>JAOPSE010000451.1:0-585649 GCA_029449295.1 Zea luxurians
AACAAAGTGTAACCGAGAAAGGCTGGTCCCCTTGCAAAAAAGTGCGACGAAAGCCTCCAAGCGAGTGATAGCACTCCCTTCGAGGCTCGGGGGCTACTGTCGGGGACCATAATTAGGGGTACCCTCAAGACGCCTAATTCTCAGCTGGTAACCCCCATCAGCATAAAGCTGTAGAGGCCTGATGGGTTTGATTAAGTCAGGGATCAGTCCATACGAGCGACTCGATCACGCCTCGCCCGAGCCTAGCCTCGGGCAAGGGCAGCCGACCCTGAGGTGTTTCTGTCTCGCCCGAGGCCCCCTTTTTTACGGCAGACGCATCTCCGGCTCGCCCGAGGCCTTGCCTTCGTTAAGAAGCAACCCTGACTAAATCACCACGCCGACCGACCAAGTCACTGGGGCATTTAACGCAAAGAGTGAGACCGACGGGCGGGCCAGGCTTTGCCAGAGGCGCCATAAGGAAGCTCCGCCCGACACCAGGGCTCGGACCTCGGGCTAAGGCCCCGAAAGACGGCGAACCTCCGCTCTCCGCCCGACCCAGGGCTCGGACTCGGGCTAAGGCCCCGGAAGACGGCGAACTCCGCTCCGCCCGACCCAGGGCTCGGACTCGGGCTAAGGCCCCGGAAGACGGCGAACTCCGCTCCGCCCGACCCAGGGCTCGGACTCGGGCTAAGGCCCCGGAAGACGACGAACCCCGCTTCGCCCGACCCAGGGCTCAGACTCCGCCCTGGCCTCTGCCGAACGACCTCCGCCTCGCCCGACCCAGGAGCTCGGGCTCGGCCTCGGCATGCAGGACAGACTCGACCTCGGCTTCGGAGGAGCCTCCACGTCGCCCGACCTAGGGCACAAGTCCGCCACGTCAACAGGAAGCGCCATCATCACCCTGCCCCGAGCCGACTTGGGTCACAGAGAACAAGACCGGCGTCCCATCTGGCCAGCTCCGCCAGATAGGCAATGATGGCGCCCCGCTAGACCCATGACGACGGCGGCCTCTCCGCTCCCTTACGGAAGCAGGGAGACTTCAGTAAGAGCACAGCTGTCCCAACAGCTGTCCTCCACCAGGCTCCGTTACTCCTCCGACAGCCACGACGCCACACCAGCTGGGTGCCAAGATCTCTCCGGCTGCCACCATTGGCATGTACTTAGGGCACTAGCTCTCCCCCGCTAGACACGTAGCACCTTGTTACACCCCCATTTGTACACCTGGATCCTCTCCTTGCGCCTATAAAAGGAAGGACCAGGGCCTTCTTAGAGAGGGTTGGCCTCGCGGGAACGAGGGCAGGGGCAGGCGCTCTCTTGGGGCCGCTCGCTCCCCTCACCCGCGCGGACAGCTTGTAACCCCCTACTGCAAGCGCACCCGACCTGGGCGCGGGACGAACACGAAGGCCGCGGGATCTCCGCCTCCCTCACGACCCGGCTCCGGCCACCTCGCTCTTCCCCCTTCGCGCTCGCCCACGCGCTCGACCCATCTGGGCTGGGGCACGCGGCACACTCACTCGTCGGCCCGGGGACCCCCCGGTCTCGAAACGCCGACAGGAATGTTGTTGAGTTTGGTGTACAGGTACCATCCGTAGGGGATGAAGACTACGACTCGGACGAGGTGGCCCAAATCCACCACTTTAACTCCCAAGCAACCACTATACTCCTCGCCTCTCTAAGTCGAGAGGAGTATAACAAGGTGCAAGGGTTAAAAAGTGCGAAGGAAATTTGGGACGTACTCAAGACCGCGCACGAAGGAGACGAGGTGACAAAGATCACCAAGCGGGAAACGATCGAGGGGGAGCTCGGTCGCTTCATGCTTCACCAAGGGGAGGATCCACAAGCTATGTACAACCGCTTGAAGACCTTGGTGAACCAAGTGCGCAACCTCGGGAGCGAAAAATGGGATGACCATGAGATGGTCAAGGTTATTCTTAGATCCCTCGTATTTCTTAATCCTACACAAGTTCAATTAATTCGAGGTGATCCTAGATATAAGCTAATGTCTCCCGAGGAGGTTATAGGAAAATTTGTGAGCTTTGAGCTACTGATTAAGGGCTCAAAGAAAATCATCGAGCAAGGCACCTCCTCCACGCCCGAGGCACAACCGGTGGCCTTCAAGGCGACGGAAGAAAAGAAGGAGGAGGCTACTCCAAGTCGAACACCCATCGACGCCTCCAAGCTCGACAACGAGGAGATGGCGCTCATCATCAAGAGCTTCCGCCAAATCCTCAAGCAAAGGAGGGGGAAAGACTACAAGCCCCGCTCCAAGAAAGTATGCTACAAGTGTGGTAAGCCCGGTCACTTTATTGCTAAATGTCCGTTATCTAGTGATAGTGACAGGGGCGACGACAAGAAGGGGAGAAGAAAGGAGAAGAAGAGACACTACAAGAAGAAGGGCGGCGATGCCCACGTGTGCCGCGAGTGGGACTTCCGACGAGAGCTCCACCGACTCCTCCTCCGACGAGGACGCCGCCAACATCGCCGTCACCAAGGGTCTTCTCTTCCCCAACGTCGGCCACAAGTGCCTCATGGCCAAGGACGGCAAAAGGAAGAAGGTTAAATCCAAATCCTCCACTAAATATGAATCCTCTAGTGATGATAATGCTAGTGATGAGGAAGATAATTTGCGTATCCTTTTTGCCAACCTTAACATGGAACAAAAAGAAAAAAGTTAAATGAATTAATTAGTTCCATTCATGAGAAGGATGACCTTTTGGATTCCCAAGAGGACTTCCTAATCAAAGAAAATAAAAAACATGTTAAGGTTAAGAATGCTTATGCTCTATAGGTAAAAAAATGTGAAAAATTATCTAGTGAGCTAAGCACATGCCATGACACTATTGCCAACCTTAGAAATGAAAATGCCAAATTAATTGCTAAGGTTGATTCTCATGTTTGTAATGCTTCAACTTCCAATCCTAGAGATGATAATGTAAATTTACTTGCTAGGATTGATGAGTTGAATGTTTCTCTTGCTAGCCTTAGAGATGAAAATGAAAAACTAATTGCTAAGGCTAAAAATTTTGATGTTTGCAATGCTACTATTTCCAACCTTAGAAGTGAAAACGATATATTACATGCTAAGGTTGTAGAATTAAAATCTTGCAAACCCTCTACATCTATTGTTGAGCATACTTCCATTTGTACTAGATGTAGAGATATTAATGTTGATGCTATCCATGATCACCTAGCTTTAATTAAGAAACAAAATGATCACATAGCTCAACTTAATGCTAAAATTTCCGAGCATGACTTAGAAAATGAAAAAATTTAAATTTGCTAGAAGCATGCTCTATAATGGGAGACGCCCTGGCATCAAGGATGACATTGGCTTCCAAAAGGGAGACAATGTCAAACTTAATGCCCCTCCTAAAAGATTGTCTAATTTTGTTAAGGGCAAGACTCCCATGCCTCAGGATAACGAGGGTTACATTTTGTACCCTGCCGGTTATCCCGAGAGCAAGATTAGGAGAATTCACTCTAGGAAGTCTCACTCTGGTCCAAATCATGCTTTTATGTATAAGGGTGAGACATTTAATTCTAGGCAACCAACCCGTGCTAAGTTGCCTAAGAAGAAAACTCCTAATGCATCAAATGATCATAGCATTTCATTCAAAACTTTTGATGCTTCCTATGTGCTTACTAACAAATCCGGCAAGATAGTTTGTCAAGTTTGTTGGGGGCAAACACAAGGGCTCCAAGACTTGTGTTTGGGTACCCAAAGTTCTTGTTTCTAATGCCAAAGGACCCAAAACCGTTTGGGTACCTAAAACAAAGAACTAAATTTGTTTTGTAGGTTTATGCATCCGGGGGCACAAGTTGGATCATTGATAGCGGGTGCACAAACCACATGACAGGGGAGAAGAAAATGTTCTCCTCCTATGAGAAAAAACCAAGATCCTCAACGAGCTATCACATTCGGGGATGAAAATCAAGGTTTGGTCAAAGAATTGGGTAAAATTGCTATATCACCTGACCATTCTATTTCCAATGTTTTTCTTGTAGATTCATTAGATTACAATTTGCTTTCTGTATCTCAATTATGCAAAATGGGCTACAACTGTCTCTTTACTGATGTAGGTATCACTGTCTTTAGAAGAAGTGATGATTCAATAGCATTTAAGGGTGTGTTAGAGGGTCAGCTATACTTAGTAGATTTTAATAGAGCTAAACTCGACACATGCTTAATTGCTAAGACTAACATGGGTTGGCTCTGGCATCGCCGACTAGCCCATGTTGGGATGAAGAATCTTCATAAGCTTCTAAAGGGAGAGCACATTTTAGGACTAACCAATGTTCATTTTGAGAAAGACAGGGTTTGTAGCGCATGCCAGGCAGGAAAGCAAGTTGGAGCCCATCATCCACACAAGAACATCATGACGACCGACAGACCGCTTGAGCTACTCCACATGGATCTATTTGGCCTGATTGCTTACATAAGCATCGACGGGAGTAAGTATTGTTTTGTAATAGTGGATGATTATTCTCGCTTCACTTGTGTGTTCTTTTTGCAGGAAAAGTCTCATACCCAAGAAACCTTAAAGGGATTCTTAAGACGAGCTCAAAATGAGTTCGGCTTAAGGATCAAGAAAATTAGAAGCGACAACGGGACGGAGTTCAAGAACTCTCAAATTGAAGGCTTCCTTGAGGAGGAGGGCATCAAGCATGAGTTCTCCTCTCCCTACACGCCACAACAAAATGGTGTAGTGGAAAGAAAGAATAGAACTCTATTGGACATGGCAAGAACCATGCTTGATGAGTACAAGACTTCGGATCGGTTTTGGGCCGAGACGGTCAACACCGCTTGCGACGCCATCAACCGGTTATATCTTCTCCGAATCCTCAAGAAGACATCGTATGAACTCCTAACCGGTAAAAAGCCCAATATTTCATATTTTAGAGTTTTTGGTAGCAAATGCTTTATACTTGCTAAAAGAGGTAGAAAATCTAAATTTGCTCCTAAGACTGTAGAAGGCTTTTTACTAGGATATGATTCAAAACACAAGGGCATATAGAGTCTTTAACAAGTACTCGGGACTAGTTGAAGTTTCTTGTGACATTGTGTTTGATGAAACTAACGGCTCTCAAGTAGAGCAAGTTGATCTTGATGAGATAGGTGATGAAGAGGCTCCGTGCATCGCGCTAAGGAACATGTCCATTGGGGATGTGTGTCCAAAGGAATCCGAAGAGCCTACAAAAGCACAAGATCAACCATCCTCCTCCACGCAAGCATCTCCACCGACTCAAAATGAGGATGAGGCTCAAGTTGATGGAGGAGAAGATCAAGCAAATGAGCCACCTCAAAACGATGGCAATAATCAAGGGGGAGATGCAAATGATCAAGACAAGGAGGATGAAGAACAAAGGCCCCCACACCCAAGAGTTCACCAAGCAATCCAACGAGATCACCCCGTCGACACCATCCTCGGCGACATTCATAAGGGGGTAACTACTCGATCTCGTGTTGCATATTTTTGTGAACATTACTCTTTTGTTTCCTCTATTGAGCCACACAGGGTAGAGGAAGCACTACAAGATTCGGATTGGGTGGTGGCAATGCAAGAGGAGCTCAACAACTTCACTAGGAATGAGGTATGACATTTAGTTCCACGTCCTAACCAAAATGTTGTAGGAACCAAATGGGTTTTTCGCAACAAGCAAGATGAGCATGGTGTGGTGACAAGGAATAAAGCTCGACTTGTGGCCAAGGGATACTCCCAAGTCGAAGGTTTGGATTTTGGTGAAACCTATGCACCCGTAGCTAGGCTTGAATCAATTCGCATATTATTAGCCTATGCTACTTACCATGGCTTTAAGCTTTATCAAATGGACGTGAAAAGTGCCTTCCTCAATGGACCAATCAAGGAAGAGGTCTATGTTGAGCAACCTCTCGGCTTTGAAGATAGTGAGTACCCTAACCATGTCTATAAACTCTCTAAGGCGCTTTATGGGCTCAAGCAAGCCCCAAGAGCATGTTATGAATGCCTTAGGGATTTTCTTATCACTAATGGATTCAAAGTCGGAAAGGCCGATCCTACTTTATTCACTAAGACTCTTGCAAATGATTTGTTCGTATGCCAAATCTATGTTGATGATATCATATTTGGGTCTACTAACGAATCTACATGTGAGGAATTTAGTAGGATCATGACACAAAAATCGAGATGTCGATGATGGGGGAGTTGAAGTATTTCTTGGGATTTCAAGTTAAGCAACTCCAAGAGGGCTCCTTCATTTGCCAAACGAAGTATACTCAAGACATTCTAAACAAGTTTGGAATGAAGGATGCCAAGCCCATCAAGACACCCATGGGAACTAATGGGCATCTCGACCTCGACACGGGAGGTAAGTTCGTGGATCAAAAGGTATACCGGTCGATGATAGGTTCATTACTCTATTTATGTGCATCTCGACCGGACATTATGCTTTCCGTTTGCATGTGTGCAAGATTCCAAGCCGACCCTAAGGAAGCTCACCTTACGGCCGTAAAACGAATCTTGAGATATTTGGCTTATACTCCTAAGTTTGGGCTTTGGTATCCTAGGGGATCCACTTTTGATTTGATTGGTTATTCGGATGCCGATTGGGCGGGGTGTAAAATCAATAGAAAGAGCACATCGGGGACTTGCCAGTTCTTGGGAAGATCCTTGGTGTCTTGGGCTTCAAAGAAGCAAAATTCGGTCGCTCTTTCCACCGCCGAAGCCGAGTATATTGCCGCAGGCCATTGTTGCGTGCAATTGCTTTGGATGAGGCAAACCCTGAGGGACTACGGTTACAAATTAACCAAAGTCCCTTTGCTATGTGATAATGAGAGTGCAATCAAGATGGCGGATAATCCAGTCGAGCATAGCCGCACTAAACACATAGCCATTCGGTATCATTTTCTAAGGGATCACCAACAAAAGGGAGATATCGAGATTTCTTATATTAACACTAAAGATCAATTAGCCGATATCTTTACCAAGCCACTTGATGAACAAACTTTTAACAAACTTAGGCATGAGCTAAATATTCTTGATTCTAGGAACTTCTTTTGTTGATTTGCACACATAGCTTATTTATATACCTTTGATCATTTCTCTTTCATATGCTATGACTAATGTGTTTTTCAAGTCTATCTCAAACCAAGTCATAGGTGTATTGAAAGGGAATTGGAGTCTTCGGCGAAGATAAAGGCTTCCACTCCGTAACTCATCCTTCGCCGTCGCTCCACGCTTCTCTCCATCATTTTGGGAGAGTTCAAAGCAAAAGGACTTCATCTTTGGTATAATCCTCACTCATTTATTTATGACCAAAGGGGAAGAAAGTAATTCAAGGGCTCTAATGATTCCGTTTTTGGCGATTCATGCCAAAGGGGGAGAGAGTAAGAGCCCAAAGCAAAAGGACCGCACCACCACCTAATTTTAAAAATTGGAGATTTTCAATTGGTAAATTTCAAATTGGTATTTTATTGTGTTCAAAAGGGGGAGAAAGTAGTATTTCAAAATGATATATCAAAACCCTCTTAAACACTAAGAGGAGGATCTCATTTAGGGGGAGTTTTGTTTAGTCAAAGGAAAAGCATTTGAAACGGGGGGAGAAAATTTCAAATCTAGAAAATGCTTCGTAAAATCTTATTCATTTACCCTTGACTATTTGCAAAAGAACTTTTAAAAACGTTTTACAAAAGAATTTGCAAAAACAAAACATGTGGTGCAAGCGTGGTCCAAAATGTCAAAATATTAAAAACAAAGAAACAATCCATGCATATCTTGTAAGTATTTATATTGGCTCAATTCCAAGCAACCTTTGCACTTACAATATGCAAACTAGTTCAATTATGCACTTTTATATTTGCTTTGGTTTGTGTTGGCATCAATCACCAAAAAGGGGGAGATTGCAAGGGAATTAGGCTTACACCTAGTTCCTAAATAATTTTGGTGGTTGAATTGCCCAACACAAATAATTGGACTAACTAGTTTGCTCTAGTGTATAAGTTATACAGGTGCCAAAGGTTCACACTTAGCCAATAAAATAACCAAGAGTTGGGTTCAACCAAAGAGCAAAGGGACAACCAAAGGCACCTCTAGTCTGGCGCACCGGACTGCCCGGTGCACCACCGGACAGTGTCCGGTGCACCAGAGGACTCCAGCTCAAACTCGCCACCTTCGGGAATTTCCGGAGGCACTCCGATATAATTCACCGGACTGTCCGGTGTTCACCGGACAGTGTCCGGTGCTCCAAGGAACGGCGCCTCAGGAACTCGCCAGCTTCGGGAAAACGCAGCGGCTGCTCCGCTATAATTCACCGGACATGTCCGGTGTACACCGGACTGTCCAGTGTAACTGCGGGGCAACGGCTACTTCGCGCCAACGGTCGCCTGCAACAGCAATTAATGCGCCAGAGCGCGCCGGCGTCAAGCACGCCCATACTGGCGCACCGGACAATCCACAGTACATGTCCGGTGCGCCACCGGACATCCAGGCGGGCCCAGAAGTCAGAAGCTCCAACGGTCGAATCCCAACGGCTTTGGTGACGTGGCTGGCGCACCGGACTGTCCGGTGCACCATGCGACAGACAGCCCCACCAAACGGCTAGTTTGGTGGTTGGGGCTATAAATACCCCAACCACCTCACCATTCATAGCATCCAAGTTTTCCACTTCTCAACCACTTACAAGAGCTAGGCATTCAATTCTAAGACACACCAAAGAGATCAAATCCTCTCCAATTCCACTCAAGGCTTTAGTGATTAGCGAGAGAGATTTGCCGTGTTCTTTTGAGCTCTTGCGCTTGGATTGCTTCTTTTCTTTCTCACTTGTTCTTGTGATCAAAACTCCATTGTAATCAAGGCAAGAGGCACCAATTGTGTGGTGGCCCTTGCGGGGAAGTTTTTGTTCCCGACTTTGATTTGAGAAGAGAAGCTCACTCGGTCGGAAGGACCGTTTGAGAGAGGGAAAGGGTTGAAAGAGACCCGGTCTTTGTGACCACCTCAACAGGGAGTAGGTTTGCGAGAACCGAACCTCGGTAAAACAAATTCTTGTGTCACACTCCTTATTTGCTTGAGATTTGTTTTGCACCCTCTCTCGCGGACTCGTTTTTATTTCTAACGCTAACCCGGCTTGTAGTTGTGTTTATATTTGTAAATTTCAGTTTCGCCCTATTCACCCCCCCTCTAGGCGACTATCACCTTTGAAGGTATATCTTAGAGAATGTTCATGCCAAGAGTGGCAACATATCGAGAAGCCATGCCACCATGCCTTATGCCAAGAGTGGCAACAGACCTATTGATCATTCATGTGATGCACCTGCTGCTATTCCAACTGAGGTGCCAACACCAGTGTTTTCTTCAGCTGAAGTTGGTTTGTTGATGTCCACCCCGAGGAAAATTAGGAGAGCTGTCAATAAGCTTACTCCCAAGAAGAAGATGCATGGCATGTAGACAGCTTCAATGGTGAATGTCGACTGTATTTTGTTTCAGAATATCTATGGCATGTAGACAGCTTCAACACATGTTAACTGAATGTATCTGTCTTTCCTTTCAGTTATGTGTTGTTTCAGAAACAAATGTGCATGTGAACTGAATGTATCTATGAACCGAATGTGCCTGTGCAATGAATGTTCGTGTTAATTGAATGTGTCTGTTACCTGTTGTGTTGTGGCGTGGTAACTAAATGTATTAACTGAAGTTACAGACTACATGCAGATTTAACTGAATGTGCCTCTTTCAATTCGGTTAACTGAAACTTATGCTTCTCCATTGTACATGTTCACAATTCAATTTTGTCTAGCGAATAACTGAAATATGAACCAAAATTCACAGTGCTCATTGACAGCTTCCGTAGCAAGACTTAAAACGATAGCAGCTTTGCGTGCCGCGGTGCGAGCACGCCGAGCTGCAATGAGAAAATCACCATAGCCCAACGAAGGTTTGTCCGAGTCCATGATGGCGGGAAGAAGCTACAGACGACGATGGATGAGATGGGGACAGAGAGTAAGAACTCGGGATGAACCCTAGCAAGAGGCGTGAACTGGAACCGGAGCCCTTTAGTGGAGGAGGGGAAGAATAGAGCCCGATCCGTTTCGTGTAACGAGGGAACTGGAGACGCTGAAATATGAACCCAAATTCACAATGCTCATTGACAGCTTCCATAGCAAGACTTAAAACGACAGCAGCTTTGCGTGCCGGCACGAGTATGCCGAGCTGCAATAAGAAAATCACCATAGCCCAACGAAGGTTTGTCCGAGTCCATGATGGCGGGGAAGAAGCTACAAACGCTGATAGATGAGATGGGGATAAAGAACAAGAACTCCGGAGGAACCCTAGCAAGAGGAGAATTTTGGGATTATGAAACACGGCAGAGTTGGCTTCGTCGGAACGGAGGCGTTGGCGAGGGTTTCGATCATATGGAAATACAGAGAACGCAAAGACGCTGATATAGACTCACAATCGTTATTAGCCGTTGAGGAGAACGAATAATGATCTTCCGTCGCTGTCAGCCCGCGCGCCGTTTTCTTCTGTCGTCCAGAGCCGTTCTTCTCTCTTCAAGGTTCTTCTCTCTCCCGTCAGACCTCTTCCTTCCATCTCATTTTCTTCAATCTCCATTTCCCTCCTTGCTAGTCTCCTCCCTCTGCCCGTGGTCCCGCGCCAAAGCAGGTGGCGGTGGCGCTGCAACTCTTCCAAACTCAGAGTCTCCTCCCCTGCTGCCCGCGGCACCGCGCCAAAGCAGGTGGCGGCGGCGCTGCCTACACAACCCTAGTCCGTCGTTGCCGCCACGTCCTTGTACCGTCTTCACCTTTGCCATGGATGCATTAGCCGCGGACACCGACACCGAGGTCAACCAGGAGTCCCCTCTAGGTATGTCTATTTGTTCTTTCTTGTACTAGCATTTGTCGTAGCAAGTATTTTAGAATCTGAACATTGAAGCATGTACCAGTTGGAGATGAATCTGTGTTTGATTGGGCTTCTATGGTTCTCGGTGGTTTGTGGGAGGAGGAAGGGAGACATGATGTTCCTAGTGAGACGCAGATGTATTCGCAACTTGTACTTATTGAAGAGGACGAGGCAGAGGGAAATAGAAGAGATGAAGCCTTACGAGGTGGTACAACTAATTCTGATGAATCGGACCACATTGATTCAGGAGATCAAAATACAGACCAACCATGTGAGAACTATGTACCGGACGAGAAGAGAGTGAAGTATGATAGAATTAATCCCTCAATGCTGCCAGGCAGTTTGTTTCCTAACATGAAGGAATTTAGAATTGCTATGAGACAATATGCCATAAAGCATGAGTTTGAGCTTGGAATAGATGTTACTTCGACTACTCGATATGTTGGCTATTGCAAAGGTGGTGATTGCCCTTGGAGGATCTATGCAAGGGAGGAAAAGAAAGGATTACCGACCATCGTGGTAAGTAATTTTCCTTGATTTGTTAGCAATTATTTCTCAATATCTTGTTGTTTAATAAATCGTGAAACGACAATTTGCAGGTTGCTGTCTTGCATGACGTGCATACTTGCACATCTAGCGGCAAGAGGAAGACGACAACATCAAGTAGTGGATGGGTAGCATTTCACGCTATTCCACTACTTATGAAGAAACCCCAAATGGGTGCTAAGGAGTTGCAAGATACACTACAAGGAATTCATAATGTCACCATTGGTTACGACACTGTTTGGAAGGGGAAGGAGAAGGCATTGAAAGAGTTGTTTGGTAGTTGGGAGGAGAGCTTCAAGCTACTATTTTCTTGGAAGGATGCAGTACTTGCTAAGGCGCCCGACAGCGTTATCGAGATTGATGTTGTTGTACAGGATGGTAAGTACTATTTCAACCGTTTTTTGTGCCCTTGGACCATGCATCTCAGGTTTTCGGGACGGTTGTAGACCTTACCTAAGTGTGGACTCGACTGCACTAAACGGGAGATGGAACAGACAGCTAGCTTCAGCAACAGGTGTTGATGGGCACAATTGGATGTTTCCTTTAGCTTTTGGATTTTTCCAGTCTGAGACTGTCGAGAGCTGGTCCTGGTTCATGACACAGTTGAAGAAGGCCGTTGGAGATCTTTCAGTACTCGCTATATGTTCAGACGCTCAAAAAGGTTTAATGCATGCAGTTGCAGAGTGTTTCCCTAATGCTGAGAAGCGAGAGTGCTTCAGACATCTAATGGCCAACTATGTCAAAATCCACGCAGGTTCTGAGCACATGTATCCAGCTGCGAGGGCATATAGGAAAGAAGTTTTTGAGCACCATGTAAACCAAGTTAGAAGTGTGCCTAAGATTGCTGAGTACTTAGACCAACATCACAAATTTATTTGGTATAGGAGTGGTTTCGACACATCGATTGAGTGTGACTACATAACAAACAACATGACAGAGGTCTTCAACAACTGGATAAAGGACCACAAAGACCTGCCTGTTTGTGACTTAGCTGACAAAATCAGAGAGATGACCATGGAGTTGTTTCATAGAAGGAGAAGGATAAGTGAAAGGCTTCACGGGGTGATATTGCCATCTGTTTTGTCTACATTGAATGCTCAGACAAGAGGATTAGGCCACTTGACAATTGTGAAAAGCGACAACTACATGGCTGAAGTTAGGGACAACACAAATTGTATGTCCAAACATGTAGTTAAGGGAGAGTCGAGACAATGTTCGTGTGAGGAATGGCAGCATACAGGGAAACCTTGCCAACATGGTTTAGCACTCATTATTGCCCAGGACCTAAGGAATGTTGGTATGGAGAACTTTGTTGATGACTACTATTCTGTTGACAAATTTAAGAAAGCTTACTTGAGAACGGTGCCACCAATTGAGGATCGTTCGTTTTGGCCAACTGTTGATTTTGCATCTCAAGTTTGTGCACCTTTGTCTAAAAGAGGAGTGGGGCGACAACGGAAAAATAGAATCAAAAGCTGTCTTGAAGGAGGAAGCCGCGGAAGAATACGACGAAAAATTGGATACCAAAAGAGTTACGGACTGCCACATCACCAGAAGAAGATGAAGCACCAAGCCGTGAACTTGTGACAAGGGTACTTGCAAATGAAGTAGAAGCACCAATAGTCGAAGCTGCAAATGAAGTAGAAGCACCAATACTTGTAGCTGCAAATGAAGATGAAGCACCAAGCCGTGAACTTGTCGTTGCTGCAAATGAAGATGAACACACGACTGCTACTACGCCACCTAGAAGTGTCAAATGGGTAGTTAAGAAAATTACCCCTAGAAAGAAACTAAACAACCATAGATCTGAAATGTGAGCTTGTGAAACTGCTACCTGTTTATTGCTCCCTGAAATGTGAGCTTGTGTAATAGCTTGTGAAACTGCTACTTGTTTATTGCTCTCTGAAATGTGAGCTTGTGAACTAGCTTGTGAACTAAATTGTGCTACCTAGGAACTAAATTGTGAACTAGCTTGTGAACTGAAATGTGAGCTGCGAATTTTGTTCTGGGATGGCAGTTTATTGCTCCCAGATTTTGTTCTACCTGTTCAACCTGTTTATTGCTCCCAGATTTTGTGAACTAAATTGTGGTACCTGGTATCTGGGAATTTTGTTCTGTGCTACCTGTTTATTGCTCCCAGATTTTTGTTCACTGGGAAAATGAAATGTGTGCTTCTCTGGTAGCCGTGGATGGCAGTTCTCTGGTAGCCGTGGATTTTTGTTCTGTGCTTCACTGGGAAAATGACAGCGAATGGTATCTGGTAGCCAAAATCAGTTCCAGGAAAAACAGCAGCGAATGGCAGTTTCAGGAATACTGCTTCACTGTCCAGAATACTGTTTCACTGTCCAGAAACAACAGCAGCGAATGGCAGTTTCAGGAACAACAGCAGCCAAAATGAGTTCTCTGGTAGCCAAAATCAACCTGTCCAGAATACTGCTTCACTGTCCATTCTCTGGTAGCCAAAATCAGTTCCCAGAAAATCACAAAATCTGTTGTGGCCAAAAAACAGTTCCCAGAAAAACAGTTCCCAGAAAAAACAGTTCTCTGGTTGACCAGATACCATTTCCCAGAAAAACAGTTCCCAGAAAACACAAAATCAGTTCCCAGAAAATCACAAAATCTGTTGTGGCCAACTGAACACACATACATTAACTGAACACACTGACTGTATAGATAGTCTTGAATACATAGATTGTCTTACATAAACACAACCACATCATAGAGATAGATGTTACAAGTACATAGTCTTGACATCACAAAAGTCTTCATCTCATCACCACAAACTGGTTACAAGTTCAACTAATGACCACAAAAGACAACCCTTAAACCTAGTAGTCTTGGCAACTTAAATAGTACGATCAAAGATCTGGTCGTAGTCGTAGCCCATAATACGACAATGCTCATACAAAGAAACAACCACTTTATTCTCCTCCCACTTCATGTCTTCAAACATCATTTCCCACAGCTCCGGATCTTCTGACACGTATCCGTCCACTTGGTCCTCAACATCACAAAGGTCAGGGTCTTCAACATCTGAAGGGGGATGATCAAGGTCCCAACCAGGAGATTTATTCTCCAGATCTTCTTCACAGACAATACAAGTCTTCTCGAGGTTCTTGCAAACCTCCTTCAAATGGCCAGCAAGCTTCCCAACCTTACCTCCTTCAACTTCTGGGATATTAGAACACATCCTATTCATGTTCTGTAACAGTGAAGATTGCCTCCTCATCTCTTGAATGGCATATCGCAGTGAGTTCTTGACGCTAACGTGATACTTCAAATCAACATTATCCTGTAGAAGTAAAACTAGTTGTTGATCAGGTGGACGACTAAGTTACCATTTTTGTGAAGAAGTAAACCCTAATTTGAATGAACAGGAACCCTAAAACCTATTCCAAATGCGGCAAAGGATGAGAGAAACAAAATCAGTAAACCTTGGGGTTATCTTCAACAAAGCTTCGATACTTCACAGCTTGGACGGCAATTTGAACCTTATCGGCGGCATTACTGGCAGATTCCACCGCCGCTCGTGCCTCCTTCTCCGCCACCAACGCAGCACATCTAGCCTCAGCTGCTGCAACTGCCGCAGCACGAGCAGCATCAACAGCTGCTGCCACGGCAACGACAGGAGCAGTGGGATCCATGGATGCGACGACAGGAGCAGTGGGATCCATGGATGCGGCGGCTAGGGTTGGGTAGCGGCGGCCAGGGTTCGGTTGTGGAAGGTAGCTAGAGGAAAGGAAAGAACGACGCGATTCTCTCTGAAGAACGGCTGGGTGCGTCTCGTGCGGGTAACGGATGTGAGACGACGTCTGTATCAGTGTAATAAACATCATCCTTACCTGGTAATGGAGGATTCATGTCCATTTTAGAGTGTAGTCTCTCCCCTGGTTTTTCATATAGTCGAATCCCTCGCCTTAGCCTCTATTTCGTCGAAGCCGCATCTGCAGTGTTTCATAATCCCAAAATTCTCCTAGCAAGAGGCGTGAATTGAAAATGGAGCCCTTCAGCGGAGGAGGGGAGGGGAAGAATAGAGCCCCATCCGTTTGGTGTCACGGGAACCGGAGGTCTTCAACGCAAAACGAAGGGGCAGCTTGGTCCAAATTGCTCTGGAGAAGGTTGATGCAGGTCACGAGCGCTAAAACCTGACGACGATATCAAATTTCCAAGGAAATGGCTGTTATAATACTACAAAAGCAATTGCATCATTCCGAGTAGCACTTTTCCAAAGCCCTACCAATAAGGCAAAAAAAAAAAAACTCTTCTCCACGCGTCCATCCTATTCTCCTCGTCATCTTCCTGCTGCGCGTCCCTGCCAGCACAGCTCCGCCTCCCCTAACGGCCCCACCATCTCCTCACATCGTTATCGTGTCACGGCCTCTCGGCCTCGCGCCCTTCTGAGCTGTCGTCGTCTCCCCCCTCTCTCGCTGTCGCCGCGGATCTCCCTGCGGCGGCCGCCACGATGGCCTCCTCATCCGCCGCGGCGTCGGCCGCCGCCCTAGGTGACGTCTCATCGCCTCTCACTCCCCTCCGCCCGCTCTCCAGCCTCTTTTCCTCACTGGTTCTCTCTCCTCGTTTTAGAGGCCGTGCAGGTGCTCGTCGCCTCGCTCGCCGATGACTCCCCAGTCGCCCGTGACGCCGCGCTCGCTGCCCTCCGCGACATCGCGCCGTTGTAAGGATCCGTTCTTCCGTGCGCCCGTTCCCTTCCATCATCCTGTTAGAGTATATTTCACTCCCGTGTGAAGCGGCTCCGTGAAATTCGTTGCTTGTTGGGTGCAGGAACCCGATGCTCATCCTCGACTGCTGCGCCACCGTCTCCCGTGGCGGACGTCGGGTGCGTTCATGGTCCTCTGATATGAAAAATGCTTGTTCGTTTATTTGGATTACCTGTCTGCTTGAATTATTTTTGTTTTGTGGAATGCAGCGGTTTGGCAACATGGCTGGGGTTTTTCTTGTCATGGCATCTGCAGTCAGGGCTCTCGATCACTCTGACGCCGAGAGCGAGTTCCTCCGGAAAATCGCGAAGATTGCAACTGCTGAGATTGTTACCTCAAAGGTATCTGATACTGTCAATGATTTTCTATGTATTAACATTAGACTGATGAATTAGTCATGAAGAGTAGTTACGACTTCCTATCTCGAAGCAACACCCCACCCCCGCGGCTGCCAAACCTCACATGCAGTGGAAGGTTCACCCTGTTGTTGAGCCACATCCCTTGAAGCAGCAGCTCCAACTTCATGCCGCAAGACCCACCTCCACACGTGAACCAAGTACCAAGAAGGCGGATTTCCAACAATGATGCCTTCAGGAAGGGCACACTGCCAATAGCGTCACCGTCACTTGTCCAAAGAGTGGATTGGGTTTTTAGCCTTGAAAGACAATGCTAGAGGGGAATAAGCACGGCACCCTCAACAGGGAAAGTGGCATCTACAAGCTTCATCATCGCCAAGGCTTTTGCGCAAGGTGTCCCTACCACAAACGTTGAGCCATGATGCTGACCACCCCTTGTCTGCCACCACCGTTGTCGTCATTGTCCTTGTCCTGCCGCCCCATAGGAGCCAAACTTGACCCTGTCGCACATGCAACACCGCCGCACGTCATAGCCACCGTCGGCATCTCCAGCTGTGCCACCGGATGTCGTCGTCGTCGGCCTGTGCAGACAGACACTACATCCCTAGCCGCATTGCCCACCACCATACGCTGCCCCCTGCTCCCCCCGGATTCGGCCACTAGGGCACCGGTTCTGGCGCCCTTAACCGCCGCCGCCATGGCCCCTGCCCAGCGCCGAACCCTAGGCGTGACACGCCTGTGCACTGCACAGATCCAGTCCTGAGACTGCCAGATCTGGTTGTTGGGACAGAGAAGTCGCCCTGGGCTGTCGCTGCTGCTGTCCCAGCGGTGCCCGAGCCAATGCTGAGGCTGAAGTTGGGGTTTATCTGGCTGTTAGATACTTTAAAACTGTTGAGGGCATATAGTTTGACTTGTCAAACTTCACAATTATGCGTAGGTTGAATCTTCAAGATTTAATCGTAGCATGGAGTGCAGTATTTTATCTAATACTTTATTTAGTTTCTCTATGTATAATGCTCAAAGTGCACATTTAACAAATAACCCCAGAAATAACCAGATTGAGTAGTTCTTTTCTGAACTTATAAGCCAAATAGCTTAAAGTCAAACTAGGCTAAGGAGACTTTTAAATTTTTAATAGTAGTAATTAATATCTTTCTCATCGAGGTGTTTCCTGAATCACAGGGAGTTACTTTTACATGTGCTGGTTAATGGTTATTACATGTTGTTGGGTTTTAATAGTTAATTTTTAAAAATGGGTTTCAGGTTTGCAATACAATATTGAGAGGCATACAAAATTGCTTTTATAGTGGTTATGAGCATTTGAGAATGCCTAGGCGAACATTGATGTCAATGATGCATCATTTTGTCTTTCTTCATACTTCTGTTACTTATTGTTTCACCTGCCTATCTTTGTTTCAACTCTAAATTGTTGTTCTTTGGCAAACAGGAATTCAATGTTGATTGGCAAAGAGCAGCTGCTTGTCTTCTGGTTGCTATAGGTTCACATGATCCAGACTTGGTATACCTTTTCTCGACGTTACCCCTTTTGTTCGTGGAGATACCCATTAAATAAATTTATGATTTAATATCATGTAATATGATGCATGTTTACCTAAGAGCACACATCACAATGGTAATATGCTCAATAACAACTGAAGGGATTTTGTTACTAACTTGTGGAAAAGTAGTTGCTGATAACAACAACACAACCTTTTAGCCCCAAGCAAGATGAGGTAGGTTAGAGTTAAGACCCAACAAAAGCCACAAATCAAGGTTCAAACACATGGATAGCTGTTTTCCATTTGCTCCTATTCAAGGCTAAATCTTTGGTATATTCCATCCTTTTAAGTCTCCTTTTACTGTCTCTTCCCACGTTAACTTTAGCTTTCCCCTGCCTCTCTTCGCATTACTATCGCGTCTTAGGATCCCACTACACATTGGTGCCTCTAGAGATCTTTGTTGGAAATGTTTAAACCATTTGAATCGGTGTTGGATAAGCTTTTCTTCCGTTGGTGCTACCCGTAGCCTATACACATATCATTGTTCCAAACTCGATCTATTATTGCATGACCATAAATCTAACGCAATAAGGTTTTAAAGTTGTCCGACTAATTGCGATTAGTCGCGATTAGTCGGCCTTATCGCTAGTCCGAGCTCGATTAGGGTCTCCGACTCGACTAGAGCGACTAGATAGCGATTAGTCGTCCTAGTCGCCGACTAATCGTGATTAGTCGTCCGACTAGGGGTTATGGTCAACTAGTTATGACTGTTTGGGCCACTAATCCGACCTCTATTATGTGGGTCGACCCACCATCTGTACACAACACAAACGTTGTTTTGCCCTATGCCCCTGCTTGTACCAATACGGTACGCACTATTGCGCGTGCGCTCTTCCCCAGCTCAGCCACCCCTTCTCTAGCGTCGCCGTCCCTTACCCATTGTCGCCGCTCTCCTCTCCTGCCGCCCTGTTGTGCTTTGGCGGCCCTCTGCTCGAGCAGCAGCTGCGCTCAATCCATCGTGCATCGGCTGTAGTATGTAGAGCCCCCCCTCCAGCGCGTTCTCGTCCTCCTCTGTTGTCTTTTCAGCGGCTGAACAGGCGAGTAGACGACCACTCCTCTGTTTAGAATTCAGAGATTGAGATGAGGACCTCTTCAGATGGTAATTGCTATGATATTTTGGTTGTTCAGTGTTCTCTGTTCACTAACTGAGTAGTATTGTGCCTGCATTGGCCTCCTCTTGAGTTGTGCTTCACTTGATTGTTGTGCCACTACATATGAGAATAGGAGGCGACCTAATAATGTTGAAGTCATCTTTCCAGAATCTGTGTTGCCCCAGCCCTAGAACGATGGCAGTGGCACTGGTACAGTTCATGCAGTCCTGCAGTCTAGCTAGGCATCTACAACTATATATATTCATATATATTGATATATATACACACACATATGGTCCTGTTATAGGTGGACGACTATAGGACGACTAGGAGTCGACTAGGCTCGACTAATCGAGCAAATCGATGACTAATTGCGATTAGTCACCTTATCGGTGCTCAGGCGACTAGAGTCGACTAGCCGACTTTAAAACCTTGAAATATACACATTTTCGCAACACTTATCTATTGAAACATGTCGTGTTTTTATAGGACAATATTATGCACCATACAATATAGCAGGTCTAATTACCGTCCTGTAAAACTTGCCTTGTAGCTTCTACGGGACCCCCTTGTTGAGGTGAGCCAGGTCCACAAAATCGACCGGCTAAGTGCAATACACTATCTCCGTCAAAGTGCCATGGAGGAAGGCATTCTTCACATCGAGCTGGTGCACTGGTCGGGCCCGTGAGAGAGCCAGAGGGCGAGGAGAGAAGCCTAGAAGAGGAGGCAACATAGGCCCGTGTTGGGATAGCAGGCACACGCGAAGACACGAAGGTGCTCATAGGAGGGGGTAGTGCCGAAGAGGTCGAAGAACGGAGTGGGATGGGGGACCGCCTTGGAGGGAAGACGGTTGAGGATGTAGGTGGATGTGTTCAACGCCTGTGCCCTGTAGCGGGTGAGGAGAGAAGCCTAGAAGAGGAGGCAACACATCATATTGGTGGTGGTGTGAATCATGCGCTCGGCTCGGCCATTCTTAGGGGAGGTGTGAGGGCACGACATCCGCAGCTGCACGCCATGGGAGAGAAAGAAGGTGCGAGACGTGGAGTTATCAATCTCTCGACCATTATCGCGCTGAATAGCCTGGATGGTGCGACCGAACTGAGTCAACACCCACACAAAGAAGTGAGAAAGACTGTTGAAGGTATCAGGCTTACGTCAGAGAAGAAAGGTCCACAAGTAGTGAGAGAAGTCATCCAGGATGACCAGATAGTACAAAAACCGGAGTTGCTTGGAATAGGGGATGTCCAAAGGTGACAGTGGATGCGGTTGAAGGGGCGAGTAGCGTGGAACATGGAAGAAGAAAATGGTAAGTGAGTGTGAGGTCCATGCTGGCAGGCGTAGCAAAGCGAGGTAGCATTGCCACAAGGGCAAGGGATTGCCGAGGTGGATGAGAGTCTGGAGAGGACTTCGTGGTCAAGATGACGGTGCCAAGTGGAGGTAGAGGCAGTGGAGGCGAGGGCGTAGGGTATGGCAATGTGGGCGGAGGAAGGAGGGGCGAGGAAGCGAATGGGATATAAGGGGTCGGAGTTGTCGCATCGAACAACCACAACACGAGTGGTAAGGTCCTGTATGGTGAGCTCCTAGGGATCGAACTCCTTAGGATAACAATTGTCAATTGTGAAGCGACAGATTGAGAGAATGTTCTGTATGATGTTGGGGGCAACAAGGATGTTGAGGTACAAAGGTTCGGGAAGGACCGTGTCACCTACTGAGGTGACAGTCAGAGTCGACCTATTACTGACAATGGAGGAAGGGAAGGTGGGGCTATGAGGATGGGGTAAAGAGACAACTCTAGGGTTAAGAGTGGTGTTGAACGATGCACCGGAGTCAGCAACCCAGTCGGTGGGAGGGGGAGAGGGCAGCGAAGTCATGGGGTACATGAAGAGAGTCAAGGGAGGCACCCCTAGAGAGCCACCTGGAGGGGGTCTGGGCTAGGAGTGGCGAGCATGCTGATGGCGAGCATGGGTGGAGGAGACGATAAGGCCTCCATCGCCATGGAGACAAGCGCGACATTGGGTAATACTAATGGTCCAGTAGCGTGGTGGCCCTCCTGAGGGTGGAGCTCGACGCAGTCACGGAGAACAGGGTTCATGACCTGATCAAACGCCATGAAAGTGCCCTGGAGAAGATGGCCGTCGTGAAGGGTGATGCGCACACAGTAGGGTGGGTCATGAACTGTGATGGAGCGAAGGAGGGGCGTCAAGGGAGAGGTGTAAGGTGCCGCGCAAGAGTAGGGGGAGCTGGTGGTGGATAGTGCGGCTGCGTTGCGCACGCTGTGTGTGAAAGCAGCGGCGGGCGTAGGTGGGATGACTGCGGAGCCAGATCTGATCGGTGTGGTGTCCACTGGCGACGAGGGCGCACTCGCTGTGCAGGCAAGCGGGAGAGCCGCGAGTGCTGTGGGCGAGAGAAGGCTCATGGGAGGGGGCATCGCAGAGGTGGCGCCGACGGCACAGGGCCTGCATGCGGTGTAGAGGGCCGGTGCAACGGCGACATGGAAGATAGAGTGGGGGCTGCGGGCCGTCAAGGAGACACCAACAACTGGGAAGAGGCCGGGAACGTTGCTGGCGTTGCTGCGAACGCTGGGACTCGCGCTGGCGGAGCAGGGACCGGAGCTGGGAACGACGTGGACGACGAGAAGGGAACTCTAGAGGCTGTGGGCACTAGGGCGACCGGAATCGCGCTGGCGTCGACGATGGAGAGTCAGGACCACGTGTCCTGCTAGCCGAAGACATCGCCAATGGGGGGGACGCAATCGTGTGTGCCGAGGTGGTTGGGGGCCGTCGGCGCCGGCGAGGGAGAACTAGGCGACGGGGGAGAGGACGCCAATGAGGGAGGCAACGCACTCACCGACACGCACGCCCTTGTGGGCCGCGTCTGTGCCTGGGCGGACGATGGTGGCTAGAGAGAGGGCGTCGGTGAGGGAGGCAACACACTCGTCATTGTGGGCCACATATTGAAGATCAATGGTCTTCTGATGACAATGAGATCTAGTGAATGATACATCAACACCAATGTGTTTTGTGAGTTCACGCTTGACTGGATCATGATAAATTTGTATAGCTCCAGTGTTGTCGCAATGAAGAAGTGTAGGCGAGTCACAAGAAACGCCTAGATCAGCCAAGAGCCAACCAGATAATCTCAGCAGTAGTAGTAGCCAGAGCTCGAAGTTCTGCTTCAGTACTAGATCTAGATACAACAACTTGCTTCTTGGATTTCCAAGCAATAGGGGATGATCCAAGAAGAATACAGTAACCAGTAATGGAGCGACGATCTGTAGGATCACTGGCCCAGGTAGCATCAGAGTAAGCATGAAGCTGAAGTGGGGAAGTTGAGTCATAAAATAAACATTGTGTTTTTGTCCCCCGTAAATATCGAAGCACACGAAGTAAGTGCCCATAATGAACTGATGTAGGAGCAGAGACAAACTTACTCAAGATGTGAACCGCATGAGCACTATCTGGCCTGGTAACAGTAAGATAAACTAGGCTGCCAACAAGATGTCTATATCGAGATGGATCCTCTAAAGGTGTCCCATCAGTCGGACGAAGAGTTAAGTGAAGATCAATAGGCGTGGCAACAGTCCGAGTATCACTAAGACCAGAACGATCAAGAAGGTCTTGTATGTACTTGGCCTAAAAAAGATAAATACCATTTTGAGTCTGCAAAACCTCAATGCCCAAGAAATAACTGAGTGCCCCCAAGTCAGACATTTGAAATTCCTTACTCAGATACGCCTTCACATGAGCAATATGGTCTGGATCATCGCCTGTAATCAACATGTCATCAACATATAATAATAGCAACGTGCGTCCTCGTGAAGTGACATGAATGAACAATGCAGGATCATGATCACTAGAATAGAAACCACAAGCCTTGATGACAGAAACAAATCTCTCAAACCAAGCACGAGGAGCTTGTTTAAAACCATACAAGGCTCGACGGAGACGACATACATGCCCTGAGGGAACCTCTATCCTAGGAGGTGGATGCATATAGACTTCCTCATGTAGATCACCATGAAGAAAAACATTTTTGACATCCATATGAGAGATAGTCCAAGAAGATGAAGCTGCAACAACAAGTAAAGCTCGGACAGTAGTCAGATGGGCCACAGGTGCTAAAGTCTCATCATAGTAATACCCTGGGTCTGTTGAAAGCCTCTGGCCACAAGACGAGCTTTATATTGCTCAATAGACCCATCAGATTTGGTTTTAACCTTGAAGACCCATTTGCACGTGATAGGTACAACACCAGCAGGTAATGGAACAACATCCCATGTACATGTGCTATGAAGGGCATTTAATTCATCAGTCATAGCAAGCTGGCACTCAGGTATACCAGAAGCCTCTTTATAAGATGATGGTTCAACAATGACTGCACCAGCACGAGGAAACCCATAACGTTCTGGAGCTGCAATAGTGCCACAGTCACGAAGATGATACCCCTGAGTAAAAACAACATGAGAGTCATCATTGTTAGTACAAGTATCAGCAACAGGATTATCATTAGGACTAGCCGTGGTAGTAGAGCGAGGACGACGAATGTAAGTCTGAGTGACAGGTGGTTTGGAAGAGTAAGACTGAGGTGGTGTGGAAGTGGAAGGTGGTGTGATGGGAATAAGAACATCTGGGGTAGAAACAGTAGATGATGGTGGTACTGATGAAGTTTCAAAAATGGGAGGAAGGCTCATGAAGGAGGTAGACTCTGTAGAATAAAAAGAAGAATGAGTGGAAGAGTTGTAAAAGAAGGGTCGTTTTTCATTAAAGCTCACATCTCGAGATATACGCATGCGACGAGAAGATGGATCATAACACCGATAACCTTTATGTTCAGGGCTGTATCCAAGAAAAACACACTCAACAGATTGAGCAGTCAATTTAGTTCTTTCACGGGGAGATAACAGTACATAACACGTACATCCAAAAACTCGAAGGTGGTCATATCGTGGAGGAGTTCCAAAAAGAACTTCACCAGGTGTTTTGCCAGAGAGTTTGGATGACAGTTGTCTATTGATAAGATAAACCGCAGTAGAAATTGCTTCACCCCAAAAATGTGAAGGGACAAAAGAAGATATCAACAAAGTGCGAGCAGTTTCGATAATGTGACGGTGTTTGCGTTCAGCCACACCGTTCTGTGCATGAGCACCAGGGCAAGAAAGCTGAGCAAGAGTACCCTCTGAAGTAAAAAAACCGGCAGAAATTATCAGATAAATATTCACCACCAGAATCAGAACGAAAGATTTTAATATGAGTAGAAAATTGAGTGTGAATCATGCGAGCAAAGGATTTATAAATTGAAATCATCTCAGAGCGGCGTTTCATGAAATAAATCCAAGTGTAGCGAGAATGATCATCAATAAAAATGACATAGTATCTATATCCACCTTTTGACACAAAAGGTGCAGGACCCCCAAACATCAAAGTGAACCAAATCAACGGGTTTAACAGAATGAGAATCACTAGTAAAATATGGAAGTTGTATTTGTTTTCCATGATGACAACCCTTACAATGAAAATCTGACTCAACGGAAGTATGACTTAAGCAACCTGACTTTATTAGAGTAGACAATCTAGATCCACACAAATGACCTAGACGATGATGCCACTGGGCAAAAGACGCAACAGAAGCAAGGGTAGTTGAAATCACATGTGCTGGAGATGTAGACAAGGAAGGAAGCCACAAGGAGTCCAAGATGTAGAGGCGAGGAGCAGCTCTACGGCGACGGCCAGTCCCAATCACTTCCCCTGTGCGAAGGTCCTGTACAAAACAAGATGAGTCATCAAAGCCGACAAAGCAATTATGATCCGTAATTTGACCTACTGAAAGAAGGTACATAGATAGCTCAGGAACAAAGAACATATTAGGTACCGTAAAGTGTGGATCACAAAGAGAACCCTTATGAGTAATGTGGCATACAGTACCATCAGCTGTCTGCACTGAAGCACCATCTATGACAGGTGTAGTAGAAGCCAACTTTGACTGATCAGATGTGACATGAAAGGAGGCTCTTGAATCAAGTACCGGGCCGACTCTAAAGTACAAGCGGACGAAGTGGCAGCAACAATAACTGAGCATCTAGAAGGTGGTCCTGTAGCACGACCACGAGCAGCACGTCGTGCACGAAAATCAGTCAACTTCTTAGGGAACTTGACAAAGCAAAGCTCAGATCGATGATTGGTCTTGCCACAATGATCACAAGGCTTAAAAACACTCTTAGGCTTCTGGGCAGCAGCCAACACACTGTGAGGATTACCACCAGTAGAGGACAGAGAATTAAGACGAGTCTCTTCAGCAAGTAAATCAGACAACGCCTTAGCCATTGTGAGAGTGTCAGAACCCTGAAGTAAACGAGCACGAAGAGAATCAAACTCGGCCCAAACGCCCATAACAAATCTGTAAGTGAAGAACTTCTCAATAAACTTATGAGCCGGACACGGATCAGCAGTACAAGCAGGCACCATAGATGTCAAAGCACTCATCAGGCGATCAAAGGCTGAATAGTACTCCTCAATACTCATATCATTTTGCTCAATAACATGTGTCTGCTGCATGAGAGTGTGTAATAGAGCACCACTGTCCTGAACAAAATGCTCCTTCAAATGAGACCAGATGGGCAGATGGCTTTAGCAGTTTTAAATTTAGACAAACTCATAATCATAGACGGTTTGACGCTGTTCACCATAGCAGCCATCACGTTACCATCATTAAGCTGCCATGTTTTGATATCAGCAACATTGCGACGATCATCAGCAAGAATGGGTGCCACATCAGTCAAATGGAAGAGTAATCCATGTCCCCGGAGTGCAGTCTCAACACAGAAAGCCCACTCCGGATAATTTTGACCATCAAGAGTGATATTGACCACAATAGCATTTGTCGCCATATTGAATGCAATAAAAAATCAGGTAGAACAGGAGGCCTGAAACCAAACAAACCAGAGCAGCCCGACTTGGACGAGTTGACGGAGGTCCTGAGCGCGGAAGCCGAGTTGAGCAGCGGTTACCGGCGATGGCGCAGATCCGCAACAGGCGCAGATTTCCGGCGGGAGCAGCGGATCCGCGACCCTGCCCGCAAAGGCGGCTGGCGCAGAATCCAGCAGGACGGCGCAGGCAGAGATCCGGCGGACCTTGTCCCTGGTAGGGGACGACGCAGGTAGGAAGAAGGCAGCGGCTAAGATCCGCCCCTGGCGGCGGACGGTGCAGGCGCAGGCCGAGATCCGGTCCCTGGCAGAGGACGACGCAGGTAGAAAGAAGGCGGCGGTCGAGATCCCCTGGCGGCGGATTGCGCAGGCTGAGATCCCGCCCTGGCGGTGGACGGAGCAGGCGCAGGCCGAGATCCGGTCCCTGGCAGAGGACGGCGCAGGTAGTGTTAGAACTCACTAGCGCTCAAGAACAATGGACGTTGGGAGGAGGAAGATGAAAGAACAGCAACTCAGAGACAAGGCAATGGCACCCGAACGCCTGGTGCCCAAACACCAGCTTTTTCTATACCTTGCCGTAACACGAACTGAGCAGTACATGAGAATATAAAGACCTCAGGATGCACGGTGGAGCACTCACTCCACGTCTGCTGATCTAACGACCTCGATCCGTATGATACGGCCATGCACACGACGCGCCTAGGTGCGCAAGACGCGGCCAACAGTAGGACCAAGTCACCAGTGCTCGTAACAACAGCATGCAGCCTCGCGACGTACGAGGCAAGCTATGGACTACACGCTGCATGCACCTTGACTCATTAGACGCTCACACGCACACACATGCAACACAACGCACACCCATGCACTAACTGCTCCTATGATCACTGCACGATTCAGATACAACACACGCACGCACACGCATCTAATCGGCAACCACGCACCAATATGCGGTGTCAGGTTTATTCCTAACAATCTCCCCCTAAATTCGGCTCTGCTTCCTGCACTCACAGGAGTGTCGCCTCCTCGTCGGCGTCGACGAGCAGCGCCTCCTCCTTCTTCGGCTTGGGGCAGTCCCGTGCGAAGTGGCCGCGGTTGCCGCAGTTGAAGCACTTCCCGATCGACGACTTTTTCTTCTGTCGAGCCTTCCACTCGGCCTCCGTGAGTAGGAGCTGATCATCGCGTCGTTCGCCGCCAGCACGAGTACGCCGTCTGGAACGCTCGTCGAACGCCTTCAGCCTACCGAGCGCCTCCTCGAACGCCATCGTCTCGACGTCGCAGAACTGCTCGATGCCTGCGACGGCGGGGAAGAGCCGATCCGGGACGGTGTCGAGGAGTTTTTTCACCATGGCAGCGTCGTTGAGCGTCGCGCCAAGCCCGGCGTAACGCGCCGCCATACCGCTGATTTTGCCGGCGTAGTCGTCCAATGCCTCCCCGTCCTCCATGTAAGCTTGTCGAACTCCCCCTTGAACGTGGCGAGGCGTGCCGTCTTGACCCGATCCGCCCCGACGAAATGAGTCTTGAGGCTCGCCCACACCTCCGCCACCGTTTTCTTGGTGGAGACCTGCATCAAGATGTCATCGGGCAGAGCTTGGAGAAGATGTGCCCGCGCCGTCTTGTTCTTCATCACGTTCACCTCGCCATCATCTGGTGGAGACATGGCCTCCCAGAGACCTTGCGAGTCGAGGATCGACTCCACCTAGATCGCCCACGCCGTGTAGCTCGCCGGCGACAGCACCGGGTATGACATGGAGACCGAACTCCCCCCGGCGCCGTGCGGAACCATCGCCATAGCTTCGGACTCGAGGTAGTAGCGCAGGATCTTGGGCATAAAATGGCTCTGATACCAATTGTTAGAACTCACTAGCGCTCAAGAACAATGGACGTTTGGAGGAGGAAGACGAAAGAACAGCAACTCAGAGACAAGGCAATGGCGCCCGAACGCCTGGTGCCCAATCACCAGCTTTTCTATACCTTGCCGTAACACGAACTGAGCAGTACATGAGAATATAAAGACCTCAGGATGCACGATGGAGCACTCACTCCACGTCTACTGATCTAACGGCCTTGATCCGTATGATACGACCATGCGCACGACGCGCCTAGGCGCGCAAGATGCGGCCAGCAGTAGGACCAAGTCACCAGTGCTCCTAACAACAGCATGCAGCCTCGCGACGTACGAGGCAAGCTATGGACTACACGCTGCATGCACCTTGACTCATTAACGCTCACACGCACACACGTGCAACACAGCGCACACCCATGCACTAACTGCTCCTATGATCGCTGCACGATTCAGACACAACACACGCACGCACACGCATCTACTCGGCAACCACGCACCAATACGCGGTGCCGGGTTTATTCCTAACAGGTAGGAAGAAGGCGGTGGCTGAGATCCTCTGGCGACGGGATGGGGGAAGGGGAAGACCGCGCGACGGAGAGACGGCGCGACGACGGCCAGGAGGTGCGACGAGAGGGCTGGCCGCGATGGCAGCGCAGCGACGGCGCCAAAAAAATGGATCAGGGTGGGATTTAGACGTAAACCCTAACCCTAACCTGCTCTGTTACCATGTAACTAACCTTGATTAGGCGAGATAGGTACCCCCTCGGGTACTGTAGCATATATATAGGCAGGCGAGCATATATGGGCTTTATGGGCCTTAACAAACATTAGACTTATTTTCATTGTTATGTAGACCCGAAGCTTCGCCAAATAAATGAAGAATATCCATAGTGATCTCAATGTCAGATGTAGAGGGATGCAGGAACAAAGACACATCATCCGTATACATGGAAATCCGATGGAGCCTGGTTGTTCTTGACAGATGCTGCAGCAGCCCTGCTTCTTCCGCTTGTGAAAATAAGACACCCAGAATATCCATGACAAGGATAAAAAGCATGGGAGAAAGAGGATCTCCCTGACGAAGGCCTCTTCTATGCTTAATACAATTCCCTGGAAAACCATTCAGCAACACTTGGGTTGAAGAAAAGGACAGCAGCCCACAAATAATATCCCTCTAAATTTGGCCAAAACCAAAATATTTCATGACATCAATAAGGAAAGGCCACGAAACCGAATCAAAGGCTTTATTGATATCCAACTTAAGAAGAAGACTAGCCTTTCTTTGTTGGTGAAGTAGCCTTGAGGTTTGCTGCACTAGCATGAAGGCTTTATTGATATCCACTGTTCTTTTGTTCTTGTGTGCTAGTTACTCTTTATTAGTAGAGTAGTAGTTCAGCATTTCACTGATATCAATCTGTTGCCCTAACGTTTTTAGATGATGGGGGAAATTTTTCTTCACTTCTCTGGACCAACTTCTGCTCTGCCAGCCATGTTACAAATACTTGCAGATTTTGCGTCTTCTGAAGGTTAATTACATTTTTAATTCATTTCCATCTGATTGAGTTGGACTACTGAATTTGCAACGTGTGTTTGTTTCTTTGAAGCTTTGCAGTTCACCCCACGGTTGAAGGACGTGCTTTTGCGTGTTTTACCTATCCTAGGAAGTGTGCGAGATGGCCAACGGCCTGTTTTTGCGAATGGTATTGCTAATGCATTTCCCGAATCATCAGTGATTCTCCTCTAATGTTTCTGAAAACTTTTCAATATTTAAAAAAATTGCTTATTACTTTTGCTCTCTTCTGTTTTGCAGCATTCAAGTGTTGGTGCCAGGCTGCATGGCAGTACCTGGGAGATGCCCCCTCTGAGCTTCCTCTTGATAACGATGTTATGTAAGCTTTCAGTTTGTCAAAACTTGTTTTTGGAGGTAATGGAAGTTGGCATGCCATTTATCTAATATCTTAATGACAGGTCCTTCATGAATTCAGTATTTGAGTTACTTATAAAAGTATGGACAGGCTCACGGGATCTAAAGGTGCGTCCGAATTTTGGCTTTGAGTTTTTTTTTCACACAACTTATAACAATATAATGTCTCAACTTATAGGACTATTAGCCATGGATTTCAATCGCCTGATCGTCTGGCCTGGGCGATCAGCCGATTAGACGCGATTAGGGCGACGATTAGTCGCCCCTAATCTACCCTAGCCGTCCACCTGGTCGCCAGGAGCCCAGGGTATATATATATATATATATATATATATATATATATATATATATATGGCAGATCTATTCATCACCTAGGGTGATACCAGGGGTCCATCACCTGGACCATCCCTGGCACGCCCGTGTCCCGCCCGCCTGAGCCACCCCCGCGTCCCCAGCCGACGGAGCGACCGTCCGCGCCCAATTTGATCGACTGAGCCACCCACCGCGCCCAAGCCGATCGACCGAGCCGCCCACCCGTCTGACCGCCCGACCGAGCCGATCAATATGAAATATGACTGACAAACAAAGAATGACTTAATGTTGCTTAGACTCTGGAATGACTGAAAAAACCAACAATGTCTGATAAACATAGGGAGAATGACGGCAACAAAAAATGACTTAATGTTTCCCTAAAAAATGACTTGATGTTTCCCTGAAAAACAGGAATGAATGACTTAAAAACAAAAAAAAATATCTGAAAACTAAAATGACTTAATGTTGCCTAGATGTTTACTAGAATGACTTAATGTCTGGACCCCGGAATGACTTAATGTTACTTGGAATTAGATATCACCAGCAAGGCAGAGAATCAGAGATCATCAGCAAGGCAACAACAACAAGTCTATATGAAAGTTCGAAATGAACATAAAATCGAGAGAGAGTCAGCCAGTCAGGTACCTTCAGAAGAGATGTGTTGGAACCGGACCGCCGACATATGGTGTGTCTGTCGGGCCGCCCGCACACACGACGCACCCTACCTAGGCCGTCGGGCCGCGACACACGCGCCCGAACGCATGGCAGCGGGCTTTAGGTCTGTTGGGCCAACACCCCCCAAAAGCTGCCCATTAGGGGGTTGCACTTTCAACCATATAAACCATGCTTGCTCTTCCACAATACACAATGTTGGACTATTCCCAACAAGGTGCTCATCTCCAGAGTGCTGTTGTTGTTGAAAGATAGGTGACAAAGGGGGGGGGGGAGCAGAGATCGGAGAAGAGTGAAGAGAATGGAAATGGAGTTGGAGCTGCCGTCCAAGCCTCTGAGAAGCAGAAGATGCGAGACAGGGAATTTGAACAGACTGCTAATTAAGTCACTGGGCTGCTAATTAATATTGGCTCTAGGGCCTAAAACAATTGTTGAACTACCCTGAGCATATTTAAGTCTATCGTCTGATCGCCAGCTAGGACGACGAATCGCTCTATATCGCGATTAGGCGGACGATAAGGATGATCAGGTCCACTGATCGAATTGACACCTCTGATCGAGTACTGGTAGCCGGTCAGACCGACTAAATCGTGACAAATCACGATTAGTTGGACGATATGTAATCACTGTTGTTAGCAATAGAGAAGTGGAGAAAATACATATACCATACACTTAACTCCAGGCTGTTCTAAAGTTTTTTCTCGAACACGCAGGAGAGCTGCGTATCATTTCATTAGTGGAAGAAAAACAATATATACTGTAGAATAGCATGTAGAATAGTGAAATGGCTTGATGTATTGATAATAGAGGGGTTACAATATATAGACTCAACCCTAACCCTAATGGGCCGGCAACCCAACAGTGGTGCTGGCCCACACACACTCACACACACATAGTCTAACATCCCCCCGCAGTCGCAACGGGGGCACCACACACGATGAGACTGGAGTAGAGGCCGAAGGTAGGAGCCGACGGGTTGAAACCCCCCCGCAGTCTCAGCGTCGTGATGGCGCGAATGTTGCGGCTGGAGTAGAGACCGGTGTGTGCTCCAAAAAGACGAGAGCCCCTAGATGCTGAGGTAGCCGAAGTCGAGGTGGTCGCGATCGGGAGACACGCAGCAGAAGCCTGTTCTTCGGGAGGGGTCGACGTTCGAGCGTCAACGATCGGTGAGGGCGACACAACAAAAGAGCACCAGAAGGGCGACCTTCTTGCTTCTTCGATCGACCGGACGTCGAGGAGCCCCGCCAGGGAGGCCGACGACAGTGCACGCGTCTGCACTGGTCATGGTGTCCGTGCCTGCGGCAGAATAGAAGGGGTAACGACGGATCCGACTGGGAAGGCCATGGCAGCGACAGATCCAGCCGGGTACACGCGGTCCGGCCAAATGGATGGCGGATCGAGCCGGGAAGGTCGCAGCAACGGTGAATCCGGCCGGGAAGGCCGCGGCAGCGACGGCTTCAACGAAGGCGATGAAGGGGTGGGCAGCGAGGCGGGTCCAGCCGGGCAGGGGCCTGCGCCGGTCCTGGTAGGTGGTTTTGACGACGGCTATGAAAGAAGCTCGATAAGTTTGCTGCTAGGTGCTAGAGCGGGCAGGGAGGGGGTGGCCGACGAGGAGGCACCACCACTGGACATGAGCCGGGGCTTTGGCGACGCCTAGCCCGCACATGGTTGGCTGCGGCGGGGCACCCATTGCTGCACGCCCGCAACGTGCATAGGTCGACGGGGGCAGGGAAAGGGCTGTCGGTGCCCGAGCACAGGTGCCACCGTCGCTGGGGAGGCGTCCATGCCTAAGCGCAGCCGATGACGCAGTTGGAGATGTCCTGGCAGCACGTGTGCATGAAGCAGCGAGAGAGGCCGCCAGGGAAGTTGCTGGCGGCAGCTACAGGGGGCTGGGCCGGTGGCCAGAGGAGGGTGGGTGCAGCAGGTGGCGCTGGCGACGAAGGGGAAGCCGGCGTCACGACGCAGGAGGTCGGCGGCTGGGAAGATGAGGCCGCGGCGGGGAGCGCTCGCGGCAGGGAGAGGTGGGGGGGGGGGGGGGTGACGGCGCCCGTCGGCAGGGAACGACCACGGTGGGGAGCGCCCTCGGCGGCGCAGAGTCCTGGAGGCGCGGCCGGGCAGGGAAGGGGTTGCGGCGCTGTCGAGCATAGGAGGTTGGGGCGGGGCTGGACGCGCCGAGCTGCTGGCACTCACGCCGGCGGCGGTCGCTGGGGGCGGGGAGCAGAGGCTCGGGCCGGTGCCAGTGCGCAGGGCGCAGGTAGCAGCGGGCATCGCCGTGCTGGACGCCGGGGTAGCAGCGGCCGACGGTGGCAGCGCCACGGAGGCGACGACGGCGTGCGCGAGGATGTCAAGGGGATGACCCCCGAGGTCGCGCGTGGTAGCGCGGCCACGTCGGACGTCTGGGCCCTAGGCTGCACCGCGCACGAGCTGCTCACGGGCTGGGGAAGGGGCGGCGGCCGGCGGGGCAGGCCGAAGGGGCGACTCGGAGGGAGGCCGCCCCCGGGAGGGAAGGTTGAGCCTCCCGGGGGTAGCTAGGCGGCTGTGGGGTTTGGGGCAGCCGGCGGCTGCTAGAAACCCTAACCTAGTCCTCTGATACCACGTAGAATACCATGTAGAATAGTGAAATGGCTTGATGTATTGATAATAGAGAAGAGGTTACAATATATAGACTCAACCCTAATCCTAATGGGCCGGCAGCCCAACAGTGGTGCCGGCCCACACACACTCACACACACATAGTCTAACATATACGAGGACCTAACACACCACTCACGCACACACAAACAACAAGAGGTATAACCGCCTACTAGCCGGGGTTGAACACAAAGGCTAGGTCCGAAAGACGGGTCAAGCCTTTGGCCCCCGCAAAACACCACATATTGAACTCATCACCAGCTGAGGTAAGCTGTTCTAAAGTTGCTATAGTTTGTTGGAACGTTAACATTAGTGGTTTAGTGTACAGTTCTTGTAGAGTATTCATTTATTTCATATGCTAATGTTATGCTGCTTGATCATATGAACTTATAGATACTTCTGATTGTAATCTTAATATTCTTACCAGGTGAGGTCGTCCTCTGTGGAGGCTTTGGGTGAAATGGTTGGCCTGGTCACTAGGTCACAGTTGAAATCAGCACTGCCAAGGATTGTACCAACAATGCTGGATCTGTATGTTATCTATTTTGTATATTTATTGAAGATGTTTTCCAGTGTCCACCAAGACATCAATTTCTTCTTCACATGTAGATGTAAGAAAGATCAAGAAGTTGCTTTTGTTGCATCCCACAGTCTTCACAACCTTCTTAATGCATCATTGTTGTCTCATAGTGGCCCCCCTTTACTTGATTTTGAGGTAAATGAAGAACCTGCTTAAGACATGCCTTCTTCACTTTCTGAATATATTCTTTCTCCCTTTTCTCCTTTTCACCTTTTGCAGCTATGATAAGCTAAAACTGTGCGCTGTGTGGCACCACTATTGTAGAGGCCTGGCACTGTTCATATGATAGACATGGTTAAAAGTTGGAACATTCAGTTTAAAAATTCATTGGCACTGTTCATATGATACACATGGTTAAAACTTAAAAGTTCAAACATTCAGTTTAAACATGATATATTAAAAAAAAACTCGGCCGGTTGAGGAAAAACCACCCCCACGGTATTATGTTAAGAAGAAGCTCAATCAGAGCCCCGACAGAATCAGAGCCCCGACAGAGAAAGATCACGAAAGCTGCCCCCCGTGCAACATGAGGGCCCACCTCCTATCGGCCAGATCTTTACTCGTGCTTTGAGCCCTTCGAGCCCCTACACGAGGATCTGCTCTCCATAGGTCAGTCTATCTCGTGTGCACACGACTAAGGGAACCAGCGAGTGACCTTTTTAACCTTAGCCTGAAATTTGCTCCCACTGGGATTCAAACTCAGGACCTAAGGACTAAGGAGTGCTACTCAGACCACCTAACCAACTCGGCTAGAGGCCCTTTCGCTAAACATGATATATTCACATTGCCTGAGTCACAAAGAGCAGATGCTGCATATTTTCATTGCTACATACAGTTCTATTTTTGGTTTTAGATTTCAGATTATGAACATTGATGATGGGATTGGATCACACACTAGCAATCTTGCTGCCCCTCAACAAAAGATGTCTTTATTAAGTGTTTATGCCCTGTCCTGTCACTACCATATGTTTCTAGCTCATGCATCATATTCCTTCATGAAGTATCCAGCATGAAGATACTATATAAAATCCTAAATATATGTCAAGCATGATCTTTGATCACTCATTCTGTTGTTTCTTATGTTGCAGGAGCTTACTGTTATCTTAGTTACGCTTCTTCCTTTAGTATCTGCCAATAACAACAAAGATGAGCATTATGTTTCAAAGGGACTGAAGGTGGCTGCCTCACTCGTGGCCTTTCTTGTTTCATTGTTATATCAACTAACTTGTTGCTTTTTATTGTTTCAACCCAATAATGCCACATTTTGATGTGACAAGTAGAAATGACAATTGAAGGGCTAAAAAATCAAGTTTTTTGAGCACTTGCTTAGTAGAAATGATGATGATACAGTGTTTCTTCAGTATTTCTGTGAGATCTTATTAGTTATTACTGTCTATTTTTAAGCAATGTTTCTGTGCATTTTTTTGTAAACTTCCATTGATTGCAATAAATGTATATCTGCCGTTTATAAAGATATTCATGTCTTAGATTTATCTGCTTGTAGACATACAATGAGCTCCAGCATTGCTTTTTGGTAATTGGTTTAGCATATCCTGAAGATCTTTGCATGTTCCTTTTGAGTGTAAGCCCTTTTTCCACACGTCATAAAAAACCCATGTTTGCCCAAGATATTTTATGTAGGTTTGTAATTAGTTACTGTCTATTGCTATGCAGAAATGCAAATCAAAAGATGAAGCATCTATTGTTGGAGCGCTTAGCACAATAAAACACCTATTGCCCAGGTCCTCTATTTTGCTGTTTTGTTCTGTGTCTGCTTTTAAAACTGTTGGTTACAGCTTTTATGATATATTTTTATAGATTGTTGGAATCATGGCATACTAAACAAGCACCACTGGTTGAAATCATGAAATCACTTCTAGAGCAACAGAGCTTGGGTATTCGTATGGCGCTAGCTGAGGTAATGCTTTCCACCTGAACTTTTGGTGGAGATAGTCATTTTTGCTTGCATGAATCAGAGTTGCATCACTGATTTATGATCTTTATGCATCCAATTTTTCATGGTTTTTATATTAGTTAAATTGTCTGCAGCTAATTGTTGTTATGGCTTCACACTGCTATTTAAGTGGACATCCTGCTGAGTTGGCAGTTGAGTTCCTGCTGCGGCATAGTGCTATAACTGATGCCGATCTAAATGACCTCGGCACTCTGAGAAATGAGTACTTCCAGGACAAAAGATTTGAGGTTTTACTTATTTTTGTATTATTTGTGATTTACTTGCTACGGGTCACTGCTTTAGTATGATGTTTATTGTAAAACTCTACTTCCATTTGTCAGATGAAAGTAAGTCTTGCTGGCTTATCAGAACTAAGAGCTGTGTGTGAAAAGGGTCTACTTTTGCTAGCAATCACCATTCCTGAAATGGAGGTAAAAGCTCTTTGCATTATGTTCATTGAATCAGGAAATCAGTTTGTTTATCAATGATTTATGCAAGTGAATTTTATCATAGCTAAATAAGCAACCCCCTTTAATTTTCTTATTTTCAGCTTGTTCTATGGCCGTTCATCTTGAAGTTGATAATCCCAAAGAAGTATACGGGTGCAGTAGCTACGGTGAGCATTTTGGTACACTTGCAAATAATGTGTAGGGCATTATCTGCCTGTTTGTTTTGGATTATTTGACGAGCTTTTATGAGAATCTTGCTGTGGGAAGAATCTGAATACTGTGGGGATTATATGCGGAAAAAGATGAAAGGGTCCATAGGGTTTAGGATCTAGAAAGTGCCGATTGCCGGATTCCTCATTTCGTGACAAATCGACCGATTCTATGTTCACATTGATTTTGACGGTTTTCACCATAACGATTCTCATAAAAGCAGGCTAAAAAGCTAGGCGTTTGGCAGTCTGCAACAACTTCTGGTGGTCAAAAGCTGAAAATAAACCAAAACAAACAAGCCCTTGCTATAAATAAGTATTGCACATCTAATCAAGCTCACACTTTATGCTCTGGATATAATTGCAGAATGATAGATGGGAAATACCACAAACGCTTAGGGGTGTGCGCGCGTGTGTGTGTGTGGGGGTGACCATATGTATAGGGCCAATATGGCTTGTAGTACAAGGCAAATCAATATGGCTTGGAGTACAAGGCCTCCTCTGTAACAATCTTAACCGACATGTAACTTGACCATGTATAGGCCCTTACTAATGGCAATGAAAAGGTGGGGTACCTCTCCCCCCCGAATTTCTCAAAAAAAAACAATCCTGTACAATCTCTAACACTCGCTCGCAATCGTAGTGGGAGAATCACGGACACACACTGCACCGAAAATCAGTGAACAACCGAATAAGCAAGCCCTTGGTCATGATGTCGGTGAATTGGTGAGAGGATGACATGTGGAACACCTGAACTTGGCCCAATGCGACCTTCTCACAGACGCAGCAGTTGCCGTAACTAGCAACTATGATGACATGGGCGATGACACAATACTCTGCCTCGGCACTGGAGCGGGAGACAGTCGTCTCGTCTGGCATCTTTAGGACGAAAAGTCGAGATTGTTGCCAAGGTAGACACAGTAACCAGAGATAGAATGCCGATAATTAGGATATCTAGTCCAGTCCATATCTGCGTAAGCAGTCATGGACAGAACAAGGCCAATACCGATGTGAAGGCTGTAGGACAACGTGCCCTTGATGTACCGAAGGATACACTTGTTCAACGTGAGATGGGGTTCACGAGGATCATGCATAAAGAGATAGACCTGCTGGACAATATATGCCAAGTCGGGGCGAGTGAGCGTAGGATACTGCAATGCGCCGACGAGGCTCCTTTACTTGGTCGGATCAGTAACGGACGTGCCATTGGTGGAAGAGAGCTTGGCGCGAGTGTTAACATGAGTCGATGTAGATTGACACTTGGTCATGCCTGCTCGCTGCAGGAGGTCAACGGTATACTGCCGTTGGGAGAGGAAGAGGCTGTCAATGGAGCACGTGATGGAGATGCTGAGGAAGTGGTGAAGAGCACCTTGGTCCGTCATGCGAACTCGTTGTGGAGACACAAGGTGAAGTACTACAACAACTGCGTCGAGGATGCTGTCAATGTAGAGAAGTAGTTAGGCAACATAGACTCAATCTTTGTAAACAAAGAAGGACATGTCGGAGGCTGAAGCGGCGAACTCGAGGCGGTGTATGTATGTGGCAAACTGTTGGTACTGTTGGAATACAAGTGAATTGCCCACCTCTTCCTATCATTTTAAGCTTTTGGGTTGAACTGTTTGGTGCATGCAACTTAGGCTCTGTTTGTTTGAGCTGCAACTTTTGTAGCTTTTTTGAAGAACTGTTGCTGGGTTTTTGATCTTGAAAAGCCAATGATAGCTTTTTGATGATGTTATTAGTTTCCTAAACTCAGAAAGCTACAGAAACCCATAAAACCAGGCTTTTGAGCTTCACATATAAACTCAGCTTTTTTTTGAGCTTCTAGCTTTTCAGAAGCTAAAGCAAAAAGCTAGTTGTTTGTTTCAACTTCTGGCTTTTCACGCTGAGAAGCTACCTAGAAGCTCAAACGAACAAACAAACAGGGCCTTAATATGGTATCAAAGTCAGAGGACTCAAGTTTAAATCTTTGTTAGCTTAATTAAATAAATCTTTACTTGCTTATATTTCATGTCTGAGACTTGAGAGAGCCTCGATTTTAGTGGGAGTGTTGGGATATAAGTGAGTTGCCCACCTCTTCCTATTAGTTTAAGCTTTTGGGTTGAATTGGTTGGTGCATGCAACTTAATAGGTATCACGCCCGAGGAGCCTGCTTCAGACAATAAAGGGATTTCTACAACAAACAAACATGATTAGTGGCGGAGGGGTTGATGAAGACAGACGACTGCTGATAATAGATCGTCTCCTCGATGTGGCCATGAAAGAACATATTCTTGACGTCTAGTTGATGGATGATCCAGACATGAGAGGTGACAATATTAAGCACGACATGTTTGACCATTGGATTGAAGGTCTCATTGTAGTCGATGTTGTGCTGATATGAAAAGCCCCAAACCACCTACCTGTGGCGGGCAAGCATACCATTTGAGTAGAACTTGTGCTCGAAGATCCACTTGCTCGTAACCACATTGGCACCATGAGGCCGTTAGACGAGGCATCACGTGTCACTGATGATCAGCCTCCAATACTCATCAGTCTTTCAACTGCTGATAATAGATCGTCTCCTCGATGTGGCCATGAAAGAACATATTCTTGACGTCTAGTTGATGGATGATCCAGACATGAGAGGTGACAATATTAAGCACGACATGTTTGACCATTGGATTGAAGGTCTCATCGCAGTCGATGTTGTGCTGATATGAAAAGCCGCAAACCACCTACCTGTGGCGGGCAAGCATACCATCTGAGTAGAACTTGTGCTCGAAGATCCACTTGCTCGTAACCACATTGGCACCACGAGGCCGGGAGACGAGGCATCACGTGTCATTGATGATCAGCCTCCAATACTCACCAGTCATAGCAACCCACCAATGTGGGTCGGCGAGCGCGCTAAGGTAGTTTGATGGCATTGGGGAGGCAAAAGAATCTATAGCACTAAAATTGTAGACATGCGGCTTGAAAAAGCCTATCATGGACCTAGTGATGCATCATAAAAGTGCTAGAGGTGGGGCGCCGTGCATGGGAAGCTGTGGAGCAAGTGGCGCCATGGGGTAGCAGGAGAAGCAACTAGGTGTCGAGCAAGCAATGAGCCACAGATGTTGGTAGGCCGAGCCCGCGCGCACATAGATCGAACCGAAACGACCACCTGGAACAGGGTGGGAGCGGTGTTTGTAGACCCACCCAAACAGGCCATCAACAGGTTGGGAGCGATGAGATGAGGGATAGACGATGAAGACACAAGTCGTGGCTTAAGGAGCAAGTTTATTAAGGGCAGTGGCAGAGATGTTAGCAAAGCAGAGGCAGCCAAAAACTCTACGATGGGTGAGATTTGGTTGCGTGTCATGGAGAACCTCGAATAGCATGCGACTGTGGATGGTGGAAGAGGGGCGCATATTGAGGAGGTAGGTTTCGGTTGCTAGGGCCTTATCCCAATAAGGCCATGTTCGGTTACAAGTGGTTTGAGGGGGATTGAAGGGGATTAAATCCCCTTCTAGTTAAAATTGAATAGGAGGGGATTTAATCCCCCTCAATCCCCTCAAATCTCCTCGCAACCGAACAAGCCCTAAGGGATAGTTTGGGAACCACAAATCCGGAGAGGATTGGAGGGGCTAGAATCCCCTTCTTATTCAATTTTGAATAAGAAGGATATTCTATCCCCTCCAATCCCCTCCGGTTTTCTGACTCCCAAACTAGCCCTAAGGGCATGTTCGGTTACACCAATCCAGAGGGGGATTGGAGGGGATTAAATCCCTTCCTAGTTATTTTTGACTAGGAGGGGATTTAAACCCCTCCAACCCCCCTCTGGATTGGTGTAACCGAACAAGCCCTAAGGGGGCGACATGGAGGCATGGAGCAGGGTTCAGACAGACTGTTAAGCGTATGGAGAACGTGTTCAACTTTGTTGTTCTAAGCGGAGGTGTAAGGGCAGGATACGCTAACAGGGTGCCATGAGAAGCAAGGAAGGAGTTGGTGGCATTGTTAACCAATTCTCAACTATTATCAGTATGAAAACACTTGACAGGTGAGTTGAACTGGGTACACACAAACTAAAAGAAAGTAGTTATTATGTGCTTTAGACTTACATTGCATGGGAAACGTCCAACAACAATGACTAAAATCATCCAGAATGACAAGACAATAAAGACAACTCGAAATACTAGGAACTAGAGTCCAGATGTCACAATGAAGAAGCTCGAAGGGAGCGGAAGTGCATGAGTTTGAACTAGCAAAAGGTAACCATGTATGTTTGCCAAGAGTGGCAAATAAAGCAACTTATTTTATTACAAGAGATGACTCTAGTATTCTGTAGGGTAGCTAAGGTAGCTAGGGCGAGATGACAAGATGCTGGTGCCACACAAGACGACGAGGTGGGCATGAGCAGAAGCGACAACAAGGAGGGTGTAGAGATCGCCATTACTAGACAAGTGAAGCATCTCTCGTTTGGCCCGAAGATCCTTAACAGAGAAACAAAAGGGGTCAAATTCAATGGAGCAAAGATTGTCACGAGTAAACTGATGAACGACATTGGATTAGGAATGAGAGAGGGTACAACAAGAACATTGTCAATATGAATAGGAGAGGATAAAGTTGGAAGAAGCGAGTGGCCCTGGACACGAACATGAAGGGAGTTGCCATTGCCAACAATAATGAAAGAGAGGGAGAGAGGGAAGCGGGAGCGGAGTATCCATCCTATGATGACATGTAGGCGGTGGTGCCAGTGCCGAGGACCTAGGGGATGGATCCTTGGTGTTGTAGCTGATGCAAGGCAGCTACCAGACCAGATGGGTCCCAGCCGGGGGAGGGAGTGCCGAGGACCTAGGGGATGGATCCTTGGTGTTGTAGCTGATGCAAGGCAGCTACCAGACCAGATGGGTCCCAGCCGGGGGAGGGTGCCTGAGGGGCAGACTGACTGGCTGAGACCAACCCCAGCTTGCTGCAGCCATGGCTGGCTGGTCAGAGATGTCTGGGACCCAACAAAGACGGTGTTGGCCTGAGGATAAGGCCCGAGCAAACCTGCAGAAGGTGGACGCCAAGCAGTAAGGATGCCGCTGGTCTGTGATATAAGACATGATGCAGTCTGATGATTAGGGCTAGAGAGGAGCGATGACGGGTGTGATGGGGGGGGGGAACAGGGGAGTAGGCGCTCAAGGGAGGGAAGGGTCGGTGCGCAGGGGAGGCGATGCCAGAGAGAGGGGGGGGTGGGTGGGGGGTCAACGCCTAGTGGGTTAGGACAACAGGAGGAAAACTTAAGACTGTTGATACCATATAGACATGTGGAAGGTGGCGCAGCGCAGGGGAGACGGTGCCAGAGGGGGGTTGGCGATTGGCGGGCTATGGCAGTAGGAGGAAAACCTAGACAGTTGATACCGTGCAGAACGATAGATGAGAAACACCACACACCCTTAGGTGGTGGTGGTGGGGTGACCTTCATATATATATGGCCAATATAGCTTGGGTACAAAGCAAGTCAATATATGTTAGAATATATGGATTAGGCCCATGAGGCTAAGCCCATGTGGCCCATGTATAAACCCTATATAGCCACCCTCTAGGGTTGGCCCAGTTAATCCAATGGTTATTCTCCTAACATGGTATCAGATTAGGGTTTCGCTCCTCCCTCAGTTGCCGACGGCTAGGGTTTCCTCTCTGCTCCCTCTAGGCGCCCTGCCCTGGCCGCCGTCGCCCCAGGCCCGCGCCCTCCGGCCTGCGCTGCCCGGCTGGGCCGCGCTGCTCCGGCCGCGCCCACCGCCTCCATTCGCGCCCACCGCCTCCATTCGCGCCCACCTTTGGAGGACCGCGCCCACCACCGGCCGCCACAGTCTTCCTCTGCTCCGGCCGCCCCTTTAGCTCGCCCCTCTCTGGTAGATCGCGTCGGCCGCGCCCGTCGTTCTCAGCGCCGGCCGCGCCCCCTGCTCCGGCCACCCCTTCAACTCCGCCCCTCTCTGGTGGATCGCGCCGGCCTCGCCCCAACCTCCTCTGCTCGCCAGCGCCGACGCTTCCTGCTTCTGCCCGCCACGCTGCTGCGCCGCCACCCATCCCCCCATGGCTGAGCAGCCACCTCCTCCTCCCCGGGGAGTACCCAAGAAACACAGAGGGTGGAACGGGGTGCAAGCTTGTGAGGAGCAGTGACAGCGGTGTTCGTGTAGCAAGCACACCCGAAGACACAGAGGTGGTCATAGCGCGGAGGGGTACCGAAGAGTGCCTGGTGAGGAGTGGGGGCCGGGCACGCAGTGGAAGGGAGACGGTTGAGGAGGTAGGTAGAGGTGTGGAGGCCCTCGGCCCAAAAGCGTGCCGGTAGGTGTGCCTGGAGGAGAAGAGTGCGGATGGTGTCATTGGTCGTGCGGTTCATGCGCTCAGCCTTGCCGTTTTGGGAGGAGGTATATGGGCAAGACATCCGCAATTGCATCCCGTGGGACAGAAAGAAGGCGCGGGAGGTGGAGTTATCGAACTCCCGACTATTGCCACACCGGACGGCCTTAATGGTGAGGCCGAACTGAGTGGACACCCAGGCGAAGAAGTGGCGGAGGGCGGGGGAAGCCTCAGACTTGGCACGCAAAGGAAAGTCCACACATAATGAGAAAAATCATCAAGCACCACATGATAGTATTTGTAGCCTGACATACTGGTAATAGGTGAAGTCCACAAATCGCAATGTACAAGATCAAATGCATGAGTAGCATGCGAGGAAGAAGAAGAAAAAGGAAGACGAACATGGCGGCCTAACTGGCACGCATGACAAAGATGCTCATCATGTGATCTAGTACATGGGATAGTGGCACTACGAGTAAGCTGCATCAAGGCATCGTGTCCGGGGTGACCAAGGCGACGATGCCAGGTGGTAGAAGACGTATTGGCAGCAAAAACAGCAGCAGTGGCAGGTGACGAAGACGAAGAAGAGGTGGCGTGCGGAAGCCGAAGGGTGTAGAGGGGGCCGGTGCTGTCACATCTGAGGAGGAGGCGCCGAGTTGCCGAGTCCTTCACAGTAAGACCAGAAGAGTCAAACTCGACAGAACAAGAATTATCAGCAGTAAAACGGCGAAAGAAGATTGTGGACCAAAGGAGCGACAAGAACATCGGGAATGCGAAAAGAGTCGGGAGGGTCGGTGACACCCACAGATGTGACAGGAAGACACGAGCCATTCGCCACCATGATGGACGAAGGGAGAGAGGAAGAAGGAGGGCGAACATAGGTGAGTATACCGGGGTCGGGAGTGGTGTGGTAGGTAGCACTGGTGTCCGCAATCCACTCGGGACCCATCGGCGGAGTCAGAGTGGGAGTCTGGAAGGCAGCCAGGGCGGCCGCGTCCCAACCAACCAGCCCGGACGGTGGAGCAGCCGGTGGCGTGGGCCACGACAAAGCGGCAGGCGTCGAGGTCCAGGGCGACGGAGAGGCGAATGCGAACCCCGGCGGCGAGGTGAACCCCGGCTGCGCACCAGCGAACATGGCCGCCGGGGGACGAGCCTTAGAACCTGGCCCCTGGAACGGCCACATGGAGATGCGCCCTGACCACAGGTGGTGGAAAGTGGGCTAAGGCGCACCCTGCTGGGTCCCGGCGTCGGTGCGTTGCCACGGGCACCACCGCCGGAACCACCAGCACCACCACCACCGTGGCTACCACGGCGGCGACGACGTCTCGACTGCACCGACCGTCGGAATCGGGCCCCGCACCATCCCCACGGTGCTCTGGCATGACCCGATCACAAGGGCTACCGCTGCTTTGACCTCTCCTCTCGTCGGGTCCTCATCTCTCGCCATGTGGTGTTTGATGAGTCCGTATTTCCCTACTCCACCACACCACCCTCCTCCGACCCTGACCTTGACCTCTTCACTCTCTTTCCGACTGACGCTGTGGTCAAGCCACCTATCCTTCCTCTCTTTGCAGGTACTCGCTCACCGCCTATCGGTCCTACTCCCGACCCGGTGCCTTGCCCGGGTCCGGTGGTGTCGCCTCTCCGCGGGCCCCGTCTCCGATCGCCCCCGAGCCGAGCGGGGGTGGTGGGACTGCACCGCCTGCAGGGCCGTCGTACCGACCCCTCCGGCCCGCTTCGCCTAGTCGGTGCGCGTCTACCAGCGCCGGCTGCCGCCGGGGTTCGCACCTCCACCGCCGCCGTCGCCACCACCGCCACCGTCCCCACCGGTGACCTCTCCTCCGGCGGCACCACTGGTGGCCAAGTCCCCGCCAGGGACACCTACACCTCCGCCGCGGCCATCCGCGGCACGTGCCGAGACGCCGGTGTACCACCCACCGCTCCTTCACCGCGACCCGCGGCACGTCCACCCGATGGTGACGCGGCACGCGGCTGGTACTCTGCCGCCCCGAGTCCTGGCGGCCACGACCGGAGACTCGCAGGTTTCTCCGGTACCCTCCTCCGTCCGCACTGCCCTGCTGGACCCCACTCGCGTCGGGCGATGGAGGAGGAGTACGTGGCGCTCGTCACCAACCAGACGTGGGATCTGGTGCCCCGTCCGCCCGGCACCAACGTCGTCACCGGCAAGTGGATCTGGACGCACAAGCGGCGGGCCGATGGTACCCTGGAGCGGTACAAGGCTCACTGGGTTCTTCGGGGCTTCACTCAGCGCCCCGGAGTCGACTATGACGAGACCTTCAGCCCGGTTGTGAAGCCGGCCACCGTCTGCACGGTGCTCTCGCTGGCCCTCGCTCGCTCCTGGCCATTTCACCAGCTCGACGTCAAGAACGCCTTCCTGCATGGCGCCCTCATCGAGACCGTCTACTGCTGTCAGCCGGCGGGGTTCGTCGACTCCTCTCGCCCTGACATGGTCTGCCGGCTCAACAGGTCCCTCTACGGCCTCAAGCAGGCCCCCCGGGCGTGGCACTCTAGACTGGCTACGTTTCTGGTGACACTGGGCTTCGTGGTGGCCAAGTCAGACGTCTCTGTTCATCCACCATCATGGAGCAGAGACTGCCTACTTGCTTCTCTACGTGGATGACATTGTCCTCACCGCCTCCAGCTCGTCACTTCTTCGCCGCCTCGTCGACGCACTTCAACGGGAGTTTCCGGTCAAGGATCTGGGCGTGCTTCACCATTTCCTGGGGGTCACTGCTGAGCCTCGCCCCTCAGGACTCCTCCTTCACCAGCGACAATACACTCTTGACATTCTAGAGCGGGCCCAGATGAGTGACTGCAAGCCCTGCTCCACCCCAGTCGACACGCAGGCCAAGCTCTCTGAGGCCACGGGTGACCCAGTCGCAGACCCCACCGGCTACAGGAGTCTTGCCAGTGCCCTTCAGTACCTCACCTTCACCAGGCCAGACATCTCCTACGCCGTGCAACAGGTCTGTCTCCATATGCACGATCCCCGGGAGCCCCACCTCGCGGCTCTCAAGCGCCTCCTCCGCTAACTTCGGGGCACCGTCGACTACGGGCTGCTTTTTCATCTGTCTACCTCCTCCGAGCTGGTCGTCTACACCGACGTTGACTAGGCCGGGTGCCCAGACACTCGGCGCTCCACCTCCGGCTACGCCGTCTTCTTAGGCGGCAACCTGGTGTCCTGGTCGTCGAAGCGCCAGCCGGTCGTTTCCCGCTCGAGTGCCGAGGCGGAGTACCGTGCCGTGGCCAACGGCGTGGCGGAGGCTGCCTGGCTACGGCAGCTCCTTGCCGAGCTTCACAGTCCCCTCTCCAGGAGCACGTTGGTCTACTGCGACAACGTCAGCGCGGTCTACCTCTCCACCAACCCAGTGCAGCACCAGCGGACCAAGCATGTAGAGATCGATCTACACTTCGTCCGCGATTATGTCGCCGCCGGTGCTGTTCGAGTCCTCCACGTCCCGAGCACCTCCTAGTTTGCCGACATCTTCACCAAGGGTCTTCCGTCCTCGACCTTCGCCGAGTTTCGCTCCAGCGTCAACATCAGTAGTGGCTAGTTGAGTCTATAGGGGATCCTATTGTGTGATGTACTTCTTCTTTTCGAGTCCAGTTTGTAAACTCCGTGAGACGGAAGTTCAGACTGCGGGGGGTGTTAGAATATATGGATTAGGCCCATGAGGCTAAGCCCATGTGGCCCATGTATAAACCGTATATAGCCACCCTCTAGGGTTGGCCCAGTTAATCCAACGGTTATTCTCCTAACAATATGGATTGGAGTACAAGGCAACTATAAATTTAAAAGATATGTCTAGATACAATTCTATACAATCTCTAACAATGACTAACATGGTGGTACCTGCAGGTCTGCAAATGCATAACTGAATTGTGCAGGCATAAATTTTCACATACAAACCCACTATATACTGAATTTAATGCCTCCAACGAAACCCCCAATCCTGAGGTAGCTTGCTTAATCTCAGATGTCTTTTATCTACAAAATATTTTCATCAGTTGGTTAGTTATTTCTCATGATTATGTGTATCATGCAGGATTTATTTGCTCGTTTGGTTGTGCTTCTGCATAATCCACTTGCTAGGGGTCAACTGGCCACCCAGATCCTGACGGTTTGTGTTCTTACTGATTGAAAATGAATATTCATTTTAAATAAGATTTCAATGGACAGTCTTGACAACTGTTTTGGCTGTTAGAGCATATGGCATAGATCCAGAGTCCGAGTGCTATCGTAGGGTAGGATTTGTTCATCTCTGTCTATAGGACTGTTTGAGATCCAAGCCACGGTATGTTTTATATAGAGCCTCGTAGATCAAGCAGTCCTAGATATATAGATCAAAACTAATCCTATTCTACCGTAACAATCAGATATCCTTCCAGATTCATGCTATATACACTCTAACATGGGCAATTGGGCATGTCCTTTTTTAGTTCTTATTTGTGATTTTGTACATCATCCATTCTACATATTATCTATCACTAGCTTTTCCGGATGTGTGAACATGTTATCTTTTATCTGTATCATTTCTGAGTTCTGTCTTCAGATGGGAATTATCATTTATTTTGGTTACATTGGATTTCTATGCGGAAGTGTTACAGACTTCCCCTCTGGTAAGTCCGTAACTTGTGTTTCCTGGTGTCTCTCAAGGGTGAGTGGAGGAGAAGATTGGAATGACACAGTGCGTTGGGGAGAGGAGGACGCGGACCTTCTAGGTTCCCTGTGCCGGCGCTGTGTCCAGCCAGGATGACCCAAGACGATCCCGCCCTAAGGAGGTTCTTTATTTCTTGGATCCTAATACAAACTACAGCCTGCGCCTTTATAGAGGCAGGCGACTTACAACTCAAGAAAACAAGCAGATATCTTAAGGAACTAATCTGCTATTATTTGGCAACTAACTAGCTAAGGAAACTAAGCAGATATCTTAAAGAACTAATCTGCTATTATTTGGCAACCAACTAGCTAAGGAAACTAAGTATCCCTGATTTGTAGCCACGGTTGTTTCCTGCCCCTTTTCTCCTTATTTGCTGATTGTCTTTCCTTAACTGTCCCTGCTGGCATTCGGTCCCTTAGCGGCCCTTCTCCTTGAATACTGGCGCCCCACAAAGGTATCTATAACAGGAAGATGAGACATTTTTGTATTAGGAAAAAAGTTATATTGTGGAAGTGCTAGAATGGCCCCTGAGCACTAAGAGCATCTCCAACAATGCCTCAAACTAGTGCCTCAAATTGAAATATAGGGCTCTACACAGGAAAAACCACTCCAACAGTGCCTCAATTCAACAAATTTTGTCAAAAAACTATAGGGCACCCTCTCAAGTGCCTCAAATATACTACACCGTAGTGTGCTGCCCTATAATCTAGATTTGGGGCTTTACTGTTGGAGCGGGGTGTTTTGTTGGTGCCCTAAATTCTATAAAATTTACTTATTTTTAAATTATAAGGTATTTTTATAGGTCACGTTGTTGGAGATGCTCTAAGTGATAGGTTTACCTGATGTTATTTGTCATTTTGATGGGAGTCTAATACTGTTTTCTTACTCTTGCATCTCCACTATCGGATACTTGAACATTGTTGCATGGTTGTTTGTCGTTGCAGCTACAATTGATTGTGTTTGTAACTTCTTCTTACCCTGAATTTAAGTAATTCCAGTAATTTCTGATTGAAGGCTCATTAAACCAATCTTGTTTATACTCTTTGGGCTCATGAAGATTGTTCATTAAAAGAAACATTTTTAATATGTTTATATTTGCCATTGATATTCACTTTACCTTTGTGTTTGTGTAGGTTCTGTGCTACTTGGGTCCACTTTTCCCCAGAAACCTTTCTTTATTTTGGCAAGATGAGGTATAGAACTTAACACATCCGATATTGTTTGAAGATGAATAGTACATGTTTTCAAGTTTTGATTCTTTTTGCTTTTAGTTATTAATCCCCGAAATAAAGTTGCTGTATTGCATCTTGCAACTCTTGTGAATTTCCGGTAATTCATATTGTACTTGCCCTGTGCTTGAGTTGTTTGTATAATGCACACTATTATGTGACTCTTGTGACAATTTACCTGAAAAATAAAGAGTTCATTTCCAGTCACCATGCTGTTAAAGTAGCTTACAAAATGCATCTTTTGGCAAGTATTAGGTCCCTAAGATGAAAGCTTACATCAGTGATCCTGAAGACCTAAAGCAAGATAGCACATACCAGGAAAAATGGGATGACATGATAATAAATGTAAGTATGTTATTGATGTTGATTATTAGTCCCTCCGTTTCAATTTATAATTCGTTTGATTTTTTTACCCTAAGTTTGACCGACTCGTCTTATTAAAAAAATCACAATTATTATAAATTTTTACTGTGATATTGTTTAACATATAATAACTTTAATTTTGGCTTTGAATTTTTCAGTTTTTCGCGAAAATTTTGAATAAGACGAGCCGGTCAAACTTGGTCTAAAAAAGTCAAACGAATTATAAATTGAGACAAAGGGAGTATTATTTTTTGAAATGAGTTCAGTCATTCAGGATTGTGTTCATGCCGTAACAAGAGAGCCTGTAACTATGGTATTAGTAGTTACAATCATGATATGTTGTATTGATGTATGCTTTAGTCAAATCTCTTCTATTAAAACCTGAAGGGAATTCAGACGCTGTCCGCGATTCGGGGCTCTCCAGGCACCACTGCGTCGACGCGTGGCCGTGTGATCACGGACCCGAAAATTTGCTTCAATTCAACAGAGCCGCGAGCGTAGCGTCCCGTATTCCTCTCTCAATTGCCTCCACCTTCGCCTTCGTACGCCTCCTCCTCCACGGCCGGGCCCGCCTCACCCTCCCCCCTCAGATTCTTCGATGGTCTGCTGCCTTCTGCTCGCACCAGATAATTTCGCCCGACGTGGGGCCACATCGCTCGGAAGCAACTGAGCCTCCGGCAAGGGCAGCATGGGAAAGACCACCACAACCGGCAGCCTAGCCATCTCCCTCGCACGCCTTGGCCTCCCAGCTGTTGACGCTGACGATGGCCTCCACAACCTCGACCTTCTGCTCGGCTTCAAGAACTGTGTCCACCTCGTTGCCGCCAACGTCCTAGTTGTGTTAAGAGTTGAGCGAAACAAAAATATTAGGAAAAAAATGATGGCTTACCGTGTTAAAAATGTCCATTTTTTCCTCTTGATTATTGTGTAGTATTTGTTATTCAAGGAGCATGTGGGTGGTGCATGTTTAAAAGAACGTATTTCCCTATTGCTGCATCCAGTCTTATGCTCATAGAGGTTGCAGCCCAGGCCTGTGATGGTTCCTTGTACACTGTAGGCCTTTTGTTTGTGTTTGATACTTCAGTTTGCTAGTTCCATATCAGTTTTTAAAGTACGGAGAATCTCTCTAAGTATATATTAACAATTTTTTCTCTGTATTTTCTTAGGTCAAGTATTTAGATGATGTACTATTTCCCTGAGAACTAATCTTGTGTTGTCCTTCAGTTTTTGGCAGAATGTTTGGATGTTGTGAATGATACTGAGTGGGTCATTTCTTTGGGTGATGCATTTGCACGGCAGTATGATCTGTATTCTATATCTGACGGACACGCTGCTTTGCTGCACAGGTAAATATTAATAACCATTAAATTTGTGCTGTTCTTGGGCACTTTGTCCATACTGCATGATACCCTGATACACCTGGAAGGTCAATGAACCTGTACCTGATATGGCGGGATACGATGAGATGTAATGGCATGTCCTTGTTTTTTTTGTGAGAAATGTTGTATCCTCGTATCAGTTACTTTTATTGCATACCAGTGAAACATAGGTTACTGTTAGAGTGTTAGGCCTGTTAAGGCTTGGCCCATGTGGCCCATGATGTTAGAGTGTTAGGCCTGTTAAGGCTTGGCCCATGTGGCCCATGTAAACAATATATAGCTAACCTAGGGTTAGCCCTAATCCGGTGATTGTCACTCCAATATGGTATCGGCTGGGTTTCCATCCCTACAGCCGCCGCTGCCCTAGCCCTAGGGTTTCTGGCGCCGCCGCCAGACTCCCGCCCAGGGCTTCCGCCGCCGTCTGCCTGGCACCGCGCCCCTGCTTCTCCGCGCCTGGCCGCGTCCCTGCTGCGCAGCGCCCGGCCGCGTCCAGCCGCGGCCCCGCCGCCACCGTGCGCGCCCTCAGCCGCGCAAGGACCGGCCGCGCCTGCGCCTCCGCCGCCGCCTCATCTTTCCCGGCGCGCCCATGGCTGGTCAGCAGCGCCCCTCTCTCTCCAACTCCTCCTTCCCTCCCCTCTCCTCCTGGGTGCGCGCTGCATCCCCTGGCCGACGCGCCGCCGTGCCCCACCCCCTGCCAGCCGCCGCCGACCCCACCTCCCCTGCTGGCGCGCCCACCCTGGTAGCAGGAGCGCGGGGGTCGGTTCCCGTCTCCCCTGCACTTGGGCCCGCGTGGGGGGCTGCGCCTAGCGCCACCAGTGGGGACCCCACTGCTGCCGGCGCCGCCTCTGCTCTTGCGGCCGTGGCGGCTGTGGTTCCGGCGGGAACTGCTGATCTGGAGGACTCCAACCCGCCACCGCCAATCCCCCCGTCGATGGTTGTCGATCCGCCGCCTCCTCCACCGCTCACCCACCAGGAAGACACTGTCGCCGCCCTCACCGCTGCTCGTGCGGAGCACGCTGCTCGACAGGCCCGCTTGCGGGAAGCGGCCCTCGCGTGGGAGCGCGAGCGCGCGGCCGCCGATGCTATCGCAGCTCAAATTGCCGCGGCGGAACAGCACCTCGCGTCGCCTGCGGCCCACGACGGCGGGGCCACCTCCGCTAACACCATGGGCGGCGTGTACGGCGTCCCGACCGTACCGACAGTCGGGACCGGGCCCCGGACCATCCCCGCGGTGCTCTGGCATGACCCGGCTGACCCGCTCGTGGCTCAGCTCCACCTACAGGCTGGGAGTGTCCAGAACATTCGCCTGATGGTTCCGGTCGTCCTGGAGTCAGAGTCGCCATCCTACACGCGTTGGTGGGACTTGCTTCTTCTCACTCTTCGCCGCTACGCCCTGGATGACCACGTCCTCTGCGACCCCATCGGTGTGGCGCCGACTGCTGCGTGGGTGCGCCTCGACAGCATCGTGCTCACCTGGATCGTGGGGACGATCTCCGTCGACCTCCACAGCCTCCTCCGGAACCTTCCTCACGCTCGTGCTGTTTGGCTTGCCATCGAGAGCCAGTTCATGGGCAACGCCGAGGCCCGGGCTCTCCGCCTCGACGCCGCTTTTCGCACCTTCGTCCAGGGGGACCTCAGTGTCAGTGCATACTGCCGCCAGATGAAGACCATGGCGGACTCCCTTGGCGATCTGGGCTGCCCCGTGGAGGACCGCATCCTAGTCCTCAACGTCCTCCGCGGCCTCGGCGATCGCTACACCCACCTCCGGTCATTACTCATGCGCCAGCGCCCCTTTCCTACCTTCCTCCAGGTTCGCGACGACCTCGCCCTGGAGGAGATCACTCTGGGGGCTCAGGCTGCATCGATCTCCGGCCCGCAGTCCTCGTCCTCTTCGACAGCACTGGTGGCTTTCACCCCGACCCGTCCGCCCACTCCGTCACAGTCTGCCCTTGGCCCTCGCCCTCCCGGGCCGAGCATGGGCGGCGGGGGTCGAGGTGGCGGAGGCGGGGGCGGTGGTGGACGTCGCCGCCGTGGTGGCCGCGGTGGTGGTGGTTCCGGTGGTGGTGGTGTCCGTGGCCACGCATCGCCGCCGGGACCCCAGCATAGTGCGCCTTGGCCCACTTTCCACCACCCGTGGTCAGGGCGCATCTCTATGTGGCCGTTCCAAGGGCCTGGCTCTGAGGCTCGGCCTCCGGCGGCCATGTTCGCTGGTGCGCAGCCAAGGTTCGCTATCGCCTCTTCGTCGCCCTGGACCTCGACACCTGCCGTTTCGTCGTGGCCCACGCCTCCGGCTTCTCCACCGTCCGGGCTGGTTGGTTGGGATGCGGCCGCCCTGGCTGCCTTCCAGACTCCTACTCTGACTCCGCCGATGGGTCCCGAGTGGATCGCGGACACCGGTGCTACCTACCACACCACCCCCGACCCTGGTATACTCACCTCTGTTCGCCCTCCTTCTTCCTCTCTCCCCTCGTCCATCATGGTGGCGAATGGCTCGTGTCTTCCTGTCACATCTGTGGGTGCCGCCGGCCCTCCCGGCTCTTTTCGCGTTCCCGATGTCCTTGTCGCTCCTTCTTTGGTCCACAATCTTCTTTCTATTCGTCGGTTTACTGCTGATAATTCTTGTTCTGTCGAGTTTGACTCCTTTGGTCTTACTGTGAAGGACTCGGCAACTCGACGCCCCCTCCTCAGATGTGACAGCACTGGCCCCCTCTACACCCTTCGGCTTCCGCACGCCACATCTTCTTCGTCTTCGTCACCTGACACAGCTGCTGTTTTTGCTGCCGCCACGTCTTCTACCACCTGGCATCGTCGCCTTGGTCACCCCGGACGCGACGCCTTGATGCAGCTTACTCGTAGTGCCACTATCCCATGTACTAGATCCCATGATGAGCATCTTTGTCATGCGTGCCAGTTAGGCCGTCATGTTCGTCTTCCTTTTTCTTCTTCTTCCTCACATGCTACTCATGCATTTGATCTTGTACACTGCGATTTGTGGACTTCACCTATTACCAGTATGTCAGGCTACAAATACTATCTTGTGGTGCTTGATGATTTTTCTCATTATGTGTGGACTTTTCCTTTGCGTGCCAAGTCTGAGACTTTCCCCGCCCTTCGCCACTTCTTCGCCTGGGTGTCCACTCAGTTCGGCCTCACCATTAAGGCCGTTCAGTGTGACAATGGTCGGGAGTTCGATAACTCCACCTCCCGCGACTTCTTTCTCTCCCACGGGATGCAATTGCGGATGTCTTGCCCGTATACCTCCTCCCAGAACGGCAAGGCTGAGCGCATGATCCGCACGACCAACGACACCATCCGCACTCTTCTTCTCCAGGCGCACCTTCCGGCTCGTTTCTGGGCCGAGGCCCTCCACACCTCTACCTACCTCCTCAACCGTCTCCCTTCCACTGCGTGCCCGGCCCCCACTCCTCACCAGGCACTCTTCGGTACCCCTCCGCGCTATGATCACCTCCGTGTCTTCGGGTGTGCTTGCTACCCGAACACCGCTGCCACTGCTCCTCACAAACTAGCACCCCGTTCCACCCTCTGTGTGTTTCTCGGGTACTCCCCGGACCACAAAGGCTACCGCTGCTTTGACCTCTGCTCTCGCCGGGTCCTCATCTCTCGCCATGTGGTGTTTGATGAGTCCGTATTTCCCTACCCCTCCACCACCACACCACCCTCCTCCGACCTTGACCTTGACCTCTTCACTCTCTTTCAGACTGACGCGGTGGTCGAGCCACCTCTCCTTCCTCTCTCTGCAGGTACTCGCTCACCACCTGTCGGTCCTACTCCCGGCTCGGTTCCTTGCTCGGGTTCGGTGGTGTCGCGTCTCCGCGGAGCCCCGTCTCCGGACGCCCCCGGGCCGAGCGAGGGTGGTGGGACTGCACCGCCTCCGGGGCCGTCGATTACGACCCCTCCGGCCCGCTTCGCCCAGCCGGTGCGGGTCTACCAGCGCCGGCTGCCGCCGCCGGGGTTCACACCTCCACCGTCGCCGCCCCTGCCGCTGTCACCGCCGGTGGCCCAGTCCCCGCCAGGGACACCTACACCTCCGCCGCGGCCACCCGCGGCCCATGTCGAGACGCCGGTGTACCACCCACCGCTCCTTCATCGCGACCCGCGGCATGTCCACCCGATGGTGACGCGGCACGCGGCCGGTACCCTGCCGCCCCGTGTCTTGGCGGCCACGACCGCAGACTCGCAGGTTTCTCCGGTACCCTCCTCCGTCCGCACCGCCCTGCTGGACCCCCACTGGCGTCAGGCGATGGAGGAGGAGTACGCGGCGCTCGTCGCCAACCGGACGTGGGATCTGGTGCCCCGTCCGCCCGGCACCAACGTCGTCACCGGCAAGTGGATCTGGACACACAAGCGACGGGCCGATGGTACCCTGGACCGGTACAAGGCTCGCTGGGTTCTTCGGGGCTTCACTCAGCGCCCCGGAGTCGACTATGATGAGACCTTCAGCCCGGTTGTGAAGCCGGCCACCGTCCGCACGGTGCTCTCGCTGGCCCTCGCTCGCTCCTGGCCAGTTCACCAGCTCGACGTCAAGAACGCCTTCCTGCACGGCGCCCTCACCGAGACCGTCTACTGCTGTCAGCCTGCGGGGTTCGTGGACTCCTCTCGCCCTGACATGGTCTGCCGTCTCAACAGGTCCCTCTACGGCCTCAAGCAGGCCCCCCGGGCGTGGCATTCCAGACTGGCTACCTTCCTGGTGACACTGGGCTTCGTGGAGGCCAAGTCCGACACGTCTTTGTTCGTCCACCATCATGGCGCAGAGACTGCCTACTTGCTACTCTACGTGGATGACATTGTCCTCACCGCCTCCAGTCCGTCTCTTCTTCGCCGCTTCGTCGACGCGCTTCAGCGGGAGTTTCCGGTCAAAGATTTGGGCGTGCTTCACCATTTCCTGGGGGTCACTGCTGAGCCTCGCCCCTCAGGACTCCTCCTTCACCAGCGACAGTATACGCTTGACATTCTGGAGCGGGCCCAGATGAGTGACTGCAAGCCCTGCTCCACCCCAGTCGACACGCAGGCCAAGCTCTCTGAGGCCACGGGTGACCCAGTCGCGGACCCCACCGGCTACAGGAGTCTTGCCGGTGCCCTTCAGTACCTCACCTTCACCAGGCCGGACATCTCCTACGCCGTGCAGCAGGTCTGCCTCCATATGCACGACCCTCGGGAGCCCCACCTTGCGGCGCTCAAGCGCCTCCTCCGCTACCTCCGGGGCACCGTCGACTACGGACTGCTTCTTCACCGGTCTACCTCCTCCGAGCTGGTCGTCTACACTGATGCTGACTAGGCCGGGTGCCCAGACACTCGGCGCTCCACCTCCGGCTTCGCTGTCTTCTTAGGCGGCAACCTTGTGTCCTGGTCGTCGAAGCGCCAGCCGGTCGTTTCCCGCTCAAGTGCAGAGGCGGAGTACCGTGTCGTGGCCAACGGCGTGGCGGAGGCTGCCTGGCTCCGGCAGCTCCTTACCGAGCTTCACAGTCCCCTCTCCAGGAGCTCGGTGGTCTACTGCGACAACGTCAGCGCGGTCTACCTCTCCACCAACCCAGTGCAGCACCAGCGGACCAAGCATGTCGAGATCGATCTACACTTCGTCCGTGATTATGTCGCCGCCGGTACTGTTCGGGTCCTCCACGTCCCGACCACCTCCCAGTTTGCCGACATCTTCACCAAGGGTCTTCCGTCCTCGACCTTCGCCGAGTTTCGCTCCAGCCTCAACATCCGTAGTGGCTAGTTGAGTCTATGGGGGGGATCCTATTGTGTGATGTACTTCTTTTTGAGTCCAGTCTGTGTACTCCGCTGCGTCGGACGTCCAGACTGCGGGGGGGTGTTAGAGTGTTAGGCCTGTTAAGGCTTGGCCCATGTGGCCCATGATGTTAGAGTGTTAGGCCTGTTAAGGCTTGGCCCATGTGGCCCATGTAAACAATATATAGCTAACCTAGGGTTAGCCCTAATCCGGTGATTGTCACTCCAATAGTTACTAGATCAAAGCTAATGCTTTTGGTTCCATTGCATCCAAAATATTTTCTGAACATGTGCTGCATGCTATTCATTTTGTTGTGACAACAGTCTTCCTTTCCTTCTTGTGTTACCTTTGGAGTGGCAGCTATGTTATTACTCTAAATAATCCTAAGAAGTTTGTGCCGTTATATTTTTGGAGCTCAGTAGCTTCTAGCTTGATTGTTTAGAGGTCTTATGTATTCTGTCAGAGTTTTTTTGGACAAAGGTTCAACAGTGCTTATATCAAAAGCAACAAACTGTTTTCGAGATGCTGGGGTTACTTGCTTACATAAGTGCACCAACACCGCAAGAGGAAGCTAGGATACCAACACCAAAAAAACTAGGAAAGGCTAGCCTTCTGTGAGATATTTGGCAGTATTTCTATATCAGAGTGAGCAAGGATACTATAAGTTGGCATCATCATTTCACATTAGATTCTATACATTTATTTGTTAATCATTGTGCTAGATCTGTCAAAATCTGCCATAACAAGTGGATCATGCTTGTTTATTTCAAAAGCATGTTCATTCAGTGACATGTCTGATCGCCGGTTATAGATTATACCCTTTGCTGTAGTTATTTTTGTTAAATGTTGCAAGCCAAGACAATAAACTATTGGTTTATGCTACCCTTCCTTGGTGATATTGAGTGACTTGTTATGGAAGCTACAAGAAAATGACTCCATATATCGGCTTTGTTTTACCTTTTTAAATGTTGTGGAGCCAAGACAATAAACTATTGGTTTATGGAAGTTACATGAAAATGACTCCATATACTGGCTTTGTTTTACCTTTTTATTTGCAGATGCTTGGGAATGCTTCTTCAGAAGGTTGATGATAGGATTTATGTCAGCGAGAAGATTGATTGGATGTGTAGACACTCAAGTATGTCTATTCCTATTAATCGCCTTGGACTTGCTCAAGGCATCGGGCTGGTAAGGTGCCATCAGTGAATCCTTCTATTTTGAGCTTATTTTGAATCCTTTTAGCACTAAAGTTCCCATTGCAGGTTGCGGCTTCTCATTTAGATACAGTGTTGGAGAAACTGAAGAACATACTAGATAGTGCAGAGCAAAGTGCTTTCCAGAGGTACTTATATAATCTTTTGGCAGAAGACATCTATTTGTCATCTTACCGCCAGTCCTGTCTTGCAGCATTGCAGCAATATAACCTAAACCAAAACTTGGTTGTGTTGCTTCACATGTACACTCCTTTGACCAATTTTGTGCCAAAATGGAATCCTGTACTTCATTCTTAACTTCAATGTACCAATTAGTTTCCCTTCTTTTCAGTTATTGGTTTGGCATATTTTGTGAAACTTCATTCCATATCCCATCTTGTATTTGGAAAAACAGAAATGGAGACTGGATCATTCAAAAGTGAATATCAAGCAACCACTACTTAGCTGGCGTATTTCATTTATGTAGGCCATCTATCCTGTTATTTCAGTATTAATAAATTTATGTCATCCAATTCTGCAGGTTCCTCTCATTTTTCTCATTCGGCCCAAAAGTGGAAGATGTTGATGACACATATGCAGCATTGGCGTTGATGTATGGTTATGCCGCAAGATATGCTCCATCAACTGTTATTGAAGCCAGAATTAATGCACTTGTGGTATGATATCCCATTTACAAACTAACTTTTGTTTCTTACATGAACAATTCCGATGAATAATAATATGTGTATGCATTTGAGACAAACTCTTGCACTCCATAGACAAATTTATTTTGTTCAGTCTAATACTCAAGTTTGGTAGTTTACAAATATTGAAAACCAATCTGTCACCATTATTTCAATTTTAACCCAAAATTCTATCCCCTAATCTGTCCTTCCCAACTGCCACATCTAGTACATTGCTGGCATTTATTTATTTTACATTATATTTATGTTGATCACATTTTACATTGTTGTATTTTGGGGCACTTACATTAAAACATCTCGGCGTCTTTGTACCTGGTCAATGGAATATTCACAAACGGTTTATTACATTTTAGCTTGATGAATCTCATTCTCTTGAACTCAGGGGAGTAATATGCTTGGAAGGTTGCTTCATGTTCAGCATCCTACTGCAAAGCAAGCTGTGATTACTGCAATCGACCTTTTAGGTGTTTTCCTTCATAACATGCTGCAAATCACATCTTAGTTTCACTATATGATTTCATGAACAATCTTTTACGATTTAGTTATTGCAATGGGTTTGGTAGTCTTCATTCTGTTTTTTTTTTTCTGAACATGCAGGAGAACTGCACATCATTATATTAAAAAGAAAAAAAACTAGAAATGAGCCCATACAACACACCATTGCATTTTAATTTTGTATTTATTTTTTAGTGTTTTAGTTATCTACTAATCTTTTTTATGCACTTTGTATTGATAGTTGGTATTTGTTCTCTTAAAACTGTCTGACTGTTCATCTCATTTTTTGGGAAGTACTTACCTCCATTCTTTGATATTTGACACTAGTTAGTTCAAGTAATAATCAACATGGATTACACATTTCAAGAATTTCGATCCCAAAACAAAGATGAATGAACCTCTTGTCTCCCACCCAGGCACCACTTCCCCTCCCAACCTTTACTTTTTTTTCGCGCAGGAGAGCTGCACATCATTATATTAAGAAGAGCGGTCCAAAATAGGCCAACAGTCACCATTACAATACAAGCCTCCTTACGGAGGACGAAAACAAAGAAACATAAAAACTGCCATAAGAAAGAACTATCCTACAACAATTACTACTCAAGCCAAATGCCTACCAGCCCAGCGGCTCCTGCTAGAGACCAATTAATGGCGTCCTTCTGAGTGAACTGCAACAGCTGCTGGACACATGAAGACTGCCCCTCGAAGACACAAGCGTTCCGATGTTTCCACAACCACCAAGCGACTAAGATGACAGCTGAATTGAAGCCTTTGCGCTGACTTTTATCCACCTGCTGCTTTGCATTCCTCCACCGGTCTTGGAAAAAGACATGCCACCAGATTTGTCTAGCAAATACACAAGACACTAAAAAATGTTGTGTTGTCTCCTCCTGGTCACAAAGAGGACACCTCTCAGGATGATCATGCCCTCTTCGTGCCAGACGATCAGCCGTTCAACACCTATTATGAGTGGCAAGCCAAATAAAGAATTTACACCTTGGTGGTGCCCAACATTTCCAAATTCTCTGGCAGGGTTCAAACCCAACAGAACCTTCAAAAACCTTTTGTAGGCTGATTTGGAGGAGTAAATTCTTGAGGGTGCTGGTGTCCAGAGATGGTGGTCTGGCACCCCGGGCATGAGTTGAATGCCAAGCAAAACATCCCAGAGCAATAGAAACTCAATCAAGGCCTGCACATGCAGACCCCCTAATATCCTTAATCCATCCACTGCCTATTTAGCAAGGCATCCTTAACTGTCCTTTCTTTGAAAACCCTCTTTGGAATGAGCTGGGAGAGCTCCGGAGCCATTTGGTCCAAGGAGCCCCCGTGCAACCATTTGCCCGTCCAGAAAAGAGTACTTTCCCCATTCCCAACTAAAGTCACCACCGAGATTGCAAACATAGCTGCAACATTTGGATGCACCTGAATATCTAACCTAGACCAAGGCCGATTAGGTTGAGTTTTTTTTTTCAACCAAAGCCACCTCATGTTCAACGCCCAACCAAGAGACTCTAGATTGTGAATGCCGAAACCATCTAGCTCTAGGGGTCTGCATACTCGGTTCCAATTCATTAGACAGTGACCCCCTTTAATATCTTTCCTTCCCTTCCATAGGAAGCCTCTCCTTATCTTGTCAATTGCCTTAATCACCCATTTGGGACATTGTAAGGCAATGAAATGGTAAACAGGCACTGCCGTGAGAACTGCCTTGACAAGGGTTGCACGTCACGCAGGATGCACTAAGGTCGCTTTCCATCCCGTTCAATGATCAACAACCTTATCCACTAACAAAATCAAGTCATTTTTCCTTAGTTTCCTGACTGAGAGAGGCATGCCCAGGTATTTGCAGGGGAAATTCTCCACGTTACACGTCATAACTTCTTGTACCTCCGCTAACTCCTCTTCCCCACATTGGATAGGAGTGACCGAGCTCTTACTAATGTTAGAAGGCCTCACCCCTTAACTTGGCAGGAAGAAATGTAGTGGTTTGTTTTGTGCTCTCTGCAATTCCGGTTTATCTCCTTATTGCCATGAGTGTCCCGAGATAGGTGATCAAAGCGATTGACAAGGTTAGAAGATTGACAAGGTTAGAAGGGGTTTCCTTTGCAAAGGAAGGAAGGATGTGAAGGGTGGCAGCTGTTTGGTGCCTTGGGAGGTGGTAACAAGGCCTAAATCTCGGAGGGCTTGGAATACCTAACCTGAAATTACAGGGATGAGGTTTGCAAGCTAGGTGGCTGTGGTTGCAGAAGACTGGTGCTAGCAGGCCATGGAGGGGTCTGGATCTTCCCATATAGCCGCAGGTCAGAAAGTTTGTTGACATCTTGGTAGTTACAGCTGTGGGAAATGGAGCAAACACGTTGTTTTGGTCTGATCGCTGGTTAGAGGGGCGCTCTGTTTCTGAGGTCGCTCCAGAAGTTTATCGGAAGGTGCATAAGAAAGTCATGTGCTCTAGGACATTGGCTCAGGCCCTTGATAACATCTCCTGGGTGAGGGATTTCAAACCTCCCCTATCTTTGGTTGGTTTACAGCAGTACCTTCTGTGGGATATGGTTAATGAGGTGGTTCTGAAGGATGAGGATGATATTCACTCTTGGAGGCATGAAACCTCAGGTATCTATTCGGCCAAATCCTGTTACAAGGCCCTCTTCATAGGTTCTATAGCGTTTGAACCTTGGAAGAGGTTGTGGAAGTCTTGGGCACCCCCAAATGAAGTTCTTATGGCTGGCAATTCGGGACGGAGTTTGGACTGCTAATAGATTGCAAAAGAGGGGCTGCCTCACCCTGCTGTTTGCCCTTTATGTGACCAAGCCCAGGAAATAGTGCAACACATCTTAACCTCCTGCGTTGTCGCCCAACAGTTTTGGTTCAGTATTCTCTCCCCCTGTGGTTTGGGGCATCTTGCTCCCTCCTCTTCTGCCTCTTCCATTGCAGAATGGTGGCGAGACATGAATTGCAGGATCATCAAGGATAAAAGGAAAGGCCTTAATTGCTCTATCATTCTTGGAGCCTGGTGCCTTTGGTTGCAAAGAAACAGGTTTTTTTTTTAGGGATCACCTTCTATTTCCAAGGCGTAACATTGTTTCCTTAATGAATTAGGCTGTTGGGTTATGGCTGGGGCAAAGCACCTTGGCAGCCTTGGTGTCGCTGAAGCCCTTTGGGCAGCTGGATCGAATTAGTTATTTCTTCCTTTCTCCTTTTTCGGTCCTGTTTTGGATGGTTTTTATTTTTTAGTCCGGCCTTGCTCTGCATGACCTCCTTGTAAATAATTTTGCTTTCTTCCTCTTAATATAATGATGTGTAGTGCTCTTGCGCATTCGAGAAAAAAAACAACCACCATGGCACCATCATTGCCACTGTCCCCCTTTGTTCTCTACCCCTAAGGCGCCTAGTTCCACCTCTTCCTTGTAGACAAAGCCATCTGTTAGAATACCTGTTTAGGGTTTTCCCCGTGTAATTACTCTCCCACCTCTATGTAATGGGCTCTCACTGGGCTATCCGATGTGCACAGGCGCCCTCATCGGCCTTCTCTCGCCAGCCCGCCTCTCTATGCAGCCGCTCCCTAGGTTCTCCACCACGCGTCCGCTCGTCACCGACGCCACCTGGACTCCTCTGACGCCCTCTACTGACTCTGCGCTGGCCACCGCCCTCGCCACCATCTAGGCTGTCGTGGCCGCCTCGCAGGAGTGTGAGCGCGCTGTGTCCCTCGCTTGGGAACATGAGCAGGCTATGTCCTATGGGCCAAGCCTTGACCACTCAGCTGGCCACGGTCTAGCGTCTCCTTCTCGGCCATGGCACCCTGCCACCTCCGGTAGTCCCTGTGGCTACCCCGTTGGTCTCCGAGTCTCCTCATGTCTCCGGGCTCGACGCCTCCACTGTCGCGGCCCTCCATGCTCAGGCCGTTGGGGTCCACAATATCCAGTCACTTGTGTCCGCCATGTTGGACCCAGCATCGTCCCACTACCCCACCCGGCGCGCACAAGTGCTATTCACGCTACAGTGTTTCGCCCTCCCCGACCATGTCCTCGACGGCCTTGTCACCTCGCTGTCACCATCGTGGGCTCATATGGGCAGCGTGGTGCTCTCGTGGCTCAACGACACCATCACTGTTGAGCTACATGATATCGTCCACGACCAGGCGGACACTGCTCGCTAGGCGTGGCTCGCTCTCGAGGACCAGTTCCTCAGAAACCGGGACGCTCGGGCGCTCCACCGCGACACCCAGTTCCACCTGTTCTCTCAAGGGATCTCTCCGTGGGGGAGTACTTCCACCAGATGAAGGGCATGACGGACTCTCTCTGCGACCTCGGCGATCCCATTACCGACCGCACCTTGGTGTTGAACCTTCTGCGTGGCCTCAGCCCCGTTACGACCACCTGAAGGCTCTCATCAAGAGGATCGTGCCCTTCCCTACCTTCCATGTCGTACGAAACGAGCTTCTCCTTGAGGAGCTCACCATGGAGAATGAGGCGCCCGCTCTAGCCCTGCCACTCTACAACGCTCCTCCTGGCGGTCAGCCGCCTTCGGGGGGCCAGGCCACCCATCCTTTGTCGACCGGGGCTCCTACCCGCCCTCTACCCGTCGTCCCTGTGGCTCCTCGTCAGGCTTCCACCGCCGACGGAGGTCGTCGCTCCCGCAAGGGCGGCCGCGGGGTGGCGGCTCTTCCCGTGGTGGTTCCTCCGGCCGGGGTGGCGGCTAGGCATGGCCGTCATTCTACAACCCCCTAGACCGGGACCATCTCCATGTGGCCGGGCCAGGCCCCGAGTGCCTCCCGTCCTCCAGCGCCGGCCCTCCTGACTGCGCCTCCCTACGACGTGCCTCCGCCACCCCTACGACTCCGACTCCACCCCAGATCCCGCCCCCGGGACCACCACCTCGATGCCTTGGTCCCCAATGGTTGGAGGATGGGACTCCGCCTCCCACGCCACCGCCTTCTGCACCATGGCAATGACCCCCTCCTCCCCCCCCGATTGGGTGGTCGACTACGGTTCCTCCTACCACACCACTCCTGCTGCAGGCACGCTCTCTTAGTCCCATCCCATGCATTCCCCCCACCCTTCGACTATCATCGTTGGAAACGGTACCACTGTACCAGTCACCTCAGTAGGTGCCTTGGTTCTCCCTGGGCCGTTCTATCTCAACGACGTTCTCGTAGCACCTCACATCACTTATAATCTTCTTTCTATTCGTCGGTTCACCACCGACAATTCTTGTTCCATTGAGTATGACCCTCTAGGTTTTCTGTGAAGGATCTGGCTACTAGGACCCCTCTTGCCCGCTGCGACAGCTCGGGGGCCCTCTACACCTTCGGCCTTCATCCACCGATGCGTCTCCACCGTCCGTCCTGGTCTCCACCACCTCCTCCATCACTTGGCATCGTCGTCTTGGCCATCCAGGACCCGGCGTCATGGGCAAACTCACCAGTAGCTTAGATTTTTCATGTAGTAGGGGACATTTTGAGGATCTCTGTCATACTTGTCAGCTAGGCCGACATACTCGTCTCCCATTCACTACTTCTAGAGCTAAGCAAGTTTTTGATTTGGTTCATTGTGATCTCTGGACCTCTCCTGTACTTAGTTTGTCTGAATATAAATACTATCTGACGATTTTGGATGTTTTTTCCATTTTCTATAGACTTTTCCTGTTCTGTTGAAGTTTGACACGTTCACCACCCTCACGCACTTCCTCGCCTGGGTCTCCACCCAGTTTCGTCGCCCGGTCCGTGCCCTGCAGTGTGAAAATTTCCGAGTGTTCGACAACCACGCCTCCCACTCTTTCTTCCTCACTCACCGTGTCCAGTTGCATCTCTCGTGCCCCTACACATCTCCCCAGAACGACCGAGTCGAACGCATGATTGGCACCACCACCAATATGATCCACTGCATTCTCTTCCAGGCGTCTCTCCCTGCCAGCTACTGGGCAGAGGCCCTGCACATCGCCACACACCTCGTCAACCACCTTCCCTCAAAGGCGGTGAGCCACTGTACTCCCCACTTCGCCCTATACGGCTCAACCCCATCTTACGACTACCTTCGCATGTTCGGCTGTGCCTGCTATCTCAACACTTCCGCCACCACTCCCCGTAAGCTCTCTCCTCGCTCCACTCGCTGCCTCTTCCTTGGCTACTCCCCTGACCATAAGGGGTATTGTTGCCTTCACCTCGTCTCTCACCGCATACTCATCTCTCGTCACGTTGTTTTCGATGAAGATGCGTTTCCCCTTGCTGGCTCCTCCCCACCCATCGATCTGGACTCTCCTTGGGTCCGATCCGATTCCCCCTTCACCCCAGGCGCCCCGCCGTGCGCCGCTGCCTGCGCCACGCATGGCTCCGACGCCTCTGCTCGCGCCTCTACCCCCGCCACGCGCGGCCCCGTCGATCATGCCTGCGCCACGCGCGGTCCTATCGACCCCACCTGCGCTATGCGCTGCCTTGTCGACCCCGCCTGCGCCACGCGCGGCCCCGTCGACGAGCACGGCCCGCTTTGCCGACCCTGCCCTCGTCTACCACCATCGCGAGCACGCCACTCCCTCGGCTCCCTCTGACCCGCTCCCACACCATCTATGGCTTGAAACAAGCACCACGAGCCTGACCAGGCTCAATGAACAACTACTGAAATTGGCTAATACTTCTTTATTCTTTTTAGCAAAGATGGAATAACTATGTTTTTGTTGGTATATGTGGATGATATTATTGTGGTGGGCTCTTTAAAGGATGTTGTTTCAGCCTTGCTAAAAAATCCTAGAACAAATTTTGCTCTCAAAGATTTTTGACACTAGATTATTTTTTGGTATTGATGTACATACGGCCAGTCGTGGCATCCACCTCTCTCAAAGTAAATATGGTAAATACATATTTTTTTCTCGAACACGCAGGAGAACTGTATCAAGGTTTTAAAGTCGGCTAGTCGACTCTAGTCGCCTGAGCACCGATAAGGTGACTAATCGCGATTAGTCGTCGATTTGCTCGATTAGTCGAGTCTAGTCGACTCCTAGTCGTCCTATAGTCGTCCACCTATAACAAGACCATATGTATATATCAATATATAAAGTTGTAGTAGGACTGCAATACAACAGTACGTTAGCTGTAGCAGGACAACAGTACACTGATTCAGTGGCGAACCCAAGATTTCTTGACTGGGTATGCGAGATCAAGAGATGTCCTAGGGACATTGCCGTAGTGGCCTAGTGGATCGGGAGGATAGCCGTGGAAGGCAGAAACTAATGGGTCTGATAAGATCGTGGAGGAAGATTTAAAGAGTAGAGATAGTGTTCCATACATAAATATACTATATGCTATTTATATTTTGCAAAACAACGCTGGAGGGGGGGGCTCTACAGACTACAATCGCCGCGTGATGGACGGGGCGCAGCTGACGCTCGAGCAGAGGGCTTCCGGAGCACAGCAGGGCGGTAGGAGAGGAGGGCGGCGGCGATGGAGAAGGTGCGGCGGCGCAGGAGAAGGGTGCACGCGTGAGCGTGACTGTGCGCTGCGTAATGCATGTACCGTATTGGTACAAGTAGGGCAAAACATTGTTTGTGATGTACAAATGGTGGGTCGGCCCATGTAACAGAGACCGGATTAGTGGCCCAAAACAGGCAAAACTAGTCGACCACTATACCTAGTCGGACGACTAATCGCGATTAGTCGGCGACTAGGACGACTAATCGCTTCCTAGTCACTCTAGTCGAGTCGGAGACCCTAATCGAGCTCCCGCTAGCGATAAGGCCGACTAATCGCGATTAGTCGGACGACTTTAAAACCTTGAACTGTATCATTATATTAAGAAGAAGAAAAGAAGGGGAAGAACCCCATTACAGCAACACACCCCACTCACACCATACAACACATATACATACACCAAGTCCGGGGGGGGGGGAGATTTGGAGGAAGAATACACAGTTATCCCAAGTCCTCCCAGCTCGAAAGATTTGCCCCACTAGCCATGACATTCAAGTTGGGAATACCAAGTTCTCCTAGCTCGAAAGGTGAGTGACCTTATCCCAAGCCACTAGACAGCAACCCCCATTGGCATGATCTCTGCCTTTCTATAAGAACCCTTTTCTGATTTTATCCACTGCCTTGATGAACCATTTGGGAACATTAGTAGCAATTAGCAATTAAATAGTATTTGCAGAAAGAACATGTCTAACCATGGTGGCCCTGCCAGCCCTGTTCGTTAGAGATGCTTTCCAAGATGGAAGCTTGTCTGCAATTTTCTCCACCCAAGGCAAGAGGTCAATTTTTCTCAGTTTCTTATTGGATAGAGGCAGCCCCAAGTACACACAAGGAAAAACTTCCCTGGAACAAGGTAAAATCTCATCTGTGGTAGCTAAAACATCTTCCCCACAAGCGATATGGATCAAGCTGCTCTTAGATTTGTATGCAGCCCTGAGGCCTCACCAAAGATATTTAGGATGCCTTTTGTAGTTAACAACTCAGTGGCTGGTTTGATGAATAGGGCAACATCATCTGCATATAGAGATAGTCTCTGACCAGACACTACTCGATTAAAAGGTTGAAGAAGGCCCTCATGCTCTGCCTATACAAGAAGACTGTTGAGAACATCCATTAGCAAAATGAAGAGCAAGGGGGTTAATGGATCCCCTTGCCTGAGACCTCTTTTATAGAAAATTACTTCTCCTTGTTCCCCATTTAGCAAGATTCTAGTGGACGAAGAGGCTAAAAGGCTTGAAATCAGATTACACCAGACAGTGCTGAATCCCAAATGAATGAAGACCTACAAGAGAAAGGCCCAAGAAACAGAATCGAAAGCTTGTGAAATACTACCTCTGCTTGTTTTTATTTGTCGCTGTGTAGTATAAAATTGCACTAAGCGGCGTCAAATAAATAAAAGTGGAGGGAGTATCTAGTTTAAAGAAGAGGCTTGGAATCTTTATTTTATGAAGGCACTTACTTCTAAGAAGATGAAGCAGTTTAGAAACAATCTTAACCTGTACAAGTTATGATTGAGGGATGCTTTATGATTGAAGGGGCTGTTATAATATAGAAGGATTATTTATTCAGGCTTGCATGCCTTGTTCTGTACAGATAGAGATGTATTCTAATTATATATAGAGTTGTAACCAAAGAGGACTAGATATAGAATCCTAATCGGTTACCACTATTGTAACTGAGTTGGACTCCAACTTGTTGGCAGTTTCTGCCTATATAACTATACATCATGCGGCCTTCCCTGGAAGAGATACTAAACTTAACCAATCTGATGGTTTTCTCTCAATATGGATTCATAAAACCAATTTGGTCCTGACCCTCAAGGATGTGGGGCCCTGATACAATTTCACAAGACATGAGTTTTGAGTTGATTTTGCTCTAGATACCTCTTCCCTGCCCCCGTGACTGTTGTCTTCTTAATTAGATGTAGGTAGTACTTGCTATGTTATGCTATCTTCAATTCTGAATATCATGGAGCCATTTAACATAACCAAGTTATTATGTGCGATCTTGGTTTAATCAGAATGGCATTGATTTTCATATAGCAACAGCTAAGTTTATGCATTTGTAATTTTTACTTCACATCTATGTGCTTTCTGCACTATCATATGTAATCAGTTTTGGTGTTTAGGTCGAGCTGTTATTAGTGCTGCTGAAATGGGAATCTCATTCCCACTGAAACGAAGAGATCAGTTACTGGAGTACGTTTTAACTCTAATGGGTAGGGATCAAAGTAATGATCTCACTGATTTCAACACTGAGCTTTTGCACACACAGGTATATGCTCAAGTTTTGACCCTTGTTTTTGTTTTCAGATATAGAATAAATTCTTCGTTTAGTTGAAGCTTCACTCTTTTAAATTAGCTTACATCTACAATATTTCTTTATATCTATTTCACTCCTGCTCATTATGTAATAGCACAGCTACTTATTCAAGTTTTATAACATTTTTTTACTCTTTTCTAAATCATACTTACATATGCAGAGCCTTGCTTTAAGTGCCTGTACTACTCTTGTCTCGCTAGAACCAAGATTGCCAATGGAAACAAGAAACCGTGTCATGAAGGTCTGCATGGCTATGTTGCAACTCCACAAAACTTCACTAATAGTCTGTCTACTACTTGAAGAATCTTTATATAGTTTTTACTTGATTTATGTTCCACTTTCAGGCAACATTAGGTTTTTTTGCTTTGCCAACAGAGCCCTCAAGCATTGTTGAGAGTCTCGTAACAAACCTAATTATTCTGTTAGGTGCCATCCTGCTTACAAGGTAATTTTGTAAAAGTATAGTTCAGTTGTATTTTTTTCTCAAACAACACAGGAGATCTGCGTGTCATTTTATTAAGAAGAAAGAAAGAGAAAGTACCACATACATCAAACAACCAAAACCACAAGACCTGTACCCCTACAGCTACGGACTAGGCAACTAAAAGCTTTGGCTGTTACAACGGTGACACCTAGACCATTTGAATCCAAAAACCACAGAGGGGTAGGCCATCAAGACCTACACATTCGTAGCTCGTGCTCAGACCAGGAAGTCTTGCAGTTTGGAGGCCCCAGCCCACCTCCAAAGCCGACATTCCTCAACAATCCTTGTGATCAAAGTGAGTGTGTTAGGATCTGAATTCTCAAAGACACAAGAATTCCTGTGCTTCCATATCTCCCAGGCTGTTAAAATGATAAGGGAATTCAGCCCTTGTCTCCTTTCTTTTGGTACTAACTTGACCACCTTCCTCCACCACTTAGGAAAGGAAGTTTCAGCAATGTTGGGTGCCATCTCTGGCATCTTTATAGCCTGGAAAATATAAAACCAAAGTTGCCTGGAGAAAACACAGCCCACTAACAGGTTCTGAATATTCTCATCCTCTTGATCACAAAGGGGACAAGCATTGGGATGGGGCAGCCCTCTTTTAGCCAGATTGTCTACAGTCCAAACATCGTTTTTTAAACACCAACCAAGTGAAGAATCTGCAGCGAAGGGGCGCCCAACTTTTCAAATCTTTTTCCATGGGGCATAACGAATTGATCCCCATGAAGAAGGCCAAATAGGCTGACTTGCTGCTATTGTGTTAGTTTCCACCTGAAAGTGTCAGGGTTTTCAGGCTGTAAAATAACTCCTTCCACCTGGTCCCATATCATAAGATACTCTTGTAAGACTTGGACAGTTAAGGCCCCTTTTATATCTGATATCCATCTCCTGTTGTTCAGTACCTCACCAACTGTTCTCTTGTTTACAGTTCTTTTGCCAATAGTTGTGATCAGATGGGGTGCTAGTTCAGCAATGCATTTCCCTTCTAACCACCTGTCCTTCCAAAATAATTTTTTTCACGATTATCAATGATGGGAATCATAGCCATGTTGAAGAGAGCTTTGACATTTCGTGGGACCTCCACTTGAAAACCATCCCAAGGACGTGGTCGATCCACTTTTTGAGCCCATAGCCATCTTATTTTCGGTGCCCAACCTAATTTTTCCAGATTTAAAATCCCTAATCCTCCATAGCTTAAGGGGCGTTGAACCTTTTCCCATGACACTAGGCAATTCCCTCCATTGGCCCTTTCTCGCCCTTTCCATAGAAACCCTCTCCTTATTTTGTCCACAGCCTTAATGACCCATTTTGGCAGATCAATTGCTAGCATAGAGTATATTGGGGAGGCTGTCAAGACTGCTCGTACCATAATTAATCGACCAGCCCGGTTCATTAGAGAAGCTTTCCATCCCGGCAAGTAGTCTGAAACTTTATCCACCAACAGTTGTAGAGCCTCAGGGGGTTTATGGATGGATAGAAGCAGCCCAAGATACGTACATGGGAATTTTTTTGCACTGCAGGACAGAACTTCCATTGTTAAAAGTCTTTCAGCTTCTGAACATTGAATAGGGGCCACAGAACTCTTAGATAAATTACATTGTAAGCCAGAAGCTTGCCCAAACAGGTTGAGGATGGACTTTATAACCATCAAATCTGTCCTTAAGGGTCTCAAAAATATTACTGCGTCATCTGCGTAAAAGGAGATCCTATGCCGAGCATGTTGGACCGCAAGGGGTTGCAGCAGCTGGATGGAAGTGGCATACTTTGTTAGAGTGTTAGGCCTGTTAAGGCTTGGCCCATGTGGCCCATGATGTTAGAGTGTTAGGCCTGTTAAGGCTTGCGGGAAGCGGCCCTCGCGTGGGAGCGCGAGCGCGCGGCCGCCGATGCTATCGCAGCTCAAATTGCCGCGGCGGAACAGCACCTCGCGTCGCCTGCGGCCCACGACGGCGGGGCCACCTCCGCTAACACCATGGGCGGCGTGTACGGCGTCCCGACCGTACCGACAGTCGGGACCGGGCCCCGGACCATCCCCGCGGTGCTCTGGCATGACCCGGCTGACCCGCTCGTGGCTCAGCTCCACCTACAGGCTGGGAGTGTCCAGAACATTCGCCTGATGGTTCCGGTCGTCCTGGAGTCAGAGTTGCCATCCTACACGCGTTGGCGGGACTTGCTTCTTCTCACTCTTCGCCGCTACGCCCTGGATGACCACGTCCTCTGCGACCCCCTCGGTGTGGCGCCGACTGCTGCGTGGGTGCGCCTCGACAGCATCGTGCTCACCTGGATCGTGGGGACGATCTCCGTCGACCTCCACAGCCTCCTCCGGAACCTTCCTCACGCTCGTGCTGTTTGGCTTGCCATCGAGAGCCAGTTCATGGGCAACGCCGAGGCCCGGGCTCTCCGCCTCGACGCCGCTTTTCGCACCTTCGTCCAGGGGGACCTCAGTGTCAGTGCATACTGCCGCCAGATGAAGACCATGGCGGACTCCCTTGGCGATCTGGGCTGCCCCGTGGAGGACCGCATCCTAGTCCTCAACGTCCTCCGCGGCCTCGGCGATCGCTACACCCACCTCCGGTCATTACTCATGCGCCAGCGCCCCTTTCCTACCTTCCTCCAGGTTCGCGACGACCTCGCCCTGGAGGAGATCACTCTGGGGGCTCAGGCTGCATCGATCTCCGGCCCGCAGTCCTCGTCCTCTTCGACAGCACTGGTGGCTTTCACCCCGACCCGTCCGCCCACTCCGTCACAGTCTGCCCTTGGCCCTCGCCCTCCCGGGCCGAGCATGGGCGGCGGGGGTCGAGGTGGCGGAGGCGGGGGCGGTGGTGGACGTCGCCGCCGTGGTGGCCGCGGTGGTGGTGGTGGTGGTTCCGGTGGTGGTGGTGTCCGTGGCCACGCATCGCCGCCGGGACCCCAGCATAGTGCGCCTTGGCCCACTTTCCACCACCCGTGGTCAGGGCGCATCTCTATGTGGCCGTTCCAAGGGCCTGGCTCTGAGGCTCGGCCTCCGGCGGCCATGTTCGCTGGTGCGCAGCCAAGGTTCGCTATCGCCTCTTCGTCGCCCTGGACCTCGACACCTGCCGTTTCGTCGTGGCCCACGCCTCCGGCTTCTCCACCGTCCGGGCTGGTTGGTTGGGATGCGGCCGCCCTGGCTGCCTTCCAGACTCCTACTCTGACTCCGCCGATGGGTCCCGAGTGGATCGCGGACACCGGTGCTACCTACCACACCACCCCCGACCCTGGTATACTCACCTCTGTTCGCCCTCCTTCTTCCTCTCTCCCCTCGTCCATCATGGTGGCGAATGGCTCGTGTCTTCCTGTCACATCTGTGGGTGCCGCCGGCCCTCCCGGCTCTTTTCGCGTTCCCGATGTCCTTGTCGCTCCTTCTTTGGTCCACAATCTTCTTTCTATTCGTCGGTTTACTGCTGATAATTCTTGTTCTGTTGAGTTTGACTCCTTTGGTCTTACTGTGAAGGACTCGGCAACTCGACGCCCCCTCCTCAGATGTGACAACACTGGCCCCCTCTACACCCTTCGGCTTCCGCACGCCACATCTTCTTCGTCTTCGTCACCTGACACAGCTGCTGTTTTTGCTGCCGCCACGTCTTCTACCACCTGGCATCGTCGCCTTGGTCACCCCGGACGCGACGCCTTGATGCAGCTTACTCGTAGTGCCACTATCCCATGTACTAGATCCCATGATGAGCATCTTTGTCATGCGTGCCAGTTAGGCCGTCATGTTCGTCTTCCTTTTTCTTCTTCTTCCTCACATGCTACTCATGCATTTGATCTTGTACACTGCGATTTGTGGACTTCACCTATTACCAGTATGTCAGGCTACAAATACTATCTTGTGGTGCTTGATGATTTTTCTCATTATGTGTGGACTTTTCCTTTGCGTGCCAAGTCTGAGACTTTCCCCGCCCTTCGCCACTTCTTCGCCTGGGTGTCCACTCAGTTCGGCCTCACCATTAAGGCCGTTCAGTGTGACAATGGTCGGGAGTTCGATAACTCCACCTCCCGCGACTTCTTTCTCTCCCACGGGATGCAATTGCGGATGTCTTGCCCGTATACCTCCTCCCAGAACGGCAAGGCTGAGCGCATGATCCGCACGACCAACGACACCATCCGCACTCTTCTTCTCCAGGCGCACCTTCCGGCTCGTTTCTGGGCCGAGGCCCTCCACACCTCTACCTACCTCCTCAACCGTCTCCCTTCCACTGCGTGCCCGGCCCCCACTCCTCACCAGGCACTCTTCGGTACCCCTCCGCGCTATGATCACCTCCGTGTCTTCGGGTGTGCTTGCTACCCGAACACCGCTGCCACTGCTCCTCACAAACTAGCACCCCGTTCCACCCTCTGTGTGTTTCTCGGGTACTCCCCGGACCACAAAGGCTACCGCTGCTTTGACCTCTGCTCTCGCCGGGTCCTCATCTCTCGCCATGTGGTGTTTGATGAGTCCGTATTTCCCTACCCCTCCACCACCACACCACCCTCCTCCGACCCTGACCTTGACCTCTTCACTCTCTTTCAGACTGACGCGGTGGTCGAGCCACCTCTCCTTCCTCTCTCTGCAGGTACTCGCTCACCACCTGTCGGTCCTACTCCCGGCTCGGTACCTTGCTCGGGTTCGGTGGTGTCGCGTCTCCGCGGAGCCCCGTCTCCGGACGCCCCCGGGCCGAGCGAGGGTGGTGGGACTGCACCGCCTCCGGGGCCGTCGATTACGACCCCTCCGGCCCGCTTCGCCCAGCCGGTGCGGGTCTACCAGCGCCGGCTGCCGCCGTCGGGGTTCACACCTCCACCGTCGCCGCCCCTGCCGCTGTCACCGCCGGTGGCCCAGTCCCCGCCAGGGACACCTACACCTCCGCCGCGGCCACCCGCGGCCCGTGTCGAGACGCCGGTGTACCACCCACCGCTCCTTCATCGCGACCCGCGGCATGTCCACCCGATGGTGACGCGGCACGCGGCCGGTACCCTGCCGCCCCGTGTCTTGGCGGCCACGACCGCAGACTCGCAGGTTTCTCCGGTACCCTCCTCCGTCCGCACCGCCCTGCTGGACCCCCACTGGCGTCAGGCGATGGAGGAGGAGTACGCGGCGCTCGTCGCCAACCAGACGTGGGATCTGGTGCCCCGTCCGCCCGGCACCAACGTCGTCACCGGCAAGTGGATCTGGACACACAAGCGACGGGCCGATGGTACCCTGGACCGGTACAAGGCTCGCTGGGTTCTTCGGGGCTTCACTCAGCGCCCCGGAGTCGACTATGATGAGACCTTCAGCCCGGTTGTGAAGCCGGCCACCGTCCGCACGGTGCTCTCGCTGGCCCTCGCTCGCTCCTGGCCAGTTCACCAGCTCGACGTCAAGAACGCCTTCCTGCACGGCGCCCTCACCGAGACCGTCTACTGCTGTCAGCCTGCGGGGTTCGTGGACTCCTCTCGCCCTGACATGGTTTGCCGTCTCAACAGGTCCCTCTACGGCCTCAAGCAGGCCCCCCGGGCGTGGCATTCCAGACTGGCTACCTTCCTGGTGACACTGGGCTTCGTGGAGGCCAAGTCCGACACGTCTTTGTTCGTCCACCATCATGGCGCAGAGACTGCCTACTTGCTACTCTACGTGGATGACATTGTCCTCACCGCTTCCAGTCCGTCTCTTCTTCGCCGCTTCGTCGACGCGCTTCAGCGGGAGTTTCCGGTCAAAGATTTGGGCGTGCTTCACCATTTCCTGGGGGTCACTGCTGAGCCTCGCCCCTCAGGACTCCTCCTTCACCAGCGACAGTATACGCTTGACATTCTGGAGCGGGCCCAGATGAGTGACTGCAAGCCCTGCTCCACCCCAGTCGACACGCAGGCCAAGCTCTCTGAGGCCACGGGTGACCCAGTCGCGGACCCCACCGGCTACAAGAGTCTTGCCGGTGCCCTTCAGTACCTCACCTTCACCAGGCCGGACATCTCCTACGCCGTGCAGCAGGTCTGCCTCCATATGCACGACCCTCGGGAGCCCCACCTTGCGGCGCTCAAGCGCCTCCTCCGCTACCTCCGGGGCACCGTCGACTACGGACTGCTTCTTCACCGGTCTACCTCCTCCGAGCTGGTCGTCTACACTGATGCTGACTGGGCCGGGTGCCCAGACACTCGGCGCTCCACCTCCGGCTTCGCTGTCTTCTTAGGCGGCAACCTTGTGTCCTGGTCGTCGAAGCGCCAGCCGGTCGTTTCCCGCTCAAGTGCAGAGGCGGAGTACCGTGCCGTGGCCAACGGCGTGGCGGAGGCTGCCTGGCTCCGGCAGCTCCTTACCGAGCTTCACAGTCCCCTCTCCAGGAGCTCGGTGGTCTACTGCGACAACGTCAGCGCGGTCTACCTCTCCACCAACCCAGTGCAGCACCAGCGGACCAAGCATGTCGAGATCGATCTACACTTCGTCCGTGATTATGTCGCCGCCGGTACTGTTCGGGTCCTCCACGTCCCGACCACCTCCCAGTTTGCCGACATCTTCACCAAGGGTCTTCCGTCCTCGACCTTCGCTGAGTTTCGCTCCAGCCTCAACATCCGTAGTAGCTAGTTGAGTCTATGGGGGGGATCCTATTGTGTGATGTACTTCTTTTTGAGTCCAGTCTGTGTACTCCGCTGCGTCGGACGTCCAGACTGCGGGGGGGTGTTAGAGTGTTAGGCCTGTTAAGGCTTGGCCCATGTGGCCCATGATGTTAGAGTGTTAGGCCTGTTAAGGCTTGGCCCATGTGGCCCATGTAAACAATATATAGCTAACCTAGGGTTAGCCCTAATCCGGTGATTGTCACTCCAATATACTTGACTAAGTAGTTCAGAGCATCCATAACAAGAATGAAGAGCATGGGAGAGAGTGGATCACCTTGCCGTAGGCCTCGTTTATGGATAAAAGGCAAACCAGGTTCCCCATTGACACAAGGATTCTGGTTGAGGAGGTTGAAAGCAACAAGCTTATAAGATCACACCACCTCCTACTGAATCCCACATATTCTATGACTTCAAGGAGAAAGGGCCAGGAAACCGAATCAAACGCCTTTGATATATCCAATTTCAGCAGAACATGTGCTTCTTTTTTCTTATGTAAGGCCTTCACCATCTGTTGAACAAAGATGAAGTTGTCATGGATGTTTCTGCCCCTAACAAAGGCACTCTGATTTATGGAGGCAATGGAAGGCAGTAAGGGTGCCAATCTGTTTGCCAAGACTTCTCCCACGAGCTTGGCATCAATTTTCTTAGGGATAAGGGTGATGAAGGCTGTGTTGAGAAGCCTGCACGTGAAAATATGTCCCCTAGCACAAGCGGCAAAGGCCTCCAACAAATCATTTTTTATAACGCTCCAACATACCTTGTAAAACCGACCTGTGAAACCATTCGGGCCAGGTGCTTTGTCAAGGGGTAAGTCATTAACTGCTGCTCATAATTCCTCTTCTGTGAATGGGTTGTCCAGGCTGGCCAAATCATGTTGTTGCATACCAATCTCACTAAGATTTTTTTTCGAACACGTAGGAGAGCTGCATATCATTGAATTAAGAAAAGGAGGGTCTAAAAATAGACCTAATACAAACACAAAAAAGAAAAGAAAGAAAGAAAGAAGAAGAAAAATAATCATGGCCATCCGGCCACAACAAAACAAGATGACCACCTAAAAGGTCACCACAACCACAGACCCAACGCACCAGTCCAGCCCTAGACACAAAAGACTTCCTTTATGGAGCTAGCGACTGATCCCTCTACCAGATCCTTGAAGGACACCTGGAATGGGCTAAAGGCTGCTTACGAGGTGCGCATTTGTCCTTGCACGGGATGACATCGAGATTCCCTGCGGCGCTTATCGAAGTCGGAGCCCCGCTCTGGCGAGGCGGAAGTCTTCCCGAGGTGTCGGACGAGCCATCCCTTGACGTGCGCCACAGTTTGGCGGAGTGGCCGCCCGCGGGATTCGCTGCGGAACAGGTGGTCGAGGCCGAGCTCAGGCAAGGCAGGGAATTCGCCCGAGGGCCGATATCGTCGTCGGGCGAGGCGGAGAAATCACCCAAAGGTTGGATTCGGGGTCAGGCGAGGCGAAGAGATTGCGCCCGCGGGCTGGACCCTGCTTCGAACGGGGCGGAGAGATTGCGCCCGAGGGCCAGTCTGCTCTACTTGTCATATTAAGTGTCCCATCGGAGGGTGGCAGGCGGCGTGTGCGCACTGTAGCGTAGATGTAATCATGCTGTTGCGCCAGACGTGATCGCCGTCTTGTCAGCTACTGTGCTGTACTGTTGCGGCGTGGGGTAGGTACGCACATTAAATGCGGGTGTCTTCTTCCTGTTTTCGAGCGCCCCTATCTTATCTGCCTGAGGCTGGCTCGGGCGAGACGGACGGAGCGGTGACGACCTCGGGCGAGGCGGAGTTCCGCCCGAGGCAGGAGACTCTCGGGGAGAGGCCTCGGTTTTAACAGGTACCTCGGTTGTCTCCCCTCAGGGGTTTCGTCCTTACTCTCTAAGTGCGTTTTTAGGGGATAATTCGGGTATCACTAATTATTACCCCCAACAACGGGTCCGCGCGTGGTGCAGGCGTGGTCGACGGGGCCACACGTGGCGTAGGAAGAGGCGTGAGCGGAGACATGGAGGCCGCGCGTGGTAGAGGCACAAGACGGGGTGGAGGGGGAACCAGATCGGACTCAAGGAGAGAGTCGAGATCGGTGGTTGGGGAGGAGCCAGCAAGGGGAAACGCATCTTCGCCGAAAACAACGTGACGAGAGATGAGGATTCGGTGGGAGACGAGGTCAAGACAGTGATACCCCCTGTGGTCAGGGGAGTAACCATGGAAGAGGCAGCGAGTGGAGCGAGGAGATAGCTTTTGGGGAGCGGTGGCGGAAGTGTTGGGATAGCAGGCACAGTCGAACACGCGAAGGTGGTCATAAGAGGGGACGATGCCATACATGGCAAAGTGGGGAGTGGGGTGGCTCACCGCCTTCGATGTGAGGCGTTTGAGGAGATGTGGCGGTTTGCGGGGCCTCTGCCCAGTCGCTGTCCGGGAGAGACGCCTGAAAGAGAAGGCAGCGAATCATATTGGTGGTAGTGCGAATAATGCGTTCGGCTCAGCCATTCTGGGGAGAGGTGTTGGGGCACGAGAGACAACTGAACGCCATGGGTGAGAAAAAGGAGCTAGAGGCGTGGTTGTCGAACTCGTGGCCAGCGGGTGGAGGGCAGGCAGGAGCTCTAATTGATGGAGGGCGAGGGGCTTGCCCCCCTCCCCCCTGAAGGCACCTGACTGCTGGGAGGAGCGCTGTAGAGTGTCGGGGTCGGAGCAGGGGCCTCAACCTCCATGGTGAGCTCCTCGAGGAGAAGCTCATTCCGCACAACGTGGAAGGTGGGAAAGGGCACGATCCTCTTGATGAGAGCCTTCAGGTGGTCGTAATGGGGGCTGAGGCCATGCAGAAGGTTCAGCACCAATGTACGGTCGACGATGGGCTCACCGAGGTCGCGGAGAGAGTTTTCCATGCCCTTCATCTGGCGGCAGTACTCTCCCACGGAGAGAACCCCCTGAGAGAACAGGGGGAACTGGCATCGAGATGGAGTGCCTGAGCCTCTCGGTTCCTGAAGAACTGGTCCTCGAGTGCGTGCCACGCCTGGCGCGTGGTTTCCGCCTAGTCGCAGACGATGTCCTATAGCTCGACGGTGATTTTGTCATTGAGCTGCGAGAGGACCACACTGTCCATCTAGACCCATGAAGGTGAGAGCGGGACGACGGGGTCGTTAAGGACATGGTCGGCGAGGGCATATCACCGAAGCGTGAGGATGACCCTGAGCGCGCCACCGAGGGCAGTGGGAGGACGTCGGGTCAAAAGCCACGGACGAGGGACTGGGTGTTGTGAACCTCGGGTGGCATGAGCATGGAGGGCGGCGACGGTGTCGGAGTCGAGCCCGGAGATGTGGGGAGGCTCAGGGGCTACTGGTGGAGGAGTGTGACTGCGACCGAGGAGGAGGCGTTGCGTGGCGGCCATCTGGGTGGTCAGGGCGGCGCCCATGGCGCGTTCGCGCTCCCAGGAGGCGGCGACAGCCGCCTGTGTGGTAGCAAGGGCCGCAACCAACAACGAGGAAGTAGGGGGAGGAGCCAAAGGGGAGGCGACGAGGTCGGTCTAGGCAGGTGCAGCGAGGGCGGGGAAACCCAGCGGGCAACCTCGGCGTTGTTGCTGTCTGCGAAGGTTGTTGGAGAGGCGCCAGGGAGGGGCCTAAGGTCGGCGATGTAGGGGGCCCTCCAACAGGGAGCTCGCTACGAGGGCCGTGGGGAAGGAAGCCGGCGCCCAGGGAGGGGTCGTTGGGCGAGGAGGGACCCGTGCCCATGGGGGCGCGGGCCGGCCGCGGCGAGAGAGGCCTCTAGGGAGGCGACGTGGGAGAGATCCGCGGCCAGGCTGGCGGTGACGTCCGCGTTAGGGCCGGCCAGCGTGGCGGCCAGGCCGGCGATGGCGCCCGCGGTCAGGGCCGCGTCGGCGTCCTCAACTGGGCCAGTGGTGGTGGCCACGCCAGTGAGGTAGGGAGGGAGGTCTGCGATCCGCTTAGGAGCAGGAGCGCGCCGACATGAAGGAGAGGAGCATGGGGTCGGCGGCCGGAGCTAGAGCAGTCTACGGCCGGAGAAGAGCAGCCGGCGGCAGCTGAGGTGGAGAAGGGTGGGGAGAAGAGAGAAAAATTGGCCTAGCTCTATACCATGTGGGAAACCCTAACCCTAACTCACGATTGGGAGATGTTTTAATAGACTCAGGTTGTTGGGCCTGGCCCATTACACAGGGGTGTAACTGTAATTACAAGGGATTAACCCCAAAACCCCTAAACGGGTACTCTAACACCACTCACAAAGAGGTAAATTATGAAAACACGTTTCATCATGTTAAAATGAAGCTCATTTGATATTGTAAACATTATTGTTCTCTTATACAAACATTGTCAAACTTAGAATGGTTTGACTTAGGACAACCGAAAATCCATTATATTTCAGGATGGAGAAAGAACATTCTAGTACTTCTCATTTTGTATTCTGTAATGCTCATCACCTACATAATATTCTCTTTGTCAGTGGTGAAGATGGTCGAAGTCGAGCAGAGCAGTTGCTGCATATTCTTAGGCAGCTTGATCCATATGTATCATCATCTCTGGAACACCAAAGAAGAAGAGGATGTGTTGCTGTACAGGAGGTGTTAATAAAGTTTCGCAATCTTTGTTCTGGTGGATTCGGTGCATTGGGCTCCTATCCAACTTTCACAATGAATAAACAAATCGATCGAGGGACTAGGAGCTTGTCAAGTTTGCCATGTATGCTTAATGATTTCCTTAGAATGCTTTAGTAAGTGTAGGGATCAACCCTGTATAAGATGACTTTTATTTTATCACAGCTGCATTTGTGTTGCCTAGTCGAGATTCTTTAAGCTTGGGAGAGAGGACAATGGCATACCTTCCTCGTTGTGCTGATACAGACACGGAAGTTAGGAAAGTTGCAATTCAGGTTTGTGCAAAAAGGACTGCTTTGCATTATTTTGTTTGTTACATCATGTTTCTGCCTTTTTATCTAATATGCAATTTCTGTTTCCACATGTGCTGTATGATTGTGCTGTAAAATAGTTATGGTTTGCAGAATTATTTAAAGTTTTCATCTTATGTTGTAACTGATTTCACCAAGTTATTTTGATTATATGTTTTTTCTTCTTCTAGATCATTGCACTTTTCTTCGACATTTCATTGTCACTTCCAAAGCAGAAGGCATATCCTAATGATATTGATCTGGAATCCTCGTATAGTGCTTTGTCCTCCCTTGAGGAGTTAGTCTCTATTGTCAGAAGGGTGAGTATGATGTCTTGGTTTACTATCCGTTTGACCCATTTAGTCCAACTTATGGAGGGTATGTTTGTATTGTTCTCAGGAGGCATCTGTTGATCAAACTGAACTATTTCAGAGGGTTGTATCCTCAGTATGTATTCTATTATCAAAGGATGAGGTAACTAATTCAATTTAACTTTGGAAATTGTACATTGGCATGATTGTATTAACATTTGTATACTTGGATAGCTGGTCGTCTTGCTACACTCTTGTACGTTGGCAACATGTGATAAGATAAAACAGTCAGCAGATGCTTCAATTCAAGCTATTATCATGTTTATTATCAGAAGAGGCAAGGAGCTACGTGAAGCTGATGTCTCGAGGTTAGTTTATAAAAGTTGAAATTAGTTCATTAACATTTTTATACTAGATGACACTAGAAACACATCTGTGTGAAAAACAAGATCTCTAGCTGGGAAATTCCAGTTACCCCTATGTTTCAGTTGAGGATGTAGAGGGAGGGTGAAAGGGCCTCTAGCTGAGTTAATTATCTGGTTTGAGTAGCACTCAGGTCCTGAGTTCGACTCCTCGTGGAAGCGAATTTTAGGCTAGGGTTAAAAAAATCATCTTGTCTTTTCCACGCTAAAACACATGTCTAAGGCCTGGCCCCGCTCACGGTTGTTGTGGTTCTCACATAGGCTACGATGTCGTTGTGATGGGTGGGCCGGGGGTTCGAAGGTTTTCTCGACTTATGTGAGGTCTTCTTAATACAATGTCGGGTAAGGGCGGGCACAGGATTTTCAGCTTGGGTATTCGAAATCTAAATAGTCTGGAAAAAATTTGGACAGTCAACAATCTACTATTTAGCATCTATAATATATCACGGTGTTAATCACATAATATATACCAGTAGCAAAAGTTGGAATAAGTGAAAACACTAACGTTAAACCAGGGTTGGGAGTATATTATATAGTATGAGAGTAGGTGGGCCAAGCCCATTACATGAGGGCCATTACATGAGGGGTAATACTATAGTCTAACACCCCCCAATCTCAACTCTATCCTATACAGACGTTGAGACTGAATCGAAACTCAGTGAATACACTCGGCGACAACCCCTAGGTGTAGATATCAGCGAAATGCAACGTGGTCAGGACGCAAAGAACGCAAACATCACCGACGACGACACACTCACGGACGAAGTGAAGGTCGACCTCCACGTGCTTCGTGCATTGATGCTGCACGGGTGGAGACGTAGATCGCGTTGACGTTATCGCAGTAGACAAGGGTGGATCGCTCGAGTGGGCTTTGGAGCTCCTGGAGAAGCTAGTGGAACAAGGAGGCCTCGGCCACGCCGTTGGCCACGACTTGACACTTGGCCTCAGCGCTGGAGCGGGATGACGGGCTGTCGCCTCGAGGCCTAAAGACAAGGTTGGCACCCAGGAACACGGCATAACCGGATGTGGACTGGCGCATGTCATGGCAGCCAACCCAATCAGCGTCGGTGTAGACCACGAGCTCCGACGTCGATGAGGATCGAAGAACAATCCGCTTGAGAGCGGTGAGGTGGGGATCCCGGGGTGTGTGCATGTGAAGTCACACCTACTGGATGACGTAGGCGATGTCGGGCCAGGAGAATGCCAGGTATTGGAGAGCGCTAGTGAGGCTCTGGTATGCCGTCGCATCGGCAACCGGAGGCCTATCGTCCTCGGAGAGCTTCGCCTGATTGTCAACAGGCGTAGAGCAGGGCTTGCAGTCGTACATGCTAGCCTGCTCTAAGATGTTGAGAGCGTACTAGCGCAGGTGGAGGAAGGGACCCTGAGGCCGCTGCTCGGCGGTGATCCCGAGAAGTGGTTGAGAGGCCCAAGGTCCTTCATCGTGAACTCGCGCTGAAGGGCGACGATCATGTGCTGAAGAAGAGTGGCACTGGATGTCGTGAGGACGATGTCGTCGATGTAGAGCAGGAGGAGGTAGACGGTGTCGTCGCCATACTGTTGGATGAACAGGGACGTGTTTGACTTGGCCTCGACGAAGCCAAGGGAGGCCAAGTAGGAGGCGAAGCGACTGTACCAGGCTCGTGGTGCCTGCTTAAGGCCGTATTGGGAGCAATTCAGCTGGCATATCAGATCCGGGCGTGCGGAGTCGATGAAGCCGGTGGGCTAGCTGCAGTAGACTATCTTTGTCAGAGTGCCCCGTCGATCGACTGATTCTTACAGCTGATGCTACTCCGGTTGCCTCCTGGATCCCCACCTCCATTTGTTCCGCTCTCTCCGATCCTCACTGGCGCTGCGCTATGGAGTATGTGGTCCTACTGGGTAACCACACATGGGACCTGGTGCTACGTCCACCAAGCACCAACATGGTCACCGGCAAGTGGCTTTTTCGCCACAAGCTCACCTCGGATGGCTCGCTCGACCGCTACAAGGCTGGTGGGTCCTTGGGGTTTCACTCAGTGCCCTGGAGTGAACTACGATGAGACCTTCAGCCCCGTCGTCAATTAATCCACCGTTCGGGTCGTCCTCTCCCTCGCTCTCTCTCAGGACTGGGCGGAATAAGTGAAAACCCTAACCCTAAACAAGTTTAGGGTTGGGAGTATATTATATGAGAGTTAGGCGGGCCAAGCCTATTACATGAGGGGTAATACAATAGTCTAATAGCAAATATTTTACATAATTGAGCATAGTTTAATATTCAAGCAATTAATCATAATTTGAAAAATGATTAACATATAGAATTACTTAATACATATAGAATGACTTAATATTCAACAAATAATGTGCCAACATATAAAATATATAGGGGCGGGAGATGAGATAACAAAATGTTAAGAAAACTTACAAGTTATACAAGGATCCTTAATCTGCTAAAAATAAATAATGATGTCCTCATCTTTAACTTGCAAGGAGAAATCTCCTTCAATAAAAGTAATCAAACAACCATTCAAATAATCTTATCCCATTTTGTTGCTTAGCTTTATTTTGATATAGTTCCTTTCAGAAAATATCCTCGCAACCCCGGTTGTTGCAACAAGTACAACTAGCACCAATTTGAGAAGTTTGTGAAAGGAGATGTGCTGTGTAGGCAATGTATTGAGTGAATATGGAACCAGCCGGTTACAGAATATATAGGGAGGAGCTCCTATGGCTTATAGAAATAGTGCCAGGAGTGATCTCCTAAATCAATCAAGGATCAGACCTTCCTAATGTATCTGATGCTGATTGATCCCTACATCAATCACGACATCTCCAACCATAACAGCCCTGGATCCTATCTACGCAATCACACGCCATTACAGGAAGGGAATGATGCATTACAGGAAAGGAATGATGCACTGCTAACCCCCCCCCCCCCCCCCCCCCCCCCGCAGTCGGAGCGTCGAAGCCTTGGACGTTCAAACTGGACCGAAATTCCATCAAGACGGTAGGTAGCCCTTTGGTGAAGATATCAGCGTACTGTGAGGATGTTGGAACCTGAAGAACACGAATTTCACCGAGGGCCACGCGCTCGCGAACAAAGTGAAGATCAATCTCAATATGTTTGGTGCACTGATGTTGGACGGGATTAGAGGACATGTAGACAGTACTGATGTTATCACAATAAACCAAGGTTGTGTGGCTCAGGGGGACGTGGAGTTCCTGTAGTAACTGACGCAACCAAGTGACTTCAGCAACGGCATTTGCAACAGCTCGGTATTCAGCCTCAGCACTGGAGCGGGAGACAGTGTTCTGGCGCTTGGAGGACCAGGAGATGAGACTATCACCCAAAAATACAACAAAGCCTGAGGTAGACCTGCGGGTATCAGGACAACCAGCCCAATCAGCATCTGAGTAGACTAGCAGTTCAGTCTGTGCGGAGGGCCGAAGTAACAAGCTGAGATGAAGGGTGCCGCGCACATAACAAAGAATGCGCTTTAGAGCTGCAAGGTGAGGCTCATGTGGGTTGTGCATATGAAGGCATATCTGCTGGACTGCGTAAGAGATGTCAGGCCGTGTGAAAGTGAGATACTGGAGAGCCCCTGCAAGACTGCGGAAATCTGTAGGACCAGTCACTGGATTACCAATAGTGCAGACAGCTTGGGATTGACATCAACAGGGGTGGAACAGGGTTTGCATTCAGCCATGCCAGCGCGGTCAAGGATGTCAATCATGTACTGACGTTGAGATAAAAACAAACCAGCTGTCGTGTGTTGGACCTGCATCCCCAAGAAGTGGTGAAGTTTACCAAGGTCCTTCATAGAGAATTCCTGCTGAAGTGAGGTGATGATGCGACGGAGAAGAACATCGGTAGAAGCTTTCAGAACAATGTCATCAACATATAGCAGTAGGTACACCATATCATCTCCGCGGCGATAAACAAATAAAGAGGCGTCAGACTTGGCTTCAACAAACCCAAGAGAGAGCAAAAAGGAGGCAAACCGACTGTACTAGGCTCAAGGTGCTTGCTTAAGACCATATAAGGACCGGTTCAGACGGCACACAAAATCCGGATGAGCAGCATCAGTAAAACCAGACGGCTGTGAGCAGTAAACTGTCTCAGACAAAGTCCCATGTAAGAAAGTGTTATTGACGTCGAGCTGATGTATGGGCCAATTGCGAGAAAGAGCTAAGGATAGGACTGTGCGCACAGTGGCTGGCTTCACAACAGGACTGAAAGCTTCATCAAAATCAATACTAGGGTGCGGTGAGAAACCGCGGAGAACCCATCTTGCCTTGTACCTTTCAAGTGAGCCGTCGGCGTGAAATTTGTGTTTGAAGATCCACTTGCCAGAAACAACATTGGTAGATTGGGGACGAGGAACCAGGTCCCATGTGTGAGTATCCAGTAAGGCAAAAACTCTTCCTCCATAGCCTGACGCCAATTTGGATCAACAAGCGCAGTACGATAACTTCGTGGTACAGGAGACAGAGCTGCTACATGAAACAAGGCAGACTGGCGAAAGCCTGACTTGGCGCGGGTGGTCATACGATGATGATTGATCACAGGGGAGATCGGAACCGCCCCACGGCGAAGGCGAGTTGGAGGTGGTGGAGACCCAGACGCAGCTGCAGAAGTAGCCGATGCAGTCCGCCGGGAGTAGACGATATTATCGAACCGTCGTGGAGGTGGACCAGCAGGGGCATGATCAGCGGTCGGCGTATGTCTTGGCTGGGTCGTGTGCGCAGGTGATGAAGATGACGCAGAGCAGCCCTGCTAGGCTGAAGAGGACCCAGGAACAGCGACGGCGTTGGGCGCCTGTCCTAGAGAACTCCCTGGCGCCTGGGCTATACGACACCCGGGTGCTGTTGCAGGCGCTGTAGAGCACCCAGACGATGTGGGAGGTGTGCCTGGCGTAGGTGGTAGAGGGGCAGGCGTGGCCGCACGTGGCAGTGCGGTGGTCTCCGAAAATCCTGCAGGTATAGAAAAACGTGCTATTCCAATTGGAGCAGGCACGATAGGGTTAGTGTCGAGTAAAAATTCGAAAGCCTCGGCGGAAAGAGGTGAAGGATGAGTGGCAAAGGGAAAGGAAGTCTCATCGAAAATGACATGGCAAGAAATGATGACCCGGTTGGAATGAAGGTCGAGACAATTATACCCTTTGTGATGGTCGGAGTAGCCAAGGAAGACACACAAGGTGGAATGAGGAGAGAGTTTGTGAGGGGCTATGGCTGATAGGTTGGGATAACAGAGGCAACCAAAAACTCGTAGATGATCATAGGTGGGTGGACAACCAAAGAGGGCAAAGTGGGGGTGGAAAAATTTAGAGTTTTGGTGGGTAGAATGTTAAGAAGACGAGTGGTGGTGTTGAGGGCCTCTGCCCAGTAAGGAGGAACACTTACGTGAAATAGAAGTGAGCGCACAGTGTTGTTGATGGTACGGATGATACGTTCAGCCTTACTGTTTTGGGGTGATGTGTACGGACAGGACATCCGAAGATGAACTCCATGGGTAAGTGAAAGTCGCCTAGAGGGGGGGTGAATAGGGCGAATCTGAAATTTACAAACTTAATCACAACTACAAGCCGGGTTAGTCGTTAGAAATATAATCGAGTCCGAGAGAGAGGGTGCAAAACAAATCGCAAGCGAATAAAAGAGTGTGACACGCGGATTTGTTTTACCAAGGTTCGGTTCTTGCAAACCTACTCCCCGTTGAGGTGGTCACAAAGACCGGGTCTCTTTCAAACCTTTCCCTCTCTCAAACGGTCCCTCGGACCGAGTGAGCTTCTCTTCTCAAATCAATTGGGAACCAAACTTCCCGCAAGGACCACCACACAATTGGTGTCTCTTGCCTTGCTTACAAATGAGATGATCGCAAGAAAGAATAAAAGAAGAAAGCAATCCAAGCGCAAGAGCTCGAAAGAACACAAGCAAATCTCTCTCACTTAACACTAAAGCTTTGTGTGGAATTGGGAGAGGATTTGATCACTTGGGTGTGTCTAGAATTGAATGCTAGAGCTCTTGTAAGTAGTTGAAAGGTGGAAAACTTGGATGACTTGAATGTGGGGTGGTTGGGGTTATTTATAACCCCAACCACCAAACTAGCCGTTTGGTGAAGGCTGCTGTCGACGGGCGCACCGGACAGTCCGGTGCGCCACCGGACAGTGTCCGGTGCGCCAGCCACGTCACCCGACCGTTAGGGTTTGACCGTTGGAGCTCTGTCTTGTGTGCCCGCCTGGCTGTCCGGTGGTGCACCGGACAAGTCCTGTAGACTGTTCGGTGTGCCACCCGCGTGCTCTGACCTCTGCGCGCGCTGGCGCGCATTTAATGCTGTAGCAGGTGACCGTTGGCGCGGAATAGCCGTTGCTCTGCTGTCTCACCGGACAGTCCGGTGTGCACCGGACATGTCCGGTGAATTTTAGCGGAGCGGAAATCCGAAGCTGGCGAGTTCAGAGTCGCTCTCCCCTGGACCACCGGACACTGTCCGGTGGTGCACCGGACAATCCGGTGAATTATAGCGAAGCGTCTCTGAGAATTCCCGAAGGTGCGAAGTTTAGCTTGGAGTCCCCTGGTGCACCGGACACTGTCCGGTGGCACACCAGACAGTCCGGTGCGCCAGACCAGGGCACACTTCGGTTATCCCTTGCTCTTATTTGTTGAACCCTTTTCTGGGTCTTTTTATTGACTTATTGTGAACCTTTGGCACCTGTAGAACTTATAGACTAGAGCAAACTAGTTAGTCCAATTATTTGTGTTGGGCAATTCAACCATCAAAATCATTTAGGAAATAGGTGTAAGCCTAATTCCCTTTCAATCTCCCCCTTTTTGGTGATTGATGCCAACACAAACTAAAGCAAGTATAGAAGTGCATAATTGAACTAGTTTGCATAATGTAAGTGCAAAGGTTACTTATAATTGAGCCAATATAAATACTTGTAAGATACGCATAGATTGTTTCTTTAATTTTTAACATTTTGGACCACATGTTTTGTTTTTGCAAAGGTTTTGGAAATTCTTTTCAAAGTCTTTTGCAAAGAGTCAAAGGTAAATGAATAAGACTCTTGAAAAGCATTTACAAGATTTGAAATTTTCTCCCCCTGTTTCAAATGCTTTTCCTTTGACTAAACAAAACTCCCCCTTAATGAAATCCTCCTCTTAGTGTTTAAGAGGGTTTTGATGTTAATTTTGAAGAGGGTATACCAATTTGAAATTACATTACAAATAAGATACCAATTTGAAAATCCTTATTTAAAACCAAAGACTAAAATTTTGAAATTGGTGGTGGTGCGGTCCTTTTGCTTTGGGCTCATGCTCTCTCCCCCTTTGGCATAAATCGCCAAAAACGGAATCATTAGAGCCCTTAGAACTACTTTCTCCTCTTTTGGTAAAGGAAATATGAGTGAAGATTATACCAAAGTCGGAGAGTTGCTCGGAGCGACGACGAAGGATGAGTTGCGGAGTGGAAGCCTTTGTCTTCGCCGAAGACTCCAATTCACTTTCAATATACCTATGACTTGGTTTGAAATATGCTTGAAGAACACATTAGTCATAGCATAGATAAAAGAGACATGATCAAGGTATATTCATGAACTATGTGTGCAAAACATCAAAAGAAATTCCTAGAATCAAGAATATTTAGCTCATGCCTAAGTTTGTTAAAAGTTTGTTCATCAAGTGGCTTCGTAAAGATATCGGCTAATTGATCTTTAGTGTTAATATATGCAATCTCGATATCTCCCTTTTTTGGTGATCCCTTAGAAAATGATACCGAATGGCTATGTGTTTAGTGCGGCTATGCTCAACGGGATTATCCGCCATGCGGATTGCACTTTCATTATCACATAGAAGGGGAACTTTGGTTAATTTGTAACCATAGTCTCTAAGGGTTTGCCTCATCCAAAGTAGTTGCGCGCAACAATGGCCTGCGGCAATATACTCGACTTCGGCGGTAGAAAGAGCTACGGAATTTTGCTTCTTTGAAGCCCAAGACACCAAGGATCTTCCCAAGAACTGACAAGTCCCAGATGTGCTCTTTCTATTAATTTTACACCCCGCCCAGTCGACATCCGAATAACCAATTAAATCAAATGTGGATCCCCGAGGGTACCAAAGCCCAAACTTAGGAGTATACGCCAAATATCTCAAGATTCGTTTTACGGCCGTAAGGTGAGCTTCCTTAGGGTCGGCTTGGAATCTTGCACACATGCATACGGAAAGCATAATATCCGGTCGAGATGCACATAAGTATAGTAAAGAACCTATCATCGACCGGTATAGCTTTTGATCTACGGATTTACCTTCCGTGTCGAGGTCGAGATGCCCATTGGTTCCCATGGGTGTCTTGATGGGCTTGGCATCCTTCATCCCAAACTTGTTTAGAATGTCTTGAGTATACTTCGTTTGGCTGATGAAGGTGCCCTCTTGGAGTTGTCTCACTTGAAATCCTAAGAAATACTTCAACTCCCCCATCATAGACATCTCGAATTTTTGTGTCATGATACTACTAAATTCCTCATAAGTAGATTCGTTAGTAGACTCAAATATAATATCATCAACATAAATTTGGCATACGAACAAATCATGGTCAAGAGTTTTAGTAAATAAAGTAGGATCGGCTTTTCCGACTTTGAAGGCATTAGCGATAAGAAAATCTCTAAGGCATTCATACCATGCTCTTGGAGCTTGCTTGAGCCCATAAAGCGCCTTAGAGAGCTTATAGACATGGTTAGGATACTCACTGTCTTCAAAGCCGGGAGGTTGCTCAACATAGACCTCTTCTTTGATTGGTCAATTGAGGAAGGCACTCTTCACGTCAATTTGGTAAAGCTTGAAGCCATGGTAAGTAGCATAGGCCAATAATATACGAATTGACTCAAGCCTAGCTACGGGTGCATAGGTTTCTCCGAAATCCAAACCTTCGACTTGTGAATATCCTTTGGCCACAAGTCGGGCTTTGTTCCTTGTTACCACACCATGCTCGTCTTGCTTGTTGCGGAAAACCCACTTGGTTCCTACAACATTTTGATTAGGACGTGAAACTAAATGCCATACCTCGTTCCTAGTGAAATTGTTGAGCTCCTCTTGCATCGGCGCCACCCAATCCGAATCTTGTAATGCTTCCTCTACCCTGTGTGGCTCAATAGAGAAAATAAAAGAGTAATGCTCACAAAAATGTGCAATACGAGATCTAGTGGTTACCCCCTTATGAATGTCGCCGAGGATGGTGTCGACGGGGTGATCTCGTTGGATTGCTTGGTGGACTCTTGGGTGTGGCGGTCTTGGTTCTTCATCCTCCTTGTCTTGATCATTTGCATCTCCCCCTTGATCATTGCCGTCATCTTGAGGTTGCTCATCTCTTTGATCTTATCCTTCATCATCTTGAGCCTCATCCTCATTTTGAGTTGGTGGAGATGCTTGCATGGAGGAGGATGATTGATCTTGTGCATTTGGAGACTTCGGATTCCTTAGGACACACATCCCCAATGGACATGTTCCTTAGCGCGATGCATGAAGCCTCTTCATCACCTATCTCATCAAGATCAACTTGCTGTACTTGAGAGTCGTTAGTCTCATTAAACACAACGTCATAAGAAACTTCAACTAGTCCCAAGGACTTGTTAAAGACTCTATATGCCCTTGTGTTTGAATCATACCCTAGTAAAAAGCCTTCTACAGTCTTAGGAGCAAATTTAGATTTTCTACCTCTTTTAACAAGAATAAAGCATTTGCTACTAAAGACTCTAAAATATGAAATATTGGGCTTTTTACCGGTTAAGAGTTCGTATGATGTCTTCTTGAGGATTCGGTGTAGATACAACCGGTTGATGGCGTAACAGGCGGTGTTGACCGCCTCGGCCCAAAACCAATCCGAAGTCTTGTACTCATCAAGCATGGTTCTTGCCATGTGCAATAGAGTTCTATTCTTCCTCTCCACTACACCATTTTGTTGTGGGGTGTATGGAGAATAGAACTCATGCTTGATGCCCTCCTCCTCAAGGAAGCCTTCAATTTGAGAGTTCTTGAACTCCGTCCCGTTGTCGCTTCAAATTTTCTTGATCCTTAAGTCGAACTCGTTTTGAGCTCGTCTCAAGAATCCTTTTAAAGTCTCTTGGGTATGAGATTTTTCCTGCAAAAAGAATACCCAAGTGAAGCGAGAATAATCATCCACAATAACTAGACAATACTTACTCCCGCCGATGCTTATATAAGCTATCGGGCCGAATAGGTCCATGTGTAGGAGTTCCAGTGGCCTGTCAGTCGTCATGATATTCTTGTGTGGATAATGAACACCAACTTACTTCCCTGTTTGGCATGCGCTACAAATTCTGTCTTTCTCAAAATGAACATTTGTTATTCCTAAAATGTGCTCTCCCTTTAGAAGCTTATAAAGATTCTTCATTCCAACATGGGCAAGTCGTCGGTGCCAGAGCCAACCTATGTTAGTCTTAGCAATTAAGCAAGTGTCGAGTTCAGCTCTATCAAAATCTACCAAGTATAGCTGACCCTCTAACACTCCATTAAATGCTATTGAATCATCACTTCTTCTAAAGACAGTGACACCTACATCAGTAAAAAGACAATTGTAGCCCATTTGACATAATTGAGATACGAAAAGCAAATTATAATCTAAAGAGTCTACAAGAAAAACATTTGAAATGGAATGGTCAGGTGATATAGCAATTTTACCCAAACCATTGACCAAACCTTGGTTTTCATCCCCGAATGTGATCGCTCTTTTGGGATCCTAAAATGTGCTCTTTTGGGATCATGTGGTTTGTGCACCCGCTATCGATGATTCAACTTAAGCCCCCGGATGCATAAACCTACAAAATGAGTTTAGTTCTTTGTTTTAGGTACCCAAACTGTTTTGGGTCCTTTGACATTAGATACAAGAACTTTGGTTACCTAAACACAAGTCTTTGATCCCTTGTGTTTGTCCGCAACAAACTTGACAACTACCTTGCCGGATTTGTTAGTCAAAACATAAGATGCATCAAAAGTTTTAAATGAAATATTATGGTCATTTGATGCACTAGGAGTTTTCTTCTTAGGCAACTTAGCACGGGTTGGTTGCCTAGAGCTAGATGTCTCACCCTTATACATAAAAGCATGAATAGGGCCAGAGTGAGACTTCCTAGAATGAATTCTCCTAATTTTGCTCTCGGGATAACCGGCAGGGTATAAAATGTAACCCTCGTTATCCTGAGGCATGGGAGCCTTGCCGTTAACAAAATTAGACAATCTTTTAGGAGGGGCATTAATTTTGACATTGTCCCCCTTTTGTAAGCCAATGACATCCTTAATGCCAGGGCGTCTCCCACTATAAAGCATACTATGAGCAAATTTAAATTTTTCATTTTCAAGTTCATGCTCGGCAATTTTAGCATCTAATTTTGCTATATGATCATTTTGTTGCTTAATTAATATCATATGATCATGAATAGCATCAATATCAACATCTCTACATCTAGGGGTGGGCACATTTTTACCATAAACCGAAAACCGAACCGAACCGTACCGAACCGAACCGAAATTTCGGTTTTTTTGGTAGTTCGGTTCGGTTTCGGTTTTTGTATCTAAGAAGTTCGGTTTTCGGTATCGTAATCGGTTTTCACCGTATACCGAACCGAAAAAACCGAATACCAAACTTTATCAATTCTTAAATTTGACTATTCGATTATGTGAACTAATTGTGTGATACAATTAAATTGTTATTCACTTATTTGTATGTGATGTATGATGTATATCTAAATATTTGTACCTATATAATTTTTACTTTTTAAAATTATGTGTAATCTATCATGTAAACTTGTTGTATGTATTGTCTTGATTATAAGTTTGGTATTCGGTTTTTACCGAAAAACCGAAGTAAAAAACCGAAACCGAACTTCTCGGTTTTTCATTTTCTAGAAAACCGATCGGTTTCTACTGTTTGAAAAACCGAAGTTTTTTAAAACCGAAAAAACCGAACCGAAGTTTATAAAAAAACCAAATGCCCAGCCCTATCTACATCTAGTGCAAATAGAAGTATGTTCAACGGTAGATGTAGAGGGTTTACTAGATTTTAATTCTACAACCTTAGCATGCAATATATCATTTTTACTTCTAAGGTCGGAAATGGAAGCATTGCAAACATCTAGTTCTTTAGCCTTAGCAAGCAATTTTTCATTTTCATCCCTAAGGCTAGCAAGAGAAATGTTCAATTCTTCAATCTTAGCAATTAAATCAACATTATCATTTCTAGGATTGGTAATTGAAACATTACAAGCATTTGAATCAACCTTAGCAATAAGTTTAGCATTGTCATTTCTAAGGTTGTCAATAGTCTCATGGCAAGTGCTTAGCTCACTAGATAATTTTTCACATTTTTCTACTTCTAGAGCATAAGCATTTTTAACCTTAACATGCTTTTTGTTTTCTTTAATAAGGAAGTCCTCTTGGGTGTCCAAGAGATCATCCTTCTCATAAATAGCACTAATCAATTCATTTAATTTTTCCTTTTGTTGCATGTTTAGGTTGGCAAAAAGAATGCGTAGGTTATCCTCCTCATTGCTAGCATTATCCTCATCACTAGAGGTTTCATATTTAGTGGAGGATCTTGATTTTACCTTCTTCCTTTTGCCGTCATTTGCCATGAGGCACTTGGGGCCGACGTTGGAGAAGAGAAGACCCTTGGTGACGGCGATGTTGGCGGCGTCCTCGTCGGAGGAGGAGTCGCTAGAGCTTTCGTCGGAGTCCCACTCGCGACATACATGGGCATCGCCGCCCTTCTTCTTATAGTACCTATTCTTCTCCTTTCTTCTCCCCTTCTTGTCGTCGCCCCTTTCACTGTCACTAGAAATAGGATATTTTGTAATAAAGTGACCGGGCTTACCACACTTGTAGCAAACTTTCTTGGAGCGGGGTTTGTAATCCTTCCACCTCCTTTGCTTGAGGATTTGGCGGAAGCTCTTGATGATGAGCGCCATTTCCTCGTTGTCGAGCTTGGAGGCATCGATGGGTGTTCTACTCGATGTAGACTCCTTCTTCTCCTCCGTCGCCTTAAATGCGACCGGTTGTGCTTCGGACGTGGAGGGGCCGTCAAGCTCGTTGATCTTCTTTGAGCCTTTGATCATCAATTCAAAGCTCACAAAATTCCCGATTACTTCCTCGGGAGTCATTAGTGTGTATCTAGGATTGCCACGAATTAATTGAACTTGAGTAGGGTTAAGGAAAACAAGTGATTTAAGAATAACCTTAACCACTTCGTGGTCATCCCATTTCTTGCTCCCGAGGTTGCGCACTTGGTTCACCAAGGTTTTGAGCCGGTTGTACATATCTTGTGGCTCTTCCCCTTGGCGAAGACGGAAGCGACCGAGCTCCCTCTCGATCGTTTCCCATTTGGTGATCTTGGTCACCTCATCTCCTTCGTGCGCGGTTTTTAGCACGTCCCAAATCTCCTTAGCACTTTTCAACCCTTGCACCTTATTATACTCCTCTCGACTTAGAGAGGCGAGGAGTATAGTTGTGGCTTGGGAATTGAAGTGTTGGATTTGGGCCACTTCGTCCTCATCATAATCTTCATCCCCTACGGATGGTACCTGTACACCAAACTCAACAATATCCCATATACTTTTGTGGAGTGATGTTAGGTGATATCGCATCATATCACTCCACCTAGCATAATCTTCACCATCAAAAGTTGGTGGTTTGCCTAATGGGACGGAAAGTAAAGGCGTATGTTTAGGAATGCGAGGATAGCGTAGGGGGATCTTACTAAACTTCTTGTGCTCATGGCACTTAGAAGTAACGGACGGCGCGTCGGAGCCGGATGTGGAAGGTGATGAAGTATCGGTCTCGTAGTAGACTACTTTCCTCATCTTCTTTTTCTTGTCGCCACTCCGATGCGACTTGTGGGAAGAGGATTTCTTTTCCTTCCCTTTCTTTTTGTTGCGGGACTCTTCCGATGAAGCCTTCCCGTGGCTTGTAGTGGGCTTGTCGCCGATGGGCTTGTCGCCGGTCTCCATCTCCCTCTTGGTGTGATCTCCCGACATCACTTCGAGCGGTTAGGCTCTAATGAAGCACCGGGCTCCGATACCAATTGAAAGTCGCTTAGAGGGGGGTGAATAGGGCGAATCTGAAATTTACAAACTTAATCACAACTACAAGCCGGGTTAGTCGTTAGAAATATAATCGAGTCCGAGAGAGAGGGTGCAAAACAAATCGCAAGCGAATAAAGAGTGTGACACGCGGATTTGTTTTACCGAGGTTCGGTTCTTGCAAACCTACTCCCCGTTGAGGTGGTCACAAAGACCGGGTCTCTTTCAACCCTTTCCCTCTCTCAAACGGTCCCTCGGACCGAGTGAGCTTCTCTTCTCAAATCAATTGGGAACCAAACTTCCCGCAAGGACCACCACACAATTGGTGTCTCTTGCCTTGCTTACAAATGAGATGATCGCAAGAAAGAATGAAAGAAGGAAGCAATCCAAGCGCAAGAGCTCGAAAGAACACAAGCAAATCTCTCTCACTTAACACTAAAGCTTTGTGTGGAATTGGGAGAGGATTTGATCACTTGGGTGTGTCTAGAATTGAATGCTAGAGCTCTTGTAAGTAGTTGAAAGGTGGAAAACTTGGATGACTTGAATGTGGGGTGGTTGGGGTTATTTATAACCCCAACCACCAAACTAGCCGTTTGGTGAAGGCTGCTGTCGACGGGCGCACCGGACAGTGTCCGGTGCGCCAGCCACGTCACCCGGCCGTTAGGGTTCGACCGTTGGAGCTCTGTCTTGTGGGCCCGCCTGGCTGTCCGGTGGTGCACCGGACAAGTCCTGTAGACTGTCCGGTGTGCCACCCGCGCGTGCTCTGACCTCTGCGCGCTGGCGCGCATTTAATGCTGTAGCAGGTGACCGTTGGCGCGGAATAGCCGTTGCTTTGCTGTCTCACCGGACAGTCCGGTGTGCACCGGACATGTCCGGTGAATTTTAGCGGAGCGGAAATCCGAAGCTGGCGAGTTCAGAGTCGCTCTCCCCTGGAGCACCGGACAGTCCGGTGAATTATAGCGAAGCGCCTCTGAGAATTCTCGAAGGTGCGAAGTTTAGCTTGGAGTCACCTGGTGCACCGGACACAGTCCGGTGCGCCAGACCAGGGCACACTTCGGTTATCTCTTGCTCTTATTTGTTGAACCCTTTTCTGGGTCTTTTTATTGACTTATTGTGAACCTTTGGCACCTGTAGAACTTATAGACTAGAGCAAACTAGTTAGTCCAATTATTTGTGTTGGGCAATTCAACCACCAAAATCATTTAGGAAATAGGTGTAAGTCTAATTCCCTTTTCAGTAAGAAAGAAAGTACGGGCGCTGGAGTTATCAAACTCGCGGCCATTGTCGCACTGGATTCCTTGGATGGTGGTGCCAAACATAGTATGCACAAAGGAGAAAAAATAAGTGAGGGTAGAAAAAGTGTGGGATTTAAGTCGTAAAGGGAATGTCCACAAATAATGTGAGCAATCATCAAGAATGACTAAGTAATATTTGAACCTAGAAATGCTTGGGACGGGTGAGGTCCAAAGGTCACAATGGATTAACTGAAAATTCGTGTGGCACGTGATGAAGACACATGAAATGGAAGACGGGTGTGGCCACCTAACTAACACGCATGACATAAAGGATCACTAGCAGTTTTATTACATGAAATCCCGGAATCTGCTAGTTTGGATAGGGCTTCATGACCGGGGTGCCCGAGGCGCTGATGCCAAAGTGACGAAGATGTGGTGGCATGGAAGGTGGAGGTCGGCAGCCGTAGAGGATAGAGCGGGTCGGAGCTGACACATCGGACGATCTATCTCCGAGTGCGAAGATCCTTCACAGAGCAGCCAAGAGGGTCAAATTCCATAGAACATTTATTGTCAGAAGTAAACTGGCGTACATAAATTAGGTTCTTGATGAGACTTGGTGAGACAAGAATGTTATTTTGACGAAGGGAGTCAGACAGAATGGTGGAACCAGTGGAGGTAACCGACAATAATTGAAGAAGGAAAGGGATGATGTGAAGGAAATAAATGGGAGAGAGTACCAGCATCAGAGGACATATGTGTGGTGGCGCCGGAGTCGAAGAACCACTCGTTTTGGCGTGGTGGTTGTAGTGTCATGGTGCTGAAGTTGGAGAGGAGCGCCTGCTGATCCCAGGATGGAGTGGTGGTAGTCGGAAATCCTGGCGGCGGTGGTGTAGACCATGGTTGCTGTGGCGCCCCTGGCCAGGGACCTTGAATGCCAGCGATCAAGGATTGAGATAGGGAGTGGCCGACTGTTGATGTGGCGCCGAGGGAGCAGCCGACATCCTGGGTCCGGGCCACATCTGAATAGACCCGGTCCAAGGATTGTAGAAGCTGGGCCAGGTGTTGGTCGATGTAGACCCCGCGTCGAAGATGAAGACCAATGCTGGTGAAACGCTCATTGAGACCGCGGATGACGTTGAGGATGAGAGTGTGGTCAGGGACCGGCTCGTCGAGATCGTCGAGGGCGTTAGCCATCCCTTTGAACTTGCGGCAGTAGCCGGTGATGGAGAGCTCGCCTTGGCGGAAGTTGCGAAACTCCGCGTCGAGGAAGAGAGCCCGGGTCTCGCGATTTCCGAGAAACTGGGACTCGATGGCAAGCCAGGCACCGCGAGCAGGGACGTCGCGGATGAGCATGACATCGGCAAGTTTGGTGGCGATGGTGCTGACAATCCACGACTTGACGACGCAATCCATCAGCGCCCAATCGGGAGAGGAGGGCGCAAATGTGTCGGTGAGTACGTGGTCGGTCAGCGTGTACCTATCGACGACGAGAAGGAAGGAATCGCGCCATCTGGTGTAGAAGGGGGTGATGGAATAAGTCTTGAGCATCTAGAGGACAACAATCGCTTTTTGACTGTCCTCTGTAGTCTCTTTAGCATCTAGAGGACATCAGTCGTTTTTTGACCGTCCTCTGTAGTCTCTTTAGCATCTAGAGGACAGCAGTCGCTATTGACTGTCCTCTGTAGTCTCTTTAGCATCTAGAGGACAACAGTCGCTTTTGACTGTCCTCTGTAGTCTCTTTAGCATCTAGAGGACAATCATGTTGTGTAGTGTGTGTGAGAAGGTGTGGTAGTGTGGTAGTGCAGCCTCTAGGGCTATAAATATGTGTCTCCAACCCTTAGATGGGTATGACATTTGAGTAGTGTGTGAGAAATAAACGAAAATTGCCCCAGCTCGTAGTGTCATCCTCTGGATGAGAGTTAGAGACCCTCTACTTACAATTGGTATCAAAGCCAAACTATCCTGCAGCCTAAACATCTCGTGCTCATCTCCTTCCCGCGCCTCTCCCCACACTCAGTCGACAGCAAGAGCTCCAACTGTTCCTTACTCTCCTGCTCAGACGAGCAGCCTTTCATCTGAGACAGCCTCTTCCACACGCAGTGACCCCTCACTAGCTCACCATGTCCCTACGCTCAGTCACTTCGAGTGCGCGGCACCAGCAGGAGGCCGAGGTCGCCGCGGCACAAGAACGCGAGCGAGCAGCAGCAGCGGCTGCGGCGAGGGCAGCACGGCTGGCGACGGCGGAACTGGCAGCAGCGAGAGCGGAAGTAGAAGCAGCGGAGGCGGCGGATGCTGCACGTGCGACGGCAGCAGAGCTCGAGGCTCTGCGCGGCAGTAGAGCCGGCAGCTCTGCTTCTGTCGACGACAACACCGACAAAGAGCTCAGGCTGGCGAGGGAAGTAGCGCGAGAGCAGGCGACACAGTGGGCAGCGGCGCATCCCCATGGGGGCGCGCGTGGCGGCAGCCCAGATAGGCGCCGACGGCGCTCCGGACAAGGGCGCACGCGGCGGCAGCCCAGACGGGCGTAGACACGCTGGCGGTGCTCCCGGCGGCGGCGACCGAGTCGACGGAGATCGCAGCCTCTACAGGCGGCGCGGCTCTCCCTCCCCGGATTGGTACCATGGTCGCCGCATGGCCCAAGCCATTGTCAGGGACATCGGTCCCGGCGGTGGGTGGCCTACCCTCACCAAGAACAACTACGTCGAGTGGGCCGCGGTGATGAGGGTACGGCTCCAGGTTAGCCACATGTGGGAAGTAGTTCGGTACGGCGACGTCGACTACCACGAGGATCGACGGGCGCTGGATGCCCTCATTGCTGCAGTCTCGCCCGAGATGCAGTTTTCGCTTTCTCAGAAGCGGACTGCCAAGGAGGCCTGGGATGCCATCGCTGCGACCCGCATCGGCAGCGACCGTGCCCGCAAGACCACAATGCAGGCACTTCGCAAGGAGTGGGAGAACCTGGCTTTCAAGCCAGGTGAGGATGTTGATGACTTTGCTCTCCGCCTCAACACTCTGTTGTAGATGGTGCAGTTCGGCGACGACACCTACGATGAGGAGAGAGCTGTTGAGAAGCTCTTCCGTTGCATAACCGAGAAGTACAAGCAGATTGCTCGCTCGATCGAGTCTCTGCTAGACCTCTCCACAATGACAATCGAAGAGGTGATAGGTCGTCTCAAGGTGGTCGACGGCGACGAACCACAGGCTCCCTCTGGGCCTATCACTATCGGCGGGAAGCTACATCTCACTCGGGAGCAGTGGGAGGCCTGCCAGGGTGACAAGAAGGGGGAGTCCTCCTCGACACGAGGCCGCAAACGCGGCAAGCCACGCAAGGCGCGTGGAGGCGCCCAGGCCGGGGCGCGAGGACATGCTGAGGGTGGTGCCCGTGGAGGTGCCCAAAGGCGGCGCCGTCGGCAACAAGAAGCCGGCACGAGACCACTGGGCTAGGGACTGTCGACAGCCACGACGTGGCCAGGCCAACGTCGCACAGGCGGAGGCAGAGGAGGAGGCTCTGCTCCTAGCACATGCAAGCATCGAGATATCTCCAGCGGCACCGGCCGCAGCGGCACTCCTCCACCTTGATGAGTCGAAAGCACGCGCTTTCCTCGGCGACGACTCCAACAAAGACATGATCGAAGGATGGTGCCTCGACACCGGCGCCACTCATCACATGACCGGCCGACGGGAGTTCTTCACCGAGCTTGACTCTAGCGTCCGAGGCTCCGTCAAGTTTGGGGACGCCTCCGGCGTAGAGATCAAGGGCGTCGGCTCAGTCGTCTTCACCGTCGCGTCTGGTGAGCACAGGCTGCTCACCGGAGTCTACTACATCCCCACGTTGAGGAACTCTATCATCAGCTTGGGACAACTGGATGAGAACGGTTCACGCGTGGAGGTCGAGCACGGAGTCATGAGGATCTGGGATCCCTCTCGTCGCCTTCTTGCCAAGGTACGCAGGAGTCCAAATCGGCTATACATCCTCAATGTGAAGGTGGCACAACCTTGCTGCCTTGCTGCTCGTCGAGAGGACGGGGCATGGCAGTGGCACGTGCGCTTCGGGCACCTTAACTTCGAGGCCCTGAAGCGGCTCAGTGCCAAGGAGATGGTACGAGGCCTGCCGTGCCTTGACCATGTGGAGCAATTCTGCGATGTCTACGTGTTGACAAAGCAGAGACGGCTCCCCTTTCCCCAGCAGTCGAGCTTCCGAGCCAAGGAGAAGCTCGAGCTCGTGCATGGGGACTTGTGTGGCCCGGTGACACCAGCCACACCAGGAGGACGACGCTACTTCTTGCTGCTCGTCGACGATCTCTCCCGCTACATGTGGGTGATGATCCTTGGTAGCAAGGGAGAGGCTGCGAACGCCATCAGGCGTGTGCAGGTCGCTGCTGAGGCGGAGTGCGGCCGTAGGCTGCGCGTGCTGCGCATCGACAACGGCGGCGAATTCACGGCGGCTGAGTTCGCGTCGTACTGCGCGGGTGAGGGCGTTCAGCGTCACTACTCCGTGCCGTACAGCCCGCAGCAGAACGGCGTTGTCGAGCGGCGCAACCAGACGGTTGTGGGGATGGCTCGGGCTCTCCTCAAACAGAGGGGAATGCCGGCTATCTTCTGGGGAGAGGCGGTGGTGACAGCGGTCTACATCCTCAACCGCTCGCCCACCAAGGCACTCAACGGGATGACACCGTACGAGGCTTGGCATGGGCGCAAGCCGGCGGTCTCTCACCTACGGGTCTTCGGCTGCCTCGCGTTCACCAAGGAGCTTGGCCACATTGGCAAGCTCGACGACAGGAGCACCCCAGGGGTGTTCATTGGCTACGCAGAGGGCTCGAAGGCCTACCGCATCCTTGACCCAGGAACACTGCGTGTGCGCACGACGCGCGACGTAGTGTTCGACGAAGGGCGAGGATGGGCCTGGGACAAGGTGGTGGACGACGGCATGACTCCGACGTACGACGACTTCACCATCGAGTACGTCCACTTTGAGGGAGCCGGGGGAGTAGGCGACCCTTCTTCGAGTAGGCCTACTCCAGCCCCCAATTATTGGAATATAATATAAATAAATTGTCCACCTCCTCCTATCAGCTTAAGCTTTTAGGTTTAATTGGTTGGTGCATGCAACTTAATAGCAATTAAATTTCACAAATTCATAGTCAGATGACAACCAATGTGCAGTTCCCCCGCTGCTGCACTGCTGGTTTAGAGTTCTAGGTTCATCGTTTTTTCAATGGGGACGGTGGCGGATTTAGAACAGATTGACGGAAGCGGATGGCGGAAAGAAGTCTATAGAAAATTGTCGAGAATAGTGTCGGACGCAGCTGTGCCTGGTCAGGATTTGGTGTGAGGGGGTTGTGGGCCGAGAGATGATGAAAGGCCCAGAAAATTAAGAAATCAGCCTTATTTGCTGTTTTTGTGAACTGGATACACATATTTTTCTACTTTTTGTATACATACTTGTACTATAGACTATGTATATTTATTTTTTTCTCAAAAATCTTGGTTTGGTATTCATTTGAATACCCCATGAATCAATGGTGGCCCCGCCCCGCCCTGGGGCTGTGTCTTATCCCTCGCAAGTCGAGTTTTTTAGGATGTAGAGGGAGGCGCAAACCACCATCGTTTTAGGGTGCCATGCCCCCACATTTACCAGAGTGGGGCTGCAGATGACAATTTCTAGAGGGCCCTTACATACTGAATTACTGATTACCAACCAAAAAAATGGCACCAAAGAGGATTATTATGTTCATTTTTAAAAGTGCATGGCGCTGTCATTTACCAGTGTAGACAGACTATTTTCGTGATGTGGATATGTGATATAATTTTCTTAGTTACACCTTTTCAGGTAGTTGTCAACCTAAAGTTTAAGCACAGTGCATCATGTCTCCTTTTCTTCATTACAAGATTCTATTGTTTTATGATCCCATTGTTGATGTTGTAGGACAACTCAATCTTTGCTCTCATCTGCTATTTCTCTTACTGACACACACTCACGCCAAGAGGTTCTGAATGCTGTATCCATCGATAGTTTTATCTATCATGTATTTGGTTACATTTTCCAATATCAATATTGTGGACTATGATTATGCCTTCAAGCAGCTTTCACCTTAATTTAAAGCAGATATCATGCCTAGCAGAAAACACCAATCACGTTGTGGTCTTTGATGAGGTTCTATCTGTGGCTGGAAAAGATATCTGTACAAAAGACATACCAAGGATTCGTGGAGGCTGGGCCATACAGGATGTTTTTTATGTAAGTTCCTGGCAGAACCTGAACATTTGTATTATGCAAGAATACCATGCATTAGAAACAGATTCAGTTACGTATATCAATACTTTAGTTATGCTTTGATATATTCTTTGTTGCATTCAGTTATGCATTATGGTGTTCATCTATATGTATTGAGCTGTGCAACATGATATGTATTCATGGAAATAGTTGATAATCCTATCTGATATGTATTTGTGCACACTATCCTTTTTTTCTCGAACACGCAGGAGAGCTGTGTATCATTATATTAAAAAGAAATGTCTAAAATAGACTAGATACATGGCACGAAAAATAGCAGCCAAAGAAAACACAAATAACAACTAACTAGAAAGAGCAGTGAGCCGGCTTATCAAAAAGGGCCTTAACTCCCTTATCATCTTGGGTGCTTGGGCGATTTGGAATCACCGGAATAAATTTGTCTTTGATGGTTAGAATTCAAATATAACGCTAATCCTTAATTGGGCAAAAGAAGATATGCATCGATTGGAAATTGCGGGGCAAAAGGCATTTCTTACTTGGCAGCCCCCTTAGCTGGGCCTTGGGGCTTTCCTGGCAGCGTATGGTTTTTTTTGTTTTTCTAGATGGATTCCTTCCTATATGCGTGTTTCTGGCCCCCATGAGGGGTCTTTTGTATTGGGCCTTCCTTTAGACCCTGGTTTCTTTTTCTTAATATAATGAGGCGCAGTTCTCCTGCGCGTTTTCGAGAAAAAAAGAAAGAGAGAGCCCGGGATGGAAGGAAAGGGCCCAACACAACAAGGCCTCCCAAAAACTACACCCACAGTCTTCTAAGGGCAGTTGCTCCAGCTATGCCCCATAAGTTAGCATCATCTTGAATGTTTTGCAAACGTGTATTGATGCTTTGGGAGGCTGCATCAAACACATATGCATTCATATGCTTCCATATCCACCAGGCCACTAGGATCCCAACGGAGTTGAATCCTTTTTTCTTCGTTTTCTGCACTCTACATTCAGCATTACTCCACCAATCTTGGGATAGGGCGCTAGATGTTGCAATCCCACTTTGCTCAAAACCCGAAACCAGATGTCTCTAGCAAAGACACAAGAAACCAGTATGCGCTGAACTGTTTCCTGTTCCTGGTCACATAGAAGACATCTCTCCGGGTGATCCATACCTCTTCGAGCTAGGCGATCAGCAATTCTATTCCTGGAGTACACTTTATCTATACTTCACAGAATTAGGCTTTATAAAGCCAGGAGATACACTTCTTATTGTGTGTTTGATTGTTTGGCCTCCATTTCAGGCATTTTCCCAGCACAAGGAGCTTGCACTTCTATTCCTGGAGTACACTTTATCTATACTTCACAAAGAACCTGTCATAATAAACAGTTCTGAGAAGGGGGAGAGTACCTCTGAGTCATTGGCTGATGACTGTATTCTACAGGCAACTATGTTTGCTCTCAATGCATTTATGAGGTATTGGTCACCATTTGATGTTGAGGATGGTAGGCACATTTTCCTCTGCTGATTTTACATACTTCAAAAAAAAAATCCAAACTTTACAGAGGTGGTGGGAAGATTGGGAAACAAGCAGTTGAGAAAAGTTACCCTTCTGTTCTTTCGGGCCTTATACTGAAGCTCGGAAGTCTTAATGGTGTTGCTGAATTGGGCCGAAATGAACTTCTCCGGTGACAATTAAACCTATAGCTTTTGTAACTCAACATATCAAGGCTGTTTGTGAACTGAATGCCTTTTTTTTTGGGGGGTGGGGGTGGGGGTGGGGGGGGATATTCTGCAGATCGTTGTTAATTGCATTTCAGTCATTTTGCGAATGTGTTGGTGATGTAGAAATGGGAAAGGTGCTTTTCTGAACTTATATTTTTTGCCAAATATGTGAAGTGATTCTGACTATGTTAAAGACATCTACCATCAATAGCTATTAGCTCGAGATGGGGAACAAACTGAGAAGGACAAATGGATCGAGCTTGTTCAGGAAATCGCCTGCAGTTCCTCAGTAAAACGACCAAAAGATGTATGTTCTAGACTCTTAGAGTATCCTCATATATGTTTTGGTGAAATTGCTGATGTAAAATAATTATATATGTTGTTACCACAGGTTCTGCCAACTTGCGTTATCTTGTGTAATGCTCTCAACCGAAATCAGAGGGCTGAAAGGGAGGCTGCTGCTGCTGCACTATCAGAATTTATCCACCACATGTAATTGAATAACTCTGTACCTTTATATTATGCTTCTTTCTTTAACCTAATTGTATCTGGAAATGCTCTCTCCGCCTCTGGTATGCTTAGATTCTAGTTTCATATTCAGAATCAGGGCTCAATTTTGCATGGGATTCAAAGCAAGCATGACTTTCTTCTATTCCCCACACCACTAAACTTACTGATAGCCTTTGCTGCTTGCTTGTGCAGTGAAAAAGAACCTACATTGCTTGAACAAATGGTTGAGGAAATGTGTCAACATGTTTCTGATGATTCACCAACTGTCAGGAGCCTCTGTTTGCGTGGACTTGTGCAGGTCACCGTTCTAAGCACAGCATGAATACTTGTTCTTTTCATTACATGTGTTCTTGCTATTTGAGTAATATAGGTTGGATTATATTCTTTGACAAACATAGAGTTCAAGGTAATGTTATTTTGTCTACATATCAGATGTTATTTGAGTAATATAGGTTGGATTATATTGTTTGACTAGCATAGAGTTGAAGGAGATGTTATTTTGTCTACTTATCAGATCCTGCTCCCCCCCTGAATCGTATCTTTATGAATTGTACAATAATCCAATCTATTTGCTGAGTGAATCATGAGATCCATATGCTTTTTGTTGATTACCCATATTATGCCTAATCATCCTTGATCTCTCTTTCAGGCTCCTGAGAGCCACATGCTTAAATACATCCAGCAAGTGTTAGGAGTAATATTAGCACTTCTTGAAGACCCCAACGAGTCTGTTCAATTAACTGCTGTCCAATGCTTGTTAAATGTGAGTTCTTATTTAATGTAGTTCCAGTTTTTTTATAAATATTAACAGAAAATTGAAAAAAAAAACATGCACTGGTTTCAGGTTCTTAATTTGTCAGAACAAGATGCTGTTGGTCCAATCTTAATAAATCTCTTAGTAAGGCTGCGAAATCTTCAGGTAATTATCCGGAACAAGCTTTTTGGTTTTGCTGTTCTAATGCCATGATGCAGGACAATATGCATGTTAGACTATGTAATTAGGCTGATCCAGCCTACCATATATGTTGATCATGAATGCCATATGTGCCTTGGTGTATATGGTAGTTGATCATAGATTAGATAAGGGTCTCCGATGATTGGGCGATTTCAATAAACCTTAGATGATCCTCACCTATATATTGTACACCCTTTGTACATCTATCATCATTCTAATATTTGGCAGTTCATTTCATGGTATTTAGAGACCTAGGTTTCCCCTATTGCTTCCGCTTTCCTTCCTAGATCTGTCACCAGGCTCCCCTAGCAGATCCAATCTGCTCCATGGCTGACCCTGGTGCTGCAGCCCTTCAGACGCATTGGGCCCATGCTAAATAGGCAGCCGTTGAGGCCGCTCAGGCTGTCGCCGCCCAGGAGACGGAGCAGGAAGCCCTGCCGAAGCCCTCCAAGGTACGAGCTACTGTCGCTGCCACTCACGCCCGTGAGTGTGTTGTTGTGCTTGCGTGGGAGAAGGCCACTCTCATCGCCCTAGAGTGGCAATTGAAGGACGCTGAGGAGGATGCAACCTTCAAGGAGGACGACGATCACTCCATCCCCGATGATGGCGGCACCTACGAGGCCACTAAGGTGGCCAATCCCACGTGTAGGCGGCTTCTGTCTAGAACATCCGCTCCTTCGTCATGCTTGTTCTGAATACCTTTCATCCACCACATGTGATGTCATGACCCCATGTTGCTAACAATTCGCGCTACTCCCTCGATGATCATGTCATCGACGTCATCTGCAACACCCCATCTTGGTACAGGCACAACGACATCGTTCTATCTTGGCTCTTCGGCACCATCACTGACGAGATTTAGAAGATTGTCCATGAGCCCAATGAGACGACACGGCACGCTTGGCTCTCCATTGAGGCCCAGTTCCTTGGCAACAGGTATATACCCGTCGGGTAGTCATGGTCGAGGAAGCTGTCGAGGACGTCGTAGAAGACAAGCCGCACAAGTCGCGGGCACTGGTGCGGCACGCGGGAATGTCCGCAGCGCGCCAGAGGATGCCGTGGTGACGGTGGCGCTGAGAAGCAGTCGTAGACAAAGGCGCGATGTGTCGAGGCAGATGATGGTATCGATGTCGGGGGCGACGCGTCAAACAACCATGGACGATGTGTGTTCCAGGTTTGCCAAGCCTAGAAACGTGTCGTGGATGAATGCATGTGCCAGTGGTGCCAGTACCAGACGTACTAGGTAGAGGGCCCCAACCATATGTGCCATCATCTCAAGGGACCAGCAGAGAAGGCCTCTGCGACGGTTGTGGTGCAGCACGGCGCGAGTGCCGGCGCAACGCACGGTTGTTAGAGCGGAGTAGACGAAGTAGTCGAGGACGAGACAATGATGTTGGTGACGAGGTTGTGCTGGACGAAGCGAAGAGGTAGGCGTGGCGACACATCGAGGTTCCTGGAGTCGCGGCGGTGAGAGCCACGACGCATAGGAAACGAGCCTCAATGGCGCCAGTGGAGTGTGATGGCGGTGTTTGTCGGCGAAGAACTCGATGACAAATGCGGTGCAGACCGGCGACGGTGGCTGGCACGCCTAGGACAGGCGCAACACCATCGTAAGGTGTTGACGCAGCATGCAGGAAGACCCGCAACGCAGAACAACGGGTGTGCCGACGCAGCTCGTATGTGTCGAACAGCTTGCTCAAACTGTGTGTGGGAGACACGCACCGACGAAATCGACGACGATGTAGATGCAATAGCGTTGGTTGATGACAGACGACGATGCTGCTGCCCAAGGAAGCGACGCATCAACGGCCCTCTTGCTTGGCAAAGCATCGCGCGATGGACGACAAACGTCTCAGGAGGATGGTTCGCCCGCGATCGGTTGATCACGCCGACGGCGTGCGAGCCACAGCCCCCGAAAATTACCTTGATGGAGGGAAATGATAGCCGCAAGCAGATCAGCCTTAATGATATGCCAGCATGACTTATAGAATCTCCCGGTAAACCCACCCAGACCTGTAGCTCTATCCGAAGGTAGGCTGGAAACTACAGACCGAACCTCATCCTCTGAGATGGGGAGGTCCATGTCACTTAGATCAGCCTTATCTCTGTGGCATGATCCCAAGTTTAGTGTGAATTATCTATGTTTAGCGACCCCCAACAGGATGGTATAGAAATCATTCAAAACTTCATGCTTTGCTCATGAGAGGTGACCACCCGATCTCCGACTGTCAAACTAGAGATGAAGTTTCGTTTCTTGCGGTAGCAAGCTTGCAAGTGGAAAAAAGAAGTGTTTGCATCCCCCTCCTTCAGATATCTAACATGGGATCTGAGACGAGCCATTGTCCTATCGAAAGAAGCAAGGGCCAAACAATGTTGCTTAAGCCTCGTCATGAGCCATAGCTCTCAGAAGACAGCAGCCTGCTTTTTTTATCTCGAACACACAGGAGAGCTGCGTATCATTAAATTAAGAGAGGAAGGAGGGTCCAAAAATAGACCAATTACAAATACAAAGAAAGGATCACATATGGTGGCCGCAACTTAGAATACATGAAAACATCCATGAAGGAACACCTAAAAAGGCCACCACCTACATAGACCCGACGCACCAGCCCAGCACCAGACAACATCTTCATCTATGATGTTATCATCTGCTCCCTCTACCTTGTTAGACTATGTGTGTGTGAGTGTGTGTGGGTCGGCACCACTGTTGGGCTGCCGGCCCATTAGGGTTAGGGTTTCCTGTGTCTCTATATATTGTAACCCCATCTATTATCAATACATCCACTTTACTCTTCTACATGGTATCAGATTAGGGTTTTGTTCCTCCCTTGCCTGCAGCCGCCGGCGGCTCCCTCCACCCCACAGCCGCCGCCTGCCATCGCTGCCCCCGGGAGGCCCAACCTTCTCTCCCGGGGGCGGCCTCCCTCCCCCAGTGATTGCGCCCCGCTGGCCCTCTGCCCGGCCACCAAGCCTCCTCCCTTCCCTCTCTCTCCAGGCGCTGCACCCCGCCGCACAAGCCATCCTCGTCCGCGTCCGCGGGCGTCCAGCTCCTTGGCGGCCAGGTCGCTGAAGCTGCTCCTCCAGTGGAACGGCGGCCGCGCGTCGGACCTCCCCGCCGCGCCGCTCCTGCGCGACAGCTCCGACTGCGAGACGTCGCTGTCCCTCGCGACCTCCCTCTCAGCCATGGCGGGTTCGACCTCCCTCTCCACCAGGGACGCACAGCCGCCGCCGCCCCTGGCCTTCTCCCCACCTGTCTCTCTCGCTCCAGCTCGTCCGGCTCCCTCTGCTCCGCCAGGCCACGCGCACCTCCTCCTCGGCGCGGCCCCAGGAGGCGCCCGGGCAGCGGCCCCGACGGCGCGCGCGGTGATGCGGCGCTGCCCCGCGTGCGCGGCAGCCTCCGGCGGCGCGCGGGCGCGGTACCCCGGCAGCGGGCGCAGGCAACGGACCGGCGGTGCCCGCACCTCCGAGGCCACGCCGCCGCCCACCGGCCCCCTGCGAGCAGCTCCTCCAGGGAGCATGGTCTCCCTCCAGCCGCTCCTCCCCATCTCTCGGCGGCGGCCCTGATGGCGCGGGCGGCGTGGGCATCGGCGACATGGGCGCGCGGCGCGGCGGCCAGGCCCCTGCGTGGGTGTGGCTGCGCGGCCTCGGTTGCTCCGGTCCCAGCACGCGGCGGCGCAGGCCCGTGTTCGCGCGTTCCCCTGCGCGGGGCGGCCACGGCGAGCGGCCACGGCGCGGGCTGGCTCGACGGCGGCCATGGCGCACGCGGGCAGCGACCCCGCGTCCCCTCAACGTCGGCCTTCCCCCTGCTCTTCCCGGCCCTTGGCCAGGGAGCGCCCAGGTCCGGCGACCTCCCAACGCCATGGACGCAGGGACCTCCTCCTCCCAGCCGCCGCCTCTCCTGCGCTCCTCTCCCCTGTGTCGGCGTCTTTGCCCATGCAGCCCCTTGTCATCGCGCTTGCTACCTCCTACTTGCTCGCGCTGACGCCCCAGCAGCGCCTCCCCTTCGAGCTTCTCCCGTCGCCGGTGCCGTCAACACCCTTTGCCAGGTCCGGCGCAGGCCCCTGCCTGGCTGGAACCGCCCCGTCGCCCTCCCCTTCCTCGCCTTCGTTGGATCCGTCGCTGCCGCGGCCTTCCCGGCCGGTTCCTCGTTGTTGCGTCCTTCTCGGCTCGATCCACCGTCCCTTTGGCTGGATCGCGTCTCCCCGTCCGGATTCGTCGCTGCCGCGGCCTTCCCGGCCGAATCCGACATTCCTCTTCTTTTCTGCCGCGGGCGCGGACACCTTGACCAGCGCAGCCGCGTGTGCTGCTGTCGGCCTCCCTGGCGGGGCTCCTTGACGTCTGGTCGATCGAAGAAGCAGGAAGGTCGGCCTGCCAGTGCCTTTTTGATGTGTCGCCCTGCCGATCGTTGACGCTCGAACGTCGACCCTTCCCGAAGATCAGGCTTTTGTTGCGCGTCTTCCGACCGTGACCACCTCGACTTCGGCTACCTCGGCATCTAGGGGCTATCGTCTTCTTGGAGCACACAATGGTCTCTACTCCAGCCGCAACATTCGCACCATCACGACGCTGCGACTGCGGGGGGATTTCAACCCGTCGGCTCCTACCTTCGGCCTTTCAACCCGTCGGCTCCTACCTTCGGCCTCTACTCCAGTCTCATCGTGTGTGGTGCCCCCGTTGCGACTGCGGGGGGATGTTAGACTATGTGTGTGTGGGTCGGCACCACTGTTGGGCTGCCGGCCCATTAGGGTTAGGGTCTCCTGTGTCTCTATATATTGTAACCCCATCTATTATCAATACATCCACTTTACTCTTCTACATACCCGACCCCTCCTGGAATGGGAGCTGTAAGAAGAGCTAGATGTTTGACCCCCGCGAACTTCCATAAATCAATATCTTCTTCAGCTCTTCTTATAGCTACCTCCAAGCTGGGTTTAATTCTGTCAAAGACACACCCATTTCTATGGTTCCAGAGAGTCCATAGCCCGAGGGTGATTAAAGAATTAAGCCCTTTTTTTTTGCAATCCCCTGCAGCTGCTCACTGGTTCTACTCCACCACTGCATAGTGCTCTCTTCCCCCAGCTGAGGAGCAAAACCAGGCAGATTGATTTGTCCAAGCAGCTGGAACCAAAAGTTCCTAGCAAAGACACAACCCACCAATATATCGTCTATACTTTCTTGTTCTTGGTCACGCAAAGGAGCAGCCTGCTATCCTGAGCCATCTTAAGTCTGTGAAGGATTTCCTTTGCTAAAGCCAATTGGGATTTCACATTGCCTACATTCATGTGTTTTAGTTTTTAGGGAAAAGCACTCGGCTGGTATTTATATTTATGCAATTTTATGCTTTGAAATTGACAGCTCATGACTTAACCTATTCTGCAACTGTTGTGCCACAGGTCTCAATGAATACGAAAATGAGGTCCAATGCGTTTGCAGCTTATGGTGCTTTAAGTGCATATGGTGTTGGTTTGCAGCGCACTGCTTTTATTGAGCAGGTGAGCATACAGTTCCACTTCAGTCACTTCATGTTGCATATTGTTATCTTGTAATTCCTTTGTTAGATGCTGGTACATAGGGACAGAGACAGGGCCGGTGCTGTCAAGGCTGCAGCACCGGTCCTAGTGCATAAAATGTTCAATGATATGTTGTTTTTGTAGCTCAATGCAAATATATTTATATATGGAATCAAATATAATCATGTACTTGGCACCCGTCTTGGCGAAGTTCTGGCTCCGCCCCTGCTGGTACATGAAGTGTTAAGGCAGTTACAATGTTTGATAATGTTCTGCCATCCATACTTTTTTTGTTTTCATTTAATTTTGGAAACTGCAAGGTAGAATTTACAATTTGATGTGTGGTTGTATGCCCTTCTACGGTTGTTTTTAATACCACTCCAGGTATTAATTTTTATTACCCCCAACACAGATACATGCTACCCTTCCCCGTCTGATCCTCCATCTTCACGATGATGACCTAAGTGTTCGTCTTGCCTGTCGGGTATATACACTATGGTCTACAACACTTCCCTTACCGCACATTTGCTTGAACTTGCATATGTTACTCTTTGTTGTTTTGTGAAAAACAGAACACATTCCAGCTCCTTGCGACATTGATGGAAGTAGAGGGCTTGTCTGTGCTCCTCAGCAAGCAGTATTTTGCTTCTGATCGCCGGTTTGTTTTGAGCTTTCCTACCTATTTGTTCTGTAATTTGATATTTTATTTAAAGGTGACATTTTCCAGTATGTTTTTGCCCTCAGTTCTGACTATGAGGACTTCATTAGAGACTTAACAAGACAACTTTGTCGGTTGTCTCCCGCCAGAGTCGACAGCTACCTAGAATCGGCTATCCAGGTGAAGTTTTCTTATTAGGCCTACATACATTAGGAAGTTAGGAACCGAACTTAGATTAGCTGGTGTGAGGTGTTTGGCGTACACTTCCATTATGCACGTTTGAGTCTTCTTAGACTCAAATTTGGATGCCTATATCTTCTTCATTGGAAAACATGCTACTCGTAGGTTGCTCAAGTTTTTTAAAGTTGTACAATCGAGAGTACTAAAGCAAGCCAACTCTTGTTTTTGTGTTTTAGGCATTCGATGCACCTTGGCCAGTCATAAGAGCAAACGCAGTTTGTTTGGTGAGTTGCATGCTATCCTTTTTGGATGATCAGCGATTCATTGCTCCTTATTTCTCCCAGGTATTAATACTAAACTCTGGTGGTTTATTTAGCCGTAGTACTCAATGAATTTACTAACATTCTTGTGTGTCAGGTGTTTGCTACGTTGGTTGGTAGAATGAGCCAATCGCCAGACGCAATTGTTCGAGCATCAGCATCGTCTGCGCTGGGCATTCTGATCAAGAGATCTAACATGCTGAGGTCACTGGTTTCACGATATGATCGAGCAGATTCATCACGCAATTCCCAGAGCGGTGATTCTAACACCAAGACACCATCAGAGTTTCAAGAACAGGCAGAAGGAAATCCGAATGATGGCGCAAGTGGAGCGGCAATAAAGGGGACTGAAGCCGATCACTGATGTAAATTTACTCGTATATATGTATAGTGTTCTAGCTATGCATGCTTGTGTATATGCTGTACTTCCCTCGCAAATAGGAACAGGAGAGCAAATTTATGCTGCCATGTCAATAGATCTTCAGTACACCTGTAAAGCAACCACTCACAGTTAGATGATTATTTATTGAATCAAATATTATTTATATATTGAATTGAATTTTCTTCGATGCAGTATGTCGAATCTTCAATCCCTACGGTATGATATATAGCTATCGTTTTTTGTGGATTATTTATAACACTTATAGAAGGGATAAATCTAAATAACTTCTGAACTATTAATAACTTAGGTAATGTTATGTAATTAGAGAGTAGATGACCACACACACTATAACCTAGCAAACCAGGAATTCTGTTCGTCTATCCAAAAGACCAAAAGCATCTAATCTTAATCCCAAAGTGGTTTTGATCGGTGTTTTTTGCCGGTACAACGCTGTCAACGCAGGCACATATCATTGTTTTTAAGTAGGACAACTTGTTAATCGTTCTGGCTGACCGACTTGGTTGACTAATCATGATTAATTATAATTAGTCGGATGATTTGAGTGATTAATCGTGATTGTTCTCAATCAACTTGGACGATTAATCGGACAACTTCAAAACAATGGCCCATATGTTAATTTTGGTACCACTCTGCTGTGGGTCCACTTCTTTAATATCAATGGCATGTACGTTGCAGCTGCTACAACATCTTCCATACCTCCTACCAGATATTGTGGCTGCAGATCTGTGAAACGTAGCTGAAGCAACCATAGTTCAGGAGTTATTATACAGACGTCCTCTATGGAACCATTTATGCCGATTTGTTCGAAAAAAGGGAGTGAACATTTTATTTTATACGTACAAAAAAGAATTGAACCCGGGTCTGTACCGTGGCAGGGTACTATTCTACCACTAGACCACTAGTGCTTTTATGCTTTGTAATTTCTAAAACATTTATTTATCGTAGTTTTGTTTGCGGTATTTATTTTCAACCAAATCGTTACATGTCAATATGTCATGCATGCATATGATTTATACAAACATATATACAGTAGCCGTTGGAGCGTATATGTATATATGTGTGTGTAAATAGGCAAGTGAACTTTTATTTAGTTTCCCCTTCGGCCTTCCTAATCTGATCCCAAGCAATCTACACAGAATCACTGCATATGCATTAATGCATATGCTGCAGAGAAGTACTGTGCTCTGGCCTTAATGAGTACGTTGTGGATGCTCAAAATCTCTCGAGCAAATGCTTGGTACATACAAGCACATCGTTCATGGTTGTGATGGGGGATCCCCTGTCCCCCTTCTCTTTGTTCTTGCGGCAGATCTCCTGCATTCGATTGTTAACAGAGCTTGTGACTCAGCTTCCTCTACCGAACGCATGTGGATCTGATTTCCCTATTATTCAATATGCAGATGACACTATTCTCATAATGGAGGCCTGCACTAAACAGCTTTTCTTTCTAAAGGCGATGCTCAATTCTTTTGCTGAATCTACAGGGCTACATGTCAACTATCACAAATCTAATATTTATCCCATCAATGTCTTGGATCAGAAAATGGAAATCCTTGCAAATACGTTTCATTACAAAATTGGATCAATGTCGTTCACCTACTTAGGGCTCCCCTTGGGATTAAAAAGACCCAACCTGGAAGCTTTTCTTCCACTCATTCAGAAGATTGAAAAAAGACTTGCGTCAACCTCTATTTTCTTATCCCAGGCTGGCAGACTACAAATGGTTAACGCGGTTTTTTTCTCCCTACCAACATATTACATGTGCACCCTCAAGCTCCCAAAACAGTGATTAAACATATTAACAAATTCAGAAGACACTGCCTTTGGAGAGGAGCAGATATAAATGCAAAGAAACCTCCTCAAGTCGCTTGGAAAACAGTATGCAAGCCAAAAGCTCAAGGGGGTTGGGTGTGATAAACCTAGAATTACAAAACAAAGCCCTTCTTATGAAGAACCTTCACAAATTTTACAACAGAGTTGACACCCCGTGGGTCAACATCATCTGGGCTAACCACTACAGCCATTCGCTACCTTCAGATAAACCAGCTGGCTCTTTCTGGTGGAGAGACATTCTTAAAATTCAAGAATCTTATAAAGCGATTGCATGAGTGGAGATTGGAGATGGAAAAACAGCATTTCTGTGGCATGACAACTGGGATGGCATGTGCAAATCGGCAAGATACCCAGAACTTTGGTCTTTCGCCTCCAATAAAGACATCTCCATTCATCAAGCAAGAATGGCAGCCTCGCATGAGATGTTCCACACTCCTCTGTCTGTTGAAGCTTTTGAGCAGTTTCAAGCTCTACAAGACCTTTTGGCAAACCTTCCACAACATGATCAGAAAGACAAATGGCTCTGCAGTGGTTCCTCTAACTTGTTTTCATCTCAGAAGGCCTATACTCGTATGAACGGCAATCAGTGGATTCACCCCATCTTCTCTTGGTTGTGGAAATCAAAATGCCAGCCTAAACACAAGGTATTTTTTGGCTACTGCTTAAAGATAGACTAAATACCCGGTCATTCCTCAGACAGCGCTCTATGCCACTAGAATCATACACTTGTGACAACTGTATTCTCCAACTCAAAGAGACGGTCCTTCATCTTTTTTCAGATGCAACTTTGCTAGGAGATGTTGGCTCTTAATAGGAATCACTCCGCCAAGATCAACTGATCTAATCAACACCCTCTTGAGGATTAGAAGGTGATGGTAGGTCCCATCGAGACTGGAAATTATTACCCTTATGACCTGGTGCATTTAGAAAAGCAGAAATAATTGGATTTTCAATAAGACCCCGCCCACGGTGGATGATTGTCGGGAAATGTTTAAAAGAGAAATGAGTCTAATGTGTCACCGAGTCAATCCAGAGATAGGGGATAAAATTAGAAATTGGATTCAGTGCTCTGTATCGTAATTTTCGCTTACTTTTCTGTAAACTGTTTTTATTTTACCAAGCAATAATACTGTAGGTCCTCCCTACGGTAACTTAACTTTAAAAAAACTAGCTAGTGGCCAACCAGTGGGTACATATGTATATTGACTTCCTCGTCCAAACCCATGTATATATGGTTCATCATCAGACTAGCTCATACCACTCCCTCCATCATCTCTCAGCGAGATCTCACGGAGATCTGGAGCATACAGGACTTGTCACTCTGGCAAATAAAAGCGGCCCACGCCGTCGAGCACTGGATAGATGGAGAGGCTGATGACGATGACACACCATGACAACACGAGAAACTAGCCATCGCCGTACACTCGCGCTAGCTGCCGCACGCAGGGCCGGGGGCACCTCGCGTCGGATATCCCCGAGATGCCATGCCCATGCTCATGCGTGGACGGCCGGCCGGGGGAAAGTGAAAGCGCACGCAGCAGAACTAAAGACCGAACGAGAAAGTCGCACTTGCTGGTGGCATCAGCCCCTAATGCTCGCCGCATATCCGCCGGAAGATACCCTTCCCCTCCCCCGCGGGCGCCGCGCCGAGCGAGATTATTATCCTTTATCTGAGCTGGTGGCTGGTGCTCGATCGTGTGCTGCTGATGCCTGCACCACATGGTGGTCGTTCACGCGAAGGCAAAATCCTGGACGACGGATTTTAGGTGGCAAAGGCGCGCGGCTGGCTTTGGCTTTGGCTTTTGGGATGGAAACGTATGTTTGGTTTGTGCAAAGTGCAAGCACCCCCTCTCGAATCCTCAAAGAGGCAGCCATGGCTCTGCTCCACATAAAAGCGCCCAATGGGAGCTCCCTCTTCTCCCCCCCACCCCTCCCCCTCTTAATAAGCCCACGTCGGCGGCAGGGGGGGGGGGGGGGCGGCCGCCAGGCTTGCTAGCTGGTCCATGGCACCATACATGTAAGCACGCACACAGGCACACACACGCACGCAATGATCTACGTATCTAGCAGCAGCTTATCATGTCGTCATCATGCATGCATGGCCGACGGCGGTCGTCATCTTATCTGGTAGCGTGTGTGTCTTGGCAATGGGAAGCTGCATGTGCCTCTCGGCCGGACGGCGCGTAGCTGTAGGGCGGCGTGCCATAGAGCTGCCTCCTGCATGCCGCTCACCTTGCTGTTGAGGACGACTGATGGTGGCCATGGCCTCTCGGTGTCGGTGGCGGCGGCGCCGAGTTTTACCTCTCTACTAAGGTAGGGCAACTTGTATCCTTTGGCAATTGTTCTCATCTATCTGCGTCTGTCTGTTGGCTGCCCGGTGACGGTATACGGTGATGTTCTAATAGTACTCAATTGGTCTTGGAGTTCATACGGCTCCTCTGTTATATATTACACGGCTGACGGCTCCTTATTAATGTGTACGTTGATGATGTCATTAATAATATGAATCTGATGATATTGTATAAGTGTTGTCCAAAAATGTTGGTTTTTTACTTCATGCAGTCCGCGTGCATAGCCATGTGCAGCTATTCCTTCTGTTTTCATAGAAACGAGGGCACCTTCTAATACAAGTTATCCTTGAAAGAAAAGACAATTTTAAATCTGTTTTATCTACGAATAAGGAAGCTATAAGTAATACAACTATAAATCTCATGTAGAGTTCGATCATGGCTTAAGATGAACCATGACAGCATACTTAACACATGCAAGTCGAACCAAAAGTAGTATTTCCAATGGTAAATGAGTGAGTAATGCGTAATAACCTGCACTTGGGAGGCAACAACAACTGAAAATCGTTGCTACCTTAAATTTCTACCCTAAAGAAATATTTTATCATAGTCAACAAGATTCTCTATTCTATATCATTATGATTCTCCGCAGTCATATTTACTCTATATCTAAACCATATATCAATTATCGTATATTATATTATTTCTTTCCAGCTATCCTCTAATAATGACTATACTGCCTCTTCTCACCATTATTGCGACTTCATGTAGGAAAGTACTAACTCTATACATGGTGTATCTCGTGCATTCTTTGAGTTTACAGTCATTCATAGGGTCCCTCGCTGCGCCATATTTCTACTGCACTAGAAACTGAATCTTCATAGCGTATGGTTTAGAGTACTCGACTGCGGACAGCCTAATACCTTGTAGGCTGAGGAGCATTTGAGGAAATTCGTGGAAAGAGGAATTCACGTCTGACTAGCTAGTTGGTGAAGCAATAGCTTACCAAGACGATGATCAGTAGCTGGCCTGTGAGGATGATCAGCCAGACTAGCAACTGAGACACGACCCAAACTCCTACAGGCGACAATGGGGAATTTTCAACAACGGGCGAATGCCTGACGAGTAATGACATGTGGAGGTGGAAGGCCTATACGCCTCATCAAATTATTTTCTCAAAGAAGAAAATCTAAGGAATAAGTATCGACTAACTCTATTCCTCACTATATTATATTAGATAATATCACACGTACTATGTGATATATAAATAAAACTTTAAAATATATATAGGGGACTATATATTGGAAGCCTTATTAGACTTCTAAACATATGCATGAAGCCCCAGCCGCCCCTGCACCATCCGACCAGTCTCGCCGCCTAGACCCCTGCACGCGGCCACATCCCCTGCATGCGCGATATTTGTTTCTATTTACATGCGCAAAAAAAATTGGAAGGTGTATCTGTTTTCTGTTGTATGCGCACAAATTTAGGATGGCAAGAATGTTCGATGAAAAAAATGAAATTTACATGCATAGAAATAAAAAGTCTGATTTAAATGCTTTATTTCTACAAAAGTCATACGACTTGACTCGTTAGAACCAGTTTATGATATATACTAATACTAATTATATTACACGGTGTAGATATTTATGCAATGTGGTACGCTGCATAAAAATATATTTCTTACTGCATGTGCACAAATATAGGATAACAAGAATGTGGATTGAAAGAAAATGGATTGGCATGCATGGAAACAAAAAAAAATCTGATTTAAATGTTTTATTTCCTCCATAAATATAGGATCTCTTCGACAGTCATATAACTAGGCTAGTTAGAACCAGTTTATGATATATACTAATTTTAATTATGCTACACGGTGTACGTATTTATGCAATGTGGTACGTTGCGTAAAATATGTTTCCTGTTGCATGCGCACAAATTTCGGATGACAGGAATGTGTGATGAAAGAAAATGGATTGGCATGCATGGAAACAAAAAATCTGATTTAAATGTTTTATTTTCTCCATAAATATACGATTTCTCCAAAAACTATGCAGTTAGGGTCGTTAGAAGTTTATGATATATACTGATAGTAATTATGCTACATGGTGAAGATATTTATGCAGTGTGGTACAATGTGTAAAAAACTGACATGCGGTTCGAATCAACAGCCCCCATGTTCATGCGTCCACCATAAATCAAGGATTTGATTAGAGGAGTTGATTAGAGAATTTAACAAGTGGATTGATTAGGTAATATAATTTTTTATGGCATTAATGGACACCATAAATCAAGGGATTGCATGCGCGAGATTTTATGAAATCGTGTCAAATGGCCTTATTTTTTGGAGTGATTACCTTTTGTGAATTTTTGTTTTGTTGCATAAATGTCTATGTCGTAAATATCTTATACATATGGCATGCATATGGCATAAATGGTAGGAACCCAATATACACACTGAGTTAGGTAATGAGACAATGCATAAAATCAATAATTGTGTAAAATGTGAATAGAAATATCACAAACATACAATAGATGAAAGGGGGGCATGAACTGAAATATATGTTGTAAAAACCTATTGACGTTGACATAAAATATGTATACAAAGTAGTATAAAAATAGGGTCGCCGCTCGCGGAACCGCCACCTCACCTTTGGGATCCGCTCACGCCTAGGGGAGGCCACAGTCGTCGCTCGTGCCTTGGGAAGTCCACCGCGGACGCTCCCACCTCGGATGGTGTCACCGTCGTGCGCACCTCAGGGGGCCGCCGCCACGCATGTGACCTCATGATCCTCGCCACGGCGCCGTAGCCGCTCCTGCCTCGTCATCGTGCGCGCCTCAGGGGGGGGGCGACACACACATGCCCCTAGGATCCGCCATGCTGGCACATCCGCTCCCACATCGTCGTCGTGCGCCCCTTAGGGGGTCGCTATACCGCGGGTGTGCCCCCGGGATCTGCCGCAAGGCATGCCTTAGGAAGCCACTGTCGTGCGCGTGCTCCATGGATGCCTCTAAGTTCTGTCGTCGCACGCATGCCTCAAGGGGGCGTCACCATTGATGCCGCCAAAAATGAACCCTAGTGGTCTGGTGCTTCTTTTATAGACGCCCGAGACCTAGTGCGGCTGAATTGGATGGCAACGTTGGACCAGGGCTTCCCCTGGTTAGTAGAAGCCTAGTGCTCCAAATATATAAACTATATATATATGTCACCGAGGGTGAAGCGTTCACCCAGACCCCACTAACTAACTAAACGCCCTACCAAACAAACCAGCCAGCCCGCCAATGGGTCGCGAGCCGCGCACACTCAAACATGACTCATGTGCGCCACTCACATGCCACACCATCTTTTAGCCCATGACTCCTGCGCGCCCACTCATGTGCCACGTCATCTTTCAGTAATCTGCGCTATTTTAGTCATTCATCGCTCGATTTTAGTAATTATCGGCAAACATAGTAATTGTTGGTGCAAAACAAACAATTACTAACAAAACATTCAGTAAATTATCAATTCAGTAGTAAAGAAACGTTCGGTAATTTCTACCGAAACATTCAGTAAAAGTTGACGAAACATTTAGTAATTACTGATGTTGTGCTCTTTCAGTGATTCATCGCTCAGTTTCAGAAATTTTCAGTAAGCACAGTAATTGTTAGTGCAAAAAAACAATTACTGATGAACCATTTCAATAATTTATTACTTTAGGAGTGAAGAAACGTTTGGTAATTACTAATGTTGTAATCTTTTAGTCATTTATCGCTCAATTTCAGTAATTTATCAGTAAGCGTAGTAAATGTTAGTGCAAAAGGAACAATTACTGACGAAATATTCAATGTTTTATCGCTTCAGCAGTGAAGAATTGTTCGATAGTTACTGACGAAACATTCGATAATTACTGATGAAACATTCAGTTATTACTGATGCATCTGAATAACCATTGCACGATGAAAGGTTCTTTAATTACTGACAAAACGTTTGGTAATTACAGACGAAACATTTAGTTATTACTGACAAATATGAATAATCATCGCATGACGAAAGGTTCAATAATTACTGACGAAAGTTCAGTTATTGCTAATGAATCTGAATAACTATCGTGCACGGGTCTCGAGGCGATCGGGAGCGCGAGGCTGGGTGCGCGTTGGGACGGGTAGCACGAGGGGTGGGGCGGGGCTAGTCTAGGTGAAGCTTCACCCTAGTGACAAATAGTGCTATATAGAGAGAGGAGAGAGATAATGATTTAACAAAAATAACAAATAACTTAACAGTTAATGAAGATTTGGTAAATCGTTCCAGAGTAGGTGATCATCACCTAGGGTAACGAATAGCGCTGCCCCCCACACCCACACACATACATATATATCGAAAAACAATTGAAAACAACTAATATATATAAATGTAGATTCATTAGTGCATGGTCATTCTACAAAGATTTTGCACAATACAAAGACTAGCAGACCTTAACAATGATAAAATGAACAAAACATAAGATAATTAAATTTAGTTAACACCCACTTATCGAGAAATACATTTTAGGAAAACCTCATTGACGTTGCGTCTGTAGAGGTCCTCTTCTATCAGGGCATATTTCCTAGCCATCCGAAAAATGTATTCTACAGCCACATCATTGTCAGGGAGGGTGTTGCTTTGTAGATAAGTTCGGATGTCGAAAAGTCCACTCATCAGGCCAAAGTTTATTGCCATCAGTCAGGACAGGTACACTGGGGCGCAATGGGGGATCCCAAGCGGTAGTACCCTACCCGATATTGTTAGGGTCGCGGGGCCCTTGTGTTAGGGTCCTTGCCCTCGCGCTAGAGATGGGCCCGATATCCGCTAACTCGTTGGGAGTTCTCCTATTAGGGTACGGGTATGGGACAAAAATTGTCCTCATAGATATGGATATGGACCAAAATCTTTACTCATTGGATAAACTGGTATGAGTTTAGGAAGCAATAATCCGAACCCGAGCACTATCCAGCCGGCCAACCACCGCACGCCTGGATAGTTACGCTAGCACTGCACACTGGTGACTTCACCAACGACGAGGAGCACCGCCGACTGCTAGGATCCTAGGACGACGGTGACAACCATGGATTCTCAGGCGCCAACGAACTTAGATGGTGACCAAGGAAGGTGAGCAGACTCCACTTCTCCATTTCTTCTATCGGTCCCGAAGTACTGATTTCTTTTCTGATGGATGAATGAATGGATCATCGTTCATGGATGAGTGCTTGTCGATGTGGTGATGTCTAAAATCTAGATAGTTTGTGCTAGCTGTTAGTACCTAGTTATCCCTTAATTGGGGATAGAGACCCATTGGGGATCCGAAACCCGAATAGGGATGGGTATGGGATGAGTTTTGCACCCATGATGTGTATGTGAATAGATCAAACATGATAAGGATGGATCAAACATGATAAGGGTGGGAAATTTCCAAATGACATCTCTACCTCAGTCACGAATTTGAGTCGTTAGCACGGGCACAATAGTCAAAGGTCACTACAGGGGTTCGTTCTGGAGTTGATGCTAGATTTGACAATTCATTTGCAATTGCATTTTTGGCTCTCGGAATGCGCTAGAGTTGTACATCCTCAAATGATAGTTGTAGTTTTTTAACTTTTAGATTGTCACACCCGGGTTTTAGGGGTCCAAAGCCCGGGCGCGAACATAATCACCAGGTGTGCTAGGACCAAGTCTCACACATATGATGAATCATGGCACAGGATCGAATGTCACATCTTTACTAAATAACAAGAGTTCTATACAAAATAAATAAATAATTACATTATAAGGAGACAACGGTCCAGCAACCCAAAGTTGACTGGGAGACGACGGCCTAGATCTCTCACGAACTCATCGCAGCATCCTCCTTGCGCCTGAAAGTCGCCTAGAGGGGGGGTGAATAGGGCGAAACTGAAAATCTCAAAGATAATCACAACTACAAGCCGGGTTAGCGTTAGAAATATAATAGAGTCCGAGAGAGAGGGAGCAAAACAAATCGCAAGCAAATAACGAAATGAGACACGCGGATTTGTTTTACCGAGGTTCGGTTCTTTCAAACCTACTCCCCGTTGAGGAGGCCACAAAGGCCGGGTCTCTTTCAACCCTTCCCTCTCTCAAACGGTCCCTCAGACCGAGTGAGCTTTTCTTCTTCTCAATCAAACGGGAACAAAACTTCCCCGCAAGGGCCACCACACAATTGGTGCCTCTTGCCTTGGTTACAATTGAGTTTTGATCACAAGAACAAATGAGAAAGAAAGAAAGCGATCCAAGCGCAAGAGCTCAAAAGAACACGGCAAATCTCTCTCGCTAATCACTAAAGGCTTGAGTGGAATGGGAGAGGATTTGATCTCTTTTGGTGTGTCTAGAATTGAATGCCTAGCTCTTGTAAGTGGTTGGAAGTTGGAAAACTTGGATGCAATGAATGGTGGGGTGGTTGGGGTATTTATAGCCCCAACCACCAAAAGTGACCGTTGCTGGAAGCTGTCTGTCGATGGCACACCGGACAGTCCGGTGCACACCGGACAGTCCGGTGCCCCCGCCACGTCATCATTGCCGTTGGATTCTGACCGTTGGAGCTTCTGATTTCCGGGCCCGCCTGGGTGTCCGGTGCACACCGGACATGTACTGTTTGATGTCCGGTGCACCGGTATGGGCACGTCTGACGTCTGCGCGCGCATTAAATGCACCGCAGGGAGCCGTTGGCGCCGAAAAGAGCCGTTGCCCCGCTGGTACACCGGACAGTCCGGTGCACACCGGACAGTCCGGTGAATTTTAGCGGAGCGGCTGCCGCGCGAACCCGAGGCTGGCAAGTTCCGGAGACCGCGCTTCCTTGGAGCACCGGACATGTCCGGTGCACACCGGACAGTCCGGTGAATTATAGCGCGCCGGCTTCCGAGAGTACCCGAGGGCGTAGAGTTTGAGTTGGAGTCCTCTGGGCGCACCGGACACTGTCCGGTGCACACCGGACAGTCCGGTGCCCCCAGACAGAGGTGCCTTCGGTTGCCTCGTTGCTCCTTTGTTGAATCCAAAACTTGGTCTTTTTATTGGCTAAGTGTGAACCTTTTGCACCTGTATAACTTGAGTACTAGAGCAAACTAGTTAGTCCAATATTTGTGTTGGGCAATTCAACCACCAAAATTATTTAGGAACTAGGTGTAAGCCTAATTCCCTTTCAATCTCCCCCTTTTTGGTGATTGATGCCAACACAACTCAAAGCAAATATAGAAGTGCATAATTGAACTAGTTTGCATAATGTAAGTGCAAAGGTTGCTTGGAATTGAGCCAATATATACTTATAAGATGCGCATGGATTGTTTTCTTTGTTTTTGACATATTGGACCATATTTGCACCATACGTTTTGTTTTTGCAAACTCTTTTGTAAATTCTTTTCAAAGTCTTTTTGCAAGATAGTCAAAGATGAATGAATAAGATTTGCAAAGCATTTTCAAGTTTTGAAATTTTCTTCCTTTGTCCCAAATGCTTTTCCTTTGACTAAACAAAACTCCCCCTCAAATAAGTTCTCCTCTTAGTGTTCAAGAGGGTTTTCCATCAATTTTGAAAATACTACTTGCTCCCCCTTTAGAACACAAAGAGATACCAATTTTGAAATTTACCATTGAAAATCATCAAATTTAAAAATAGGGGTGGTGCGGTCCTTTTGCTTTGGGCTCATATTTTCTCCCCCTTTGGCATGAATCGCCAAAAACGGAATCATTAGAGCCCATGAAGTATCTTCTCCTCCTTTGGTCATGAAATAAATGAGTGAAGATTATACCAAAGATGGAGAGCGATGCGGAGCGACGGCGAAGGATGAGTAGTAGAGTGGAGTGGAAGCCTTGTCTTCGCCGAAGACTCCAATTCCCTTTCAATATACCTATGACTTGGTTTGAAATACACTTGAAAACACATTAGTCATAGCATATATAAAAGAGACATGATCAAAGGTATATTTATGAGCTATGTGTGCAAGATTAGCAAAAGAAATTCCTAGAGTCAAGAATATTGAGCTCATGCCTAAGTCTGGTAAAAGATTGTTCATCAAGTGGCTTGGTAAAGATATCGGCTAATTGATCTTTAGTGTTAATGTATGAAATCTCGATATCCCCCTTTTGTTGGTGATCCCGAAGAAAATGATACCGAATGGCTATGTGTTTAGTGCGGCTATGCTCGACGGGATTGTCGGCCATTTTGATTGCACTCTCATTATCACATAGTAAAGGGACTTTGGTTAATTTGTAACCGTAGTCCCGCAGGGTTTGCCTCATCCAAAGCAATTGCGCGCAACAATGACCTGCGGCAATATACTCGGCTTCGGCAGTAGAAAGAGCGACCGAATTTTGCTTCTTTGAAGCCCATGACACCAAGGATCTTCCCAAGAACTGGCAAGTCCCCGATGTGCTCTTCCTATTAATCTTACACCCCGCCCAATCGGCATCCGAATAACCAATCAAATCAAACGTGGATCCCCGAGGGTACCAAAGCCCAAACTTAGGAGTATAAGCCAAATATCTCAAGATTCGTTTTACGGCCGTAAGGTGTGATTCCTTAGGGTCGGCTTGGAATCTTGCACACATGCATACGGAAAGCATAATGTCCGGTCGAGATGCACATAAATAAAGCAATGAACCAATCATCGACCGGTATACCTTTTGATCCACGGACTTACCTCCCGTGTCGAGGTCGAGATGCCCATTGGTTCCCATGGGTGTCTTGATGGGCTTGGCATCCTTCATTCCAAACTTGCTTAGAATGTCTTGAGTATACTTTGTTTGGCTAATGAAGGTGCCGTCTTGGAGTTGCTTGACTTGAAATCCTAGAAAATACTTCAACTCCCCCATCATAGACATCTCGAATTTTTGTGTCATGATCCTACTAAATTCTTCACATGTAGATTTGTTAGTAGACCCAAATATAATATCATCAACATAAATTTGGCATACAAACAAATCATTGTTAAGAGTCTTAGTGAATAAAGTAGGATCGGCCTTGCCGACTTTGAAGCCATTTGTAATAAGGAAATCTCTAAGGCATTCATACCATGCTCTTGGGGCTTGCTTGAGCCCATAAAGCGCCTTAGAGAGCCTATAAACATGGTTAGGATACTCACTGTCTTCAAAGCCGGGAGGTTGCTCAACATAGACCTCCTCCTTGATTGGTCCATTGAGGAAGGCACTCTTCACGTCCATTTGATAAAGCTTGAAGCCATGGTAAGTAGCATAGGCCAATAATATGCGAATTGACTCAAGCCTAGCTACGGGTGCATAGGTTTCACCGAAATCCAAACCTTCGACTTGTGAATACCCCTTGGCCACGAGTCGAGCTTTGTTCCTTGTCACCACACCATGCTCGTCTTGCTTGTTGCGGAAAACCCACTTGGTTCCTACAACATTTTGATTAGGACGTGGGACCAAATGCCATACCTCATTCCTTGTGAAATTGTTGAGCTCCTCTTGCATTGCCATCACCCAATCCGAATCTTGAAGTGCTTCCTCTATCCTGTGAGGCTCAATAGAGGAAACAAACGAGTAATGTTCACAAAAATGTGCAACACGAGATCGAGTAGTTACCCCCTTATGAATGTCGCCGAGGATGGTGTCGACGGGGTGATCTCGTTGTATTGCTTGATGGACTCTTGGGTGTGGCGGCCTTGGTTGATCATCCTCCTTGTCCTCATCATTTGCATCTCCCCCTTGATTGTTGCCGTCATTTTGAGGTGGCTCTTCTTCTTGTTCAACATCTTGAGCCTCATCCTCAATTTGAGTTGGTAGAGATGCTTGCGTTGAGGAGGATGGTTGATCTTGTGCATGTGGAGGCTCTTCGGATTCCTTAGGACACACATCCCCAATGGACATGTTCCTTAGCGCTATGCATGGAGCCTGTTCTTCTCCTGTCTCATCAAGATCAACTTGCTCTACTTGAGAGCCGTTAGTCTCATCAAACACAACGTCACAAGAAACTTCAACAAGTCCTGAGGACTTGTTAAAGACTCTATATGCCCTTGTGTTGGAGTCATATCCTAGTAAAAAGCCTTCTACTGTTTTAGGAGCAAATTTAGATTTCCTACCTCTTTTGACAAGAATAAAACATTTGCTACCAAAAACTCTAAAATATGAAATATTTGGCTTTTTACCGGTTAGGAGTTCATAGGATGTCTTCTTGAGGATTCGGTGTAGATATAACCGGTTGATGGCGTAACAGGCGGTGTTGACCGCCTCGGCCCAAAACCGATTCGGTGTCTTGTACTCATCAAGCATGGTCCTTGCCATGTCCAATAGAGTTCGATTCTTCCTCTCCACTACACCATTTTGTTGTGGAGTGTAGGGAGAAGAGAACTCATGCTTGATGCCCTCCTCCTCAAGGAAGCCTTCAATTTGAGAGTTCTTGAACTCCGTCCCATTGTCGCTTCTAATTTTCTTGATCCTTAAGCCGAACTCATTTTGAGCCCTTCTTAAGAATCCCTTTAAGGTCTCTTGGGTTTGTGATTTTTCCTGCAAAAAGAATACCCAAGTGAAGCGAGAATAATCATCCACAATTACAAGACAATACTTACTACCGCCGATGCTTATGTAAGCAATCGGGCCAAATAAATCCATGTGTAGGAGCTCCAGTGGCCTGTCGGTAGTCATGATGTTTTTGTGTGGATGATGGACGCCAACTTGCTTCCCGGCTTGGCATGCGCTACAAATCCTGTCTTTCTCAAAATGAACATTGGTTAGTCCTAAAATGTGCTCTCCCTTTAGAAGCTTATGAAGATTCTTCATTCCAACATGGGCTAGTCGGCGGTGCCAGAGCCAACCCAAGTTAGTCTTAGCAATCAAGCAAGTGTCGAGTTCAGCTCTATCAAAATCTACCAAGTATAGCTGACCCTCTAACACTCCCTTGAATGCTATTGAATCATCACTTCTTCTAAAGACAGTAACACCTACATCAGTAAATAGACAGTTGTAGCCCATTTGACATAATTGGGATACGGAAAGCAAATTGTAATCTAAACAATCTACAAGAAAAACATTGGAAATAGTATGGTCAGGTGATATAGCAATTTTACCCAATCCTTTGACCAAACCTTGATTTCCATCCCCGAATGTGATAGCTCGTTGGGGATCTTGGTTTTTCTCATATGAGGAGAACATCTTTTTCTCCCCTGTCATGTGGTTTGTGCACCCGCTATCGAGTATCCAACTTGAGCCCCCGGATGCATAAACCTACAAAACAAGTTTAGTTCTTGATTTTAGGTACCCAAACGGTTTTGGGTCCTTTGGCATTAGAAACGAGAACTTTGGGTACCCAAACACAAGTCTTGGAGCCCTTGTGTTTGCCCCCAACAATTTTGGCAACTACCTTGCCGGATTTGTTAGTTAAAACATAAGATGCATCAAAAGTTTTAAATGAAATGGCATGATCATTTGATGCATTAGTAGTTTTCTTTCTAGGCAACTTGGCACGGGTTGGTTGCCTAGAACTAGATGTCTCACCCTTATACATAAAAGCATGGTTAGGGCCAGAGTGAGACTTCCTAGAATGAATTTTCCTAATCTTACTCTCAGGATAGCCGGCAGGGTACAAAATGTAACCCTCGTTATCCTGAGGCATGGGAGCCTTGCCCTTAACAAAGTTAGATAAGTTCTTTGGAGGGGCATTAATTTTGACATTGTCTCCCTTTTGGAAGCCAATGCCGTCCTTAATGCCAGGGCGTCTCCCATTATTGAGCATGCTTCTAGCAAATTTAAATTTTTCATTTTCTAAGTCATGCTCACTAATCTTAGCATTAAGTTGTGCTATGTGATCATTTTGTTTTTTAATTAAGGCTAGGTGATCATGAATAGCATCAACATTAATATCTCTACATCTAGTACAAATGGAAATATGCTCAGTGTATGTAGAAGGTTTGCAAGTTTTTAATTCTACAACCTTAGCATGCAATATTTCATTCTTACTTCTAAGGTCAGAAACAGTAGCATTGCAAACATCAAAATCTTTAGTCTTAGCAATCAAATTTTCATTTTCTAATCTAAGACTAACAAGAGAAACATTCAACTCATCAATTCTAGCAAGTAAATCAATATTATCATCTTTAGAATTGGAAGTTGAATCAATACACACATGAGAGTCAACCTTAGCATTTAATTTCTCATTCTCTTTTCTAAGGTTGGCAATAGTGTCATGGCAGGTGCTTAGCTCATTAGATAATTTGTTACATTTTTCTATCTCTAGAGCATAAGCATTTTTAACCTTAACATGTTTCTTATTTTCCTTGATTAGTAAGTCCTCTTGGGAGTCCAAGAGATCATCCTTTTCATGGATGGCACTAATTAGCTCATTCAATTTTTCCTTTTGTTCCATGTTAAGGTTAGCAAAAAGAATGCGCAAGTGATCCTCCTTATTTTTATCATCATCCTCATCACTAGATGTTTCATATTTAGTGGAGGACCTTGATTTTACCTTCTTTTTGCCGTCCTTGGCCATGAGACACTTGTGGCCGACGTTGGGGAAGAGGAGGCCTTTGGTGACGGCGATGTTGGCGGCGTCCTCGTCGTCGGAGGAGTCGCTTGAGCTTTCGTCGGAGTCCCACTCCCGACAAACATGGGCATCGCCGCCCTTCTTCTTGTAGTACTTCTTCTTTTCCTTTCTTCTTCCCTTCTTGTCGTCGCCCCTGTCACTGTCACTAGACATAGGACATTTTGCAATAAAGTGACCGGGCTTACCACACTTGTAGCAAACCTTCTTGGAACGGGATTTGTAATCCTTCCCCTTCCGTTGCTTGAGGATTTGCCGAAAGCTTTTGATGATTAAGGCCATCTCCTCATTGTCGAGCTTGGAGGCGTCAATTGGTTGTCTACTTGGTGTAGACTCCTCCTTCTTCTCCTCCGTTGTCTTGAAGGCCACCGGTTGCGCCTCGGATGTGGAAGGCTCGTCAAGCTCGTTGATCTTCTTTGAGCTCTTAATCATGCATTCAAAGCTTACAAAATTCCCGATAACTTCCTCGGGGGTCATTAGTGGATATCTAGGATTACCACGAATTAATTGTACTTGAGTGGGGTTAAGGAAAATAAGTGCTCTTAAAATAACCTTAACCACCTCGTGGTCATCCCACTTTTTGCTCCCGAGGTTGCGCACTTGGTTCACCAAGGTCTTGAGCCGGTTGTACATATCTTGTGGCTCCTCCCCTTGGCGAAGACGGAAGCGACCGAGCTCCCCCTCGATCGTTTCCCGCTTGGTGATCTTTGTGAGTTCATCTCCCTCGTGCGCCGTCTTGAGTAGGTCCCAAATCTCCTTTGCGTTCTTCAACCCTTGCACTTTGTTGTATTCCTCCTTGCTTAGAGAGGCAAGGAGAATGGTTGCGGCTTGGGAGTTGAAGTGCTCGATTTGGGCCACTTCGTCCGTGTCATAGTCCTCATCCCCTATAGATGGTACTATACTTCTTACGCTCTTGGCGTTTAGAAGTAACGGATGCCGCGTCGGAGCCGGAGGTAGATGTCGATGAAGTGTCGGTCTCGTAGTAGACCACCTTCCTCATCCTCTTGTGCTTGTCCCCACTTCGATGCGGCTTGTGAGAAGAAGATTTCTCCTTCTTCTCCTTGTGGTGAGAAGAGGAAGATCTTTTCTCCTTCCGCTTGGAGGAGTTCTTCTTCTTCTCCCTTCTCTTGGTGCGGGACTCTTCCGATGAAGTGCTCCCTTGGCTTGTAGTGGGCTTGTTATCGCCGGTCTCCATCTCCCTCTTGGTGTGATCTCCCGACATCACTTCGAGCGGTTAGGCTCTAATGAAGCACCGGGCTCTGATACCAATTGAAAGTCGCCTAGAGGGGGGGTGAATAGGGCGAAACTGAAAATCTCAAAGATAATCACAACTACAAGCCGGGTTAGCGTTAGAAATATAATAGAGTCCGAGAGAGAGGGAGCAAAACAAATCGCAAGCAAATAACGAAATGAGACACGCGGATTTGTTTTACCGAGGTTCGGTTCTTTCAAACCTACTCCCCGTTGAGGAGGCCACAAAGGCCGGGTCTCTTTCAACCCTTCCCTCTCTCAAACGGTCCCTCAGACCGAGTGAGCTTTTCTTCTTCTCAATCAAACGGGAACAAAACTTCCCCGCAAGGGCCACCACACAATTGGTGCCTCTTGCCTTGGTTACAATTGAGTTTTGATCACAAGAACAAATGAGAAAGAAAGAAAGCGATCCAAGCGCAAGAGCTCAAAAGAACACGGCAAATCTCTCTCGCTAGTCACTAAAGGCTTGAGTGGAATGGGAGAGGATTTGATCTCTTTTGGTGTGTCTAGAATTGAATGCCTAGCTCTTGTAAGTGGTTGGAAGTTGGAAAACTTGGATGCAATGAATGGTGGGGTGGTTGGGGTATTTATAGCCCCAACCACCAAAAGTGACCGTTGCTGGAAGCTGTCTGTCGATGGCACACCGGACAGTCCGGTGCACACCGGACAGTCCGGTGCCCCCGCCACGTCATCATTGCCGTTGGATTCTGACCGTTGGAGCTTCTGATTTCTGGGCCCGCCTGGGTGTCCGGTGCACACCGGACATGTACTGTTTGATGTCCGGTGCACCGGTATGGGCACGTCTGACGTCTGCGCGCGCATTAAATGCACCGCAGGGAGCCGTTGGCGCCGAAAAGAGCCGTTGCCCCGCTGGTACACCGGACAGTCCGGTGCACACCGGACAGTCCGGTGAATTTTAGCGGAGCGGCTGCCGCGCGAACCCGAGGCTGGCGAGTTCCGGAGACCGCGCTTCCTTGGAGCACCGGACATGTCCGGTGCACACCGGACAGTCCGGTGAATTATAGCGCGCCGGCTTCCGAGAGTACCCGAGGACGTAGAGTTTGAGTTGGAGTCCTCTGGGCGCACCGGACACTGTCCGGTGCACACCGGACAGTCCGGTGCCCCCAGACAGAGGTGCCTTCGGTTGCCTCGTTGCTCCTTTGTTGAATCCAAAACTTGGTCTTTTTATTGGCTAAGTGTGAACCTTTTGCACCTGTATAACTTGAGTACTAGAGCAAACTAGTTAGTCCAATATTTGTGTTGGGCAATTCAACCACCAAAATTATTTAGGAACTAGGTGTAAGCCTAATTCCCTTTCAGCGCCTCATCCTGCGGTACCTGTTCTTGACCTGTGGGGGGTGTGAGACAGCAAGAGTGAGCTCACATACGTTCATCGCTCAACAAGTTGTGGGGAATAATGTGCATGAACTCGCCAAAGGTGGGAGCTCACGTGAAGTGTAAGGCTTACCAAAGAGGATGGTTAGAGCTGAGCATTGCTTTTAAAGTTGGTCAAAATTTTATTAGCAATTACTAAGTATAAGTAAATACCAACCCAATTAAGTAGTAGAACAAAAGTAACAACATCACCTGCGATGCAATGCATATGACAAATTGAATTTAGTTCCATAAGTTAATCATCAGAGAGTCCTGAGCTGCTCATGACCGTGAGCTCGGCTAGTGTCGCAGAACCTCCCAAGTTATCGGGCCCACATGCACCTGTCCTTGTCTCAAAGACCTCAGACAGCTATGCGTGTGCACCAAACAACTTAACAGGATCTGTCCGAGTGCCCCGAGGACCCCGGATAAACGACTTACCGCCAAGATCGCAGGATTAAGTAAACACAAATCACACACCAACATTTGCAGCGGAAATAAATTCTTTATTGCAAAATGATTACATGTTACAATAAGTTTACATTATACAATTATCGGAGTGATTACAAAAGAAAGTGATTCAAAAGAATTACAATTTAAAATGTATAAAATATTTATAGGTTTTTAAAATACATGCTAGCTTAAGTAACAATCCTCAATAAAGAAGCTAAAGATGGGATACACCTATATAAGAAGGCCGAGCCCACCGGCACTTAGCAGCATCCACAACAGAATAAAATTATAACCTGAAAAACAACAGGGAATAAAACCCTGAGTACGCAATTACTCAGCAAGACTTACCCGACTAAAGAAAAGACTCTCAAGGGTATGCTGGTTTATTGGGAATCAAGGTAAAGCTTATCAAATTTCAAAGACTCATTTTGCAGAAGAGCTTACTAGTAGTGGATCCTTATGCTAAAATTTTACTTCACAGGTTAAGTACTTTACCTGAATCTAGATTTTTCCTAATCTAGAGCATTCACTTGTCCTACACTAACTTTATTTTAGCATCTTTAGTTTCACTTGTTATCTACGATGCAGGGCAGTGATCCAGTCTTCATATCCGAGAAGTTCGGCGATCCGAATCGATTAATACTCAGCTGAGGATCTCCAACCACACGACATATGTAGCACTTAACTCTTGCATATGTCAACTCGCCCACGGGTTTCTCAAGACCAGAACGGGTTCACGCGACCCAAGAGCACAGCACTCCACCGTCCAGCCATTGGCCTGGTTGGTACACGTTACCCTCGCCATGGTGCCCGCCATGTTTCCGAGAGTACAGCACCCCACCTTCCAGTCTCTTGCCACGAAGGGTACAAGCTACTCTCGCCATCTCTCCACTCCCAGTGCGTGCGAGCTGTTCTGGTATTGGTCCGACCGAGGCTAAGCTTACCCATGACGAGGCATGTGGCCAGTTAAAGGGTCCTAGATCAGCAAGCCTACTTTCGGTACGGTCCTTAATCGACACAGACGGGCGACCTTTCCTGCTCAACGTCTGGTCTTATTTTATTTAAACCATTTCCCAATCTTTGGTACCTGACAGAGGTACTTTTTCTGGATGTTGAATCCATCATGGCCATATGGATTCACCATCGCAATTTCTTTTTCACAACAATTTCCCATATCCCGTGTAACACATCATTTTTTTAAAAAGAACAACTTTTAATTATCTAAGCAGGGCTAAGCATCTTTAGTTCTCTTTTATAAACGGGAATCAAGGAATAGTAAACAAATTCCAAGGAATGGTAATGCATCAACTGTTTATTCACACAACTCCTATCACCTAATGCAACATATAAGTGATAAAAGTTTTATAACAACAAGGGGGTGGCAAATGCACCGGGGCTTGCCTGGGATAACACTAAGTCAGTGTTGCTAGATGACGTCCGCTTGGCGAGCATCTCATATCCGGGCGCTTGATTCGATCACGCAAATCTTCAAGTTCATTCATCAGTATCCCTTGAGATCAACTCAGCTCTTGTTCTCCCACTCCGTGATCAATTAACGTACCTAAATGATATGCAAAATGCATATGGATGAGCACGAGTATGTAGCACGAGCTAGATAATGCTACTCGAAGTAGATTAAGCACTTAAAGCAAGACATTTCAACTTTACTTAGATGCTTTTGACTTTACACAAACATGACCTTTAAGTCAAATGGACCTAAACCAATATCTAGTAACATGTTTTACTTGGGTTCTATATTCTCCTAGGATTAAGCATTCATCGAAAAACTAATAACCTTAGGTTCCTCACTAACAGACATCTAGAATAAAATATGGATAGAAGCAATCTATTGACTTTCTACATCACCATGTCCAAATGACTTGAATCATACAATAGCTAAGACATCACAATTAGGAGCTAGTAGGCAAAGCATCTATCGCATACATATTCACTCAAATAACTAAATCATCACAGTAACCTCGACACCACTTCCCTGCAAAATATTCAAAATACTAACTTACCACTCTACACATAATTGGCATTTCAACCTAAACTCCTCATACAAATCTAGTATCACATAGATTTCATAATTTACTTGGATTAGACTTATTGGTGCTACTTGATCCCAGATACTCGAAATAGAAATCAACAACCATTCATGACTTATTAATGCCCGTGATTACATAGAAGACAATACTTCCTAAGACAACGCATCAATGTCACTAATTCAAATGCACTCACCAAGTATTTATTTTCCTTCTTAAAATGCTAAAGTCTAAGGCAAGCATTAAGAAAGAAAAGAACAACCCTATGCAACTACAAGACTTCATTAACCAAGACAAGAACTAACCAAATCTAAGTATCCAAACAAAAGAAACTCCAACTAATCATTATAATACTTGCTGATTTTGGACAGCAAAAGAAACTCCAAACAATCATTCCAGACTTGCTGAATTTGGACAGCAGAACAGCAGCTAATTGTTTTATTCATAACTTACACAATATTCATCCAAAAATAGTAAACTAAGACTTTTTGGAAAGATTATAAAGTCCTCTACAATTTTGGTATTATCATCACAATGAGATTCGACATTTAAAAATGTCAAACAGTACTAAATGCAATTTCTGTCCAGATTTGGACATAATTCGACTGCTTACTTCATTAATTCATAACCGGAGTTTCAGAAATCCAAATCAGGTGATCCTAGACTTTTTAGAAAGCTAATAGAATTGTCTATAATTTATTTACAAACATCTCCAGTTAATTCAATGCGTAGAAAGGTCAGTTAATATAAACAAACATTGCTGTCCAGATTTGGACAGATTCAGACTCTATAGTTTGAACAGCTGTAACTTGGTCTCTAGACCACCAAAAATGGTGCTCCAAAATTTTTTAGAAAGCTTAAGCAAAATACTACAATTCTCCTATAATTACTAAGAGCTTATTCTCAGTTTAACTTGGGCAAACAAGGTCATTTTCGAAATCTGTACAGAATCTGGACAGATTCTGAAACTGAACTTAGGAGAAGCATAACTTTCAGATTATTGGGCCTATGGTCTTGAAATTTTAACACAAGCTAGATAAAGAAGTTAACTACAATCTTTATATATAACACTTCTACAGAAAATATGGTTTACTTCATTGAACTAGCTGCATAAGTAAAACTGGTCATGCAGTCCCAAACAGCAAGAATTCAATTTAGCTCCTAGTTAACTTCTACAATCACCATGTGCTTGATACTTATTAAGACAAGGTATGAAGGTTACCATAAATTAGGAGTTCACACAAGTACCAGTAATAACCCTCCTCGGCAAAATGCTAGGAATAATAAGCATATTCTTGACACTACTAATTTAACCATACCGTACTACTTCATCTCATACAAGCACAACCATCACAAGTAAATTAGAGAAAAGGACATCCTTCTCTAAGCATCGTCACACAATAGCACTTGAAAAAAAAACAAAACTTTGGAGAGCAGCACTATAACATTCTTATGCTTCAGATAAAAGAATCATTGCAATAATTATCTATCCAATCCAATCTTCACTAAGCAGCAAGAGAAGTGACTTAGCTTAACACATCACAATATGACTTAGTATTTGCCAACATAGCAAAGATCTCTGGTTCGGGTATATCATCGAACACCAAGCAGACGTCATGTCGGAGCTTGCTCTTCCTCATATACACATACATGCAAAGCAACCACAACAGCAATATTTTAACAAGGATCTATTTATACTAAGAATTAGTGAAACAACAGAGAGGAGATGGGGAATCACCGTTTCAACCAAAAAAATCAGAGTGAGGTTAAGTAATGAAACTGGAGCTTGCAGGAAACGGTCCAATGTGCTGGTGATTAGGGCGCTGCTGCAGTAGAGAGAAAGATAGAGGGAGAGGACTGGAGCGAGCTCGCCGCCAGGGAAAGCAGAGCAGCGGCGGCCAGCAGCCAGGGCCGGCGAGCAGGGATGGAGGGAGCCAGCTGGTGCTGGACGCCGAGCAGAGGGAGTCGCCATGGGAGATGAGGCCATCGGCCATGGAGAGGGATGAGGGAGGGACAGCCATGGGCGACCAGGGGAAGGAGGCGACCGTGGGAGGGACGCCGAGGGAGCTCGGCTGGTGCTCCACGGACAGCAGAGGCCAGAGGGGAGGCGGTTTGGGGATAAGACTCACAGGAGCTTGAGCGGTGGCTGGATAAGAATAGAAGGAAAAAAAATAAGAACTTTCCTCTTTTCCTTTTTACAATAATCTATGGATAAATACAGGGCTCAAATTAACATTTAACATATGCACAAATCGATTGGGCCGAATTGAGATCGACGATAACATTTAAACGATGGTTGATTTGGTAGACATTCTTAGAATCAGATAAAATTTTACCAGAGATTTATACCCAAACGTTTGGATTTAGGCGAGATGCAATCGAAACGAACTGGAACGATGTCAACAACGTTATTCTAGACTGCGTTCGATTTGATTTGAAATCAAATAATTTCATTCGTGGTCTGAACATCTGATTCCACGGCTGTAGATGATTTACTGGAGAAACAAATCTCATTTATAAATCCTCGGACATGATGATTTCTCGGTTGGCAAGCAGGGACTAAATTATTTGGCACTAAAAACTTTAGTCTTCGAGTTCTATTTAATTTGTTTGGGATGAAATCAGAGAACTGAACTAAATTTTCAAAGTCGTATTTGCGCGAGCGATGCATATTAAATAATCACCAGACTCGCCAATCTCCGAAACAAATATGTTCTGACTTCGCAAAGCAGTTAGAATAGGCCGGATAGATAAAGACGGAAAATATATCGAAATTTTTGGTAGTTGAATATTAGAACATAGAGACTGTTATTATTGCCGATATTCCGTGCTTGAGTTCATAAGCACAGTTTAATAGGAGGTAAACACCAGGGGTGTTACAACCCTCCCCCCTTAAAAGAATCTCGTCCCGAGATTCGGAGCGAAAGACTTTTAAGAGTAGAGAAGCATGTAACCCCTGTCCATACCAGTGATAGCACAAGCTAGTTCCAAACGAAGGCGAGTGTCTCAGAATGTTGTTCCTCTAGTGGGTATAGCATGTATCACTTTCCATCTAAGCAGAGAGGTCAACCATCAGAGACGGTATCTGCTAGAAGAACACATAAGGTTCCATGTGTGCAGTTTGCTTTTTCTGATGACACTGTACTATCTGAGTCTGTTAGGCAAGCGATAGATATGCGACTTTATCCAAACAGAATTAGTTGCAACCTCTTGGGTAAAACACCCAGAAAGAGGTTTACCAACAAGTGGTCATTGGAAATTCCTAGCACATAAGACGAGGGTGGATGTCGAATAACATCACAGTTAACTCATGGTTAGCCAAGGAATCCAAGTCCAAGAAAAATGATAGAGATTCAAGGAATGAAGGGATCTGTAGATGTTGACCTCGTGTCGAATCCATTTTATCAAGCACTAAGCATGACTCGGCTTGATCACACATGTTAGAAAATCACATGTGAGGCGATTGAGGCACGACTAGAACTGTGGTCAGGCTGTAATCAGTCAGCTGAGGATGGCAAAGTGCCTCGGCCAACAAGGTAAAGTTAAAATACATACGCTCATAATCTAATCCAATATGGCACAAGATCTGCGCATATGTTCATAACCTTCACTTGATCTTGATACGAGTTTCTTCAGGATAGGCTGAACTAAAGTGAGTTTAGACAACTCGATAAAACGATCTCTAAACTCAACCTTTGTTCATTGGGCAGTTACAAGTTAGTAAAACCAACTTGTTGAACTACTTTTGACATTGAGCAAGTCCTCCTATTACCCATCAGCAAACCAGAGGTTGGGAGTTCACATTTACGAGTACGAGATCATGCATTTGAATAAGGATTCATTTGATCAGATTATTTATTCAGCTCTTCCACACGAGACAAACTAACATGTGTAGAAGATGTATGAATCCAATAAGGAAGCGAATGAACAAACTCCTGCATTTCAGCAGCAGGGGAATTCAATCTCCATTTTGAGAACTAATCATCTGTCTTCCAACACTAAAAAGCTTCAAGGCTTCACCTTTGTAGCAAGGGTAGCGGAGGGAAGCTGTATATGGGTAGTCACCACCAAAATCAAGAAAAATGAGACTACACCGATAAGAATGGTTACAGGTAGAGAGCCAAATAGGCCCTGGCCCGATAAAAGGAATACGAGATTGCCAAAACCTAAAATGGTTGATGAGAGAGTACGATGGGAGACTATTATTTCAGCCCCAAGCATATTTCTATGCCCATCGCAAAGATTACAAGGTCGATGATTAATGTCAGATTAGATATAGAGGGGACACAATCATAAGTCTAAATTTAGAAGCCTTAGAGAGATATGAGAAATCGAAGGCATTAAATTCAAGAAATTAATTGGGCACTCCTTTCCTAGGTTGGACTGAGAAAGCAACAAGGTGATCCTGATGGAGATGCAAACTGACATAGAGATATCAGCTTGCACCAACCGAACAAAGGTATGTTTTAGGATGAAAATATGACCATAAGAGAGCTACAAGTGAATTGTCAAGATCACAGACCCGAGATCCTTATCTTAAGCTCCGGTCCATTTATTTTCTACGAGAAGATTACCTAAACACCTATTTAGATAAGCTTGGCCCTAAAGTAACAATAGAAATTCAGACTCGTCCACTTTTGGAAACTGGGGAAAAAAACTTCGGGGAATTAACATCGATTTGGGTCATGGCTCCTAGATGAGGACATGGCCAATTTTTTTAGTTTACACAAACATACCACCAACATTCTACCGGCACAAACACACCAGAACAAAAAATTTGAACTAGCGATCAAATTAAGAAGAACCACAGACCACATAAAGACATGTCTAAAGGGCACAACAAACAAAGCTAGGAATTGCTTATAGAACAGTAATACTTCATAAAGTTTCCAATTATTTATTATCAGAATAAAGATGAGAAAAGCATGTTCGTTCACAATCACCAATTAGTAGAATAAAGGTGAGGGAAGCATTTTTGTGCGCAAACAACAAACACAATGCAACAATCAGAATGCATGCTCGTCCTATTCGTCCTCACGAATTTTGCCAACATAACGTGGCAATAGCGTTCTATATCGGTGGCATATCTACGTCTCTCTCGGTATATTGCTAGTCGTCAGCTACACATACGAGTTCGAAGTTAGTGTACCTGCAGAAAATTCCATCACAGCCCAATTCCCAATGATGCAATTCACACATGACAGTTTATCACAGTTTATACTCCATATATTGCTATATGGAGGCCAGCTCCTCATTAAGCGCCGAGCCACACATAGGCGCCGCTGCCACACTTTAACCATAGGGCAGCTCATTATGGTAACTCACCTTCTTACCTGAGCGTAGGTGCGTCGTTGCAAATACATTACACTTCTCAGTATTCCCATGTCTGTATACCCATACACATCCATGGGGTACTGAATCCCGGAAAAGTAATTACTCCACATCGCAGCCTTCATATATACATATGTGTAACATGTATATAATCAAGCGCCACAATTAAGCACTCCCCTAGACCGACGTTTGTCCGGTCATGCTCTCACATCTCACCTTACCTTGAGCGTCGATCCATTCAAAACTGAATGGCCTCAAAAATAACAATACACATGTATGCATTACCCTTCCCAGGTTGTGGGTTAGTATTCTGAACTAAGCCACCTAGTAGTCCTTAACTTAGGGCTTAACAGAGGATGTCGCTAGCATTATAGTTTTTCAAATCTGTTTTTCAAAACCAAACAATGTGTTTAGCTGAAAATAGATTTTCCAAAACCAAAATTTTGTTTTGAAAATACGTATGTGACTGTATATACTTAATCAAGCTCCGATACCAGCTGTCGCAGAACCTCCCAAGTTATCGGGCCCACATGCACCTGTCCTTGTCTCAAAGACCTCAGACAGCTATGCGTGTGCACCAAACAACTTAACAGGATCTGTCCGAGTGCCCCGAGGACCCCGGATAAACGACTTACCGCCAAGATCGCAGGATTAAGTAAACACAAAGCACACACCAACATTTGCAGCGGAAATAAATTCTTTATTGCAAAATGATTACATGTTACAATAAGTTTACATTATACAATTATCGGAGTGATTACAAAAGAAAGTGATTCAAAAGAATTACAATTTAAAATGTATAAAATATTTATAGGTTTTTAAAATACATGCTAGCTTAAGTAACAATCCTCAATAAAGAAGCTAAAGATGGGATACACCTATATAAGAAGGCCGAGCCCACCGGCACTTAGCAGCATCCACAACAGAATAAAATTATAACCTGAAAAACAACAGGGAATAAAACCCTGAGTACGCAATTACTCAGCAAGACTTACCCGACTAAAGAAAAGACTCTCAAGGGTATGCTGGTTTATTGGGAATCAAGGTAAAGCTTATCAAATTTCAAAGACTCATTTTGCAGAAGAGCTTACTAGTAGTGGATCCTTATGCTAAAATTTTACTTCACAGGTTAAGTACTTTACCTGAATCTAGATTTTTCCTAATCTAGAGCATTCACTTGTCCTACACTAACTTTATTTTAGCATCTTTAGTTTCACTTGTTATCTACGATGCAGGGCAGTGATCCAGTCTTCATATCCGAGAAGTTCGGCGATCCGAATCGATTAATACTCAGCTGAGGATCTCCAACCACACGACATATGTAGCACTTAACTCTTGCATATGTCAACTCGCCCACGGGTTTCTCAAGACCAGAACGGGTTCACGCGACCCAAGAGCACAGCACTCCACCGTCCAGCCATTGGCCTGGTTGGTACACGTTACCCTCGCCATGGTGCCCGCCATGTTTCCGAGAGTACAGCACCCCACCTTCCAGTCTCTTGCCACGAAGGGTACAAGCTACTCTCGCCATCTCTCCACTCCCAGTGCGTGCGAGCTGTTCTGGTATTGGTCCGACCGAGGCTAAGCTTACCCATGACGAGGCATGTGGCCAGTTAAAGGGTCCTAGATCAGCAAGCCTACTTTCGGTACGGTCCTTAATCGACACAGACGGGCGACCTTTCCTGCTCAACGTCTGGTCTTATTTTATTTAAACCATTTCCCAATCTTTGGTACCTGACAGAGGTACTTTTTCTGGATGTTGAATCCATCATGGCCATATGGATTCACCATCGCAATTTCTTTTTCACAACAATTTCCCATATCCCGTGTAACACATCATTTTTTTAAAAAGAACAACTTTTAATTATCTAAGCAGGGCTAAGCATCTTTAGTTCTCTTTTATAAACGGGAATCAAGGAATAGTAAACAAATTCCAAGGAATGGTAATGCATCAACTGTTTATTCACACAACTCCTATCACCTAATGCAACATATAAGTGATAAAAGTTTTATAACAACAAGGGGGTGGCAAATGCACCGGGGCTTGCCTGGGATAACACTAAGTCAGTGTTGCTAGATGACGTCCGCTTGGCGAGCATCTCATATCCGGGCGCTTGATTCGATCACGCAAATCTTCAAGTTCATTCATCAGTATCCCTTGAGATCAACTCAGCTCTTGTTCTCCCACTTCGTGATCAATTAACGTACCTAAATGATATGCAAAATGCATATGGATGAGCACGAGTATGTAGCACGAGCTAGATAATGCTACTCGAAGTAGATTAAGCACTTAAAGCAAGACATTTCAACTTTACTTAGATGCTTTTGACTTTACACAAACATGACCTTTAAGTCAAATGGACCTAAACCAATATCTAGTAACATGTTTTACTTGGGTTCTATATTCTCCTAGGATTAAGCATTCATCGAAAAACTAATAACCTTAGGTTCCTCACTAACAGACATCTAGAATAAAATATGGATAGAAGCAATCTATTGACTTTCTACATCACCATGTCCAAATGACTTGAATCATACAATAGCTAAGACATCACAATTAGGAGCTAGTAGGCAAAGCATCTATCGCATACATATTCACTCAAATAACTAAATCATCACAGTAACCTCGACACCACTTCCCTGCAAAATATTCAAAATACTAACTTACCACTCTACACATAATTGGCATTTCAACCTAAACTCCTCATACAAATCTAGTATCACATAGATTTCATAATTTACTTGGATTAGACTTATTGGTGCTACTTGATCCCAGATACTCGAAATAGAAATCAACAACCATTCATGACTTATTAATGCCCGTGATTACATAGAAGACAATACTTCCTAAGACAACGCATCAATGTCACTAATTCAAATGCACTCACCAAGTATTTATTTTCCTTCTTAAAATGCTAAAGTCTAAGGCAAGCATTAAGAAAGAAAAGAACAACCCTATGCAACTACAAGACTTCATTAACCAAGACAAGAACTAACCAAATCTAAGTATCCAAACAAAAGAAACTCCAACTAATCATTATAATACTTGCTGATTTTGGACAGCAAAAGAAACTCCAAACAATCATTCCAGACTTGCTGAATTTGGACAGCAGAACAGCAGCTAATTGTTTTATTCATAACTTACACAATATTCATCCAAAAATAGTAAACTAAGACTTTTTGGAAAGATTATAAAGTCCTCTACAATTTTGGTATTATCATCACAATGAGATTCGACATTTAAAAATGTCAAACAGTACTAAATGCAATTTCTGTCCAGATTTGGACAGAATTCGACTGCTTACTTCATTAATTCATAACCGGAGTTTCAGAAATCCAAATCAGGTGATCCTAGACTTTTTAGAAAGCTAATAGAATTGTCTATAATTTATTTACAAACATCTCCAGTTAATTCAATGCGTAGAAAGGTCAGTTAATATAAACAAACATTGCTGTCCAGATTTGGACAGATTCAGACTCTATAGTTTGAACAGCTGTAACTTGGTCTCTAGACCACCAAAAATGGTGCTCCAAAATTTTTTAGAAAGCTTAAGCAAAGTACTACAATTCTCCTATAATTACTAAGAGCTTATTCTCAGTTTAACTTGGGCAAACAAGGTCATTTTCGAAATCTGTACAGAATCTGGACAGATTCTGAAACTGAACTTAGGAGAAGCATAACTTTCAGATTATTGGGCCTATGATCTTGAAATTTTAACACAAGCTAGATAAAGAAGTTAACTACAATCTTTATATATAACACTTCTACAGAAAATATGGTTTACTTCATTGAACTAGCTGCATAAGTAAAACTGGTCATGCAGTCCCAAACAGCAAGAATTCAATTTAGCTCCTAGTTAACTTCTACAATCACCATGTGCTTGATACTTATTAAGACAAGGTATGAAGGTTACCATAAATTAGGAGTTCACACAAGTACCAGTAATAACCCTCCTCGGCAAAATGCTAGGAATAATAAGCATATTCTTGACACTACTAATTTAACCATACCGTACTACTTCATCTCATACAAGCACAACCATCACAAGTAAATTAGAGAAAAGGACATCCTTCTCTAAGCATCGTCACACAATAGCACTTGAAAAAAAAACAAAACTTTGGAGAGCAGCACTATAACATTCTTATGCTTCAGATAAAAGAATCATTGCAATAATTATCTATCCAATCCAATCTTCACTAAGCAGCAAGAGAAGTGACTTAGCTTAACACATCACAATATGACTTAGTATTTGCCAACATAGCAAAGATCTCTGGTTCGGGTATATCATCGAACACCAAGCAGACGTCATGTCGGAGCTTGCTCTTCCTCATATACACATACATGCAAAGCAACCACAACAGCAATATTTTAACAAGGATCTATTTATACTAAGAATTAGTGAAACAACAGAGAGGAGATGGGGAATCACCGTTTCAACCAAAAAAATCAGAGTGAGGTTAAGTAATGAAACTGGAGCTTGCAGGAAACGGTCCAATGTGCTGGTGATTAGGGCGCTGCTGCAGTAGAGAGAAAGATAGAGGGAGAGGACTGGAGCGAGCTCGCCGCCAGGGAAAGCAGAGCAGCGGCGGCCAGCAGCCAGGGCCGGCGAGCAGGGATGGAGGGAGCCAGCTGGTGCTGGACGCCGAGCAGAGGGAGTCGCCATGGGAGATGAGGCCGTCGGCCATGGAGAGGGATGAGGGAGGGACAGCCATGGGCGACCAGGGGAAGGAGGCGACCGTGGGAGGGACGCCGAGGGAGCTCGGCTGGTGCTCCACGGACAGCAGAGGCCAGAGGGGAGGCGGTTTGGGGATAAGACTCACAGGAGCTTGAGCGGTGGCTGGATAAGAATAGAAGGAAAAAAAATAAGAACTTTCCTCTTTTCCTTTTTACAATAATCTATGGATAAATACAGGGCTCAAATTAACATTTAACATATGCACAAATCGATTGGGCCGAATTGAGATCGACGATAACATTTAAACGATGGTTGATTTGGTAGACATTCTTAGAATCAGATAAAATTTTACCAGAGATTTATACCCAAACGTTTGGATTTAGGCGAGATGCAATCGAAACGAACTGGAACGATGTCAACAACGTTATTCTAGACTGCGTTCGATTTGATTTGAAATCAAATAATTTCATTCGTGGTCTGAACATCTGATTCCACGGCTGTAGATGATTTACTGGAGAAACAAATCTCATTTATAAATCCTCGGACATGATGATTTCTCGGTTGGCAAGCAGGGACTAAATTATTTGGCACTAAAAACTTTAGTCTTCGAGTTCTATTTAATTTGTTTGGGATGAAATCAGAGAACTGAACTAAATTTTCAAAGTCGTATTTGCGCGAGCGATGCATATTAAATAATCACCAGACTCGCCAATCTCCGAAACAAATATGTTCTGACTTCGCAAAGCAGTTAGAATAGGCCGGATAGATAAAGACGGAAAATATATCGAAATTTTTGGTAGTTGAATATTAGAACATAGAGACTGTTATTATTGCCGATATTCCGTGCTTGAGTTCATAAGCACAGTTTAATAGGAGGTAAACACCAGGGGTGTTACAGCTAGTATACCAGTTTTACACTCTGCGGAGGTGGTACCCTTTACCCACAAGTCATGTTACCCGTCTGCCAAGGGATCGCGACTTCCCATACACCTCTACTGAGGAGGCGAGGCAGGGTAACACTACGAGGCCTTTACAAAGTTCCACTAGCTTCAGAAAACCCGCTACAGTTTATAGGAAGCTCCAATGCAGGGTTCTTGCCTGACCGCCATCGCAGCAGAATCAAGCAAGGACCTCCCTACACTGACCACTCCCCTACTGCCCTTGCCCCTTTCGGGTAAGGTAGTCCTCCACTAGCTTTCCTAATTAATCAGCCAAGGGCGTCCATAAACCCTTGTGGCGGCACGTGTTTCTCAAGTTAAGCTCTATGTTCCAATTAACATTAATGATCTTGACATGAACAGTAAATAACAACGGATAACAAAAGTATAATCATGAATAATGTGTATCTCAATGCCCAAAACCACATATAGCACTAGCAAGTACTACCCAAAAAGTTCAGTGGTAAACAAGGCATAAAGATAGACAAACTAGGGTAACCTATTAGGTCCCGTCAAAATTAACCTATGCAGATCATTATGATTAATTAGAACATGAGTGGGTAAAAGAAGTGATCAAGGGCACAAGTTGCCTGGCACTTGAGATTCCAGTTACCAGGGTGATCTTCAGGTGACTCGTGTCCTCACGCTAGTCGTAGCAATACAGACAATCATAGTACATGCAAGATTAACATCACACCAAACATAAGAATAAACTGTGTAATAATAATCTACGCGTCGCTACGAGATCGTGGAAACAAGAACCACTAAATTCGGAGCTACAATTATTAAGTTATGGTTTTCCGAAGATCTACGTGGTTAAATATAGAATAGAGTACGTGCAACATTTTAACTTATATTTCATGACAAAACAAAGTTACCATATGATAATAATTATTATTTTGAGATTAGTGCAACTAGAATGGATCAAAACGGAGTTACAATTATTGGGTTATGAATTTCTGAAGTTATTTATCACCTAGAATAGATTAATTCAATTGAACAATTTTAATTCAAGTTTCATGGTTAAACAAGGATACTAGATGATAAACAATATTAATAAAAAATTATTGCAACTAGAATGACTTAATTTGAAGCTAAAATGAATTTAATATGGATTATATAAGTTCCTAGATTATTTTTGTATTAAAAATCATTTTATATACTTAATTTTCTATTTTTATTGGTCTCTGGACTTGGCGCATTATTATCAGAAACTCCAGGGGCTAAAGCGCAAAAGAAGTCCAAGACTCAGTTTACCCACGTAGTGGAGTGCGGGTTCATTACTTGATTCTGCAGGGGTTCATATGCTAAACTGTCATGGCGAAGGGGTATGGTGTGACCTGGCTCGTCCGATCGAATATCGACGCATCGGATTAGATCGTCGTTTTATAACATGCGTAACTCGTCCCGACCGTCCAATCCAGAGAATACGGCACGGATTAGGCCACACTCAACAGCAACTGGCACGCCCTTACCGCCGTCAGATCAGGATCCTACGGTAACAAAGCACTCACCCACTTTAACTGCACCAGCCATTGGATCTGATCCAATCTACGGCTCAGATCTTACGCCCGAAGGGTTATGATTCCGATCTAATCTCCCACGTCCGTTCACAATCAAACGGCAGGGAGCTTTTCTCCACGCATCCGACGCAGCCAACGACGGCGTCGCCCCTGCCGCGGCGGAGGTCTCGCCGGAGGAGGGGCATTGCCACCCTTGTCGCTTCAAACACCAATCCAAAGCGCGCAAAACGAGGAACATGTCCTGGCGAACATAGGAAAGGGCTGCTTACCACGAATCGTGCGAGCAGGAGCGTAGTCCACGGTGGAGGGCGGCCCGACGGCGGAGTCACATGTTCGGCGAGCTATTCCAAGCTGACCAGAACACGACTCACCCAGATGAAGCCGCAGTCGCGTTCCGTGAGACCTGGCAAAACCCCTAGACCCCCAATCGAGGTCACAGCAGGGGTGAGACCGTGGATCCAAGCCGGCGGCCCTTCGGTGGCGGCGGCACTCACCTTGATCCCCCTGCTCTGTACGCATACACGACATGGGGACTACTTGCTTCGACTTGGCGTATCCACAGGGGAGCGATAGGGCTCGAGTTTTATGCGCCCCGCCAGTGAAGTCCAGGTCCGCGATTCCTGGCGGCACCACCGGCTTCCGTTGCTACAGACCGAGCAAGAAGACAGAGTCAGAGGCGCTGGGTAGACTTTGCTGCAGCAATTCGCGGTTCAGGTAGTTGGTCCGAGCGGAAACCACGGAGGTGAATCACCGGCCAGAGTGCCCCACACGGCATGGATTACTTACCCCGGTCTAGGTGCCTGCGCGATTTTATCGGAGGAGAAGACGACATCGAACGCAGAGTGTGACGCGTGGGACCCGGCTGACAGAGACAGCGGCAAGAAGGGATGCGAATGCGCGCACAGGTGGCTGCCACGCGGGCCCCGCATGTCGGCCAAGAGGGTCCGCGCGCGCGTGTATGGCTGAGGAGAGCTGGTAGTTGGGCCAGGACGAGGCAAATTTGGCCCATGACGCAGGAATGACTTTCTTTTTTTATTTTATTTTATTTTGTTTTGTTTTCCTTTCTATTCTTTTTCAACTCAAACTCAATTTCAATTATAAGTTTGGGATTAAATGCACAAACAATAAAACTCCAACATGAGTGTCAAATATGGTTTTGTTTATTATCTTATTCACCTAAGCAAATGCTTTTAAATATGGAGTTCATACATAAAAATACTTGTTTTAGTAAAATAATTTCTAGTGTACAGCCTTTATGAAGAGATGCTTTGAATTAATACTCTGTAGAGTACATATCATTATATAGTTAATTAGGAAATAATGTAGTTCAGTAAGGAATCCTTCTTATTTAATCATTTATTATTAAAAGTATTTATTTTGGGAGAAGTGTCTTTAAAAGTGAGAAGATTCTTGTTAAAAGATTGTTTTTGTTCAAACCTTTTGGAGAAACTTTTGTAGATCCTAAAATCGGATTTTGGGTGTTACAAATCCTACCCCCCTTAACAGAAATCTCGTCCTCGAGATTTGTAAGGAAAGAGATGTAAAAAGCTTTATTGATAGTTTAGCCTTTAGTCTTCTAATTAGTTCAAGAATAAGAAGTTTCATGTTAATTAGAATGTGGCTAGGAAATCATGGGTATCTAGATGTATAGTCATTTTATTATAAAAGATGGGTAGGTTAGGGCAAGAGGAGCATGTGTTAAGAAAGTTTATGGTGATAAAGAACTCCTTGTTGGGTGGTAATGCATGTGAAGATCGAGTTTGACTTCTCTCCTTCCTTGACGAGGTTGATCTTGTCCTTTTCCAGTCTTGCTCTTTGGTGTCTCCATCCGGGCTAGGGAGCTATAGTTAAGATAGCTAGGTTATATGGGTAGGACAAAATCTTGTTTATCGATAGGTTAGCATAGATGGATTATGTAACCTATTGGGAGTGTATGGCTGAGTTGATCCAAGGCACTAACTTAGGCCCAAAACATGTTTATTGGGTCTAATCTATTTCAACAGTATTAACTAACCTATTTATGTAACTCACTTTATATTAGATCATATTAGGTTAGATGGGATCTAGATTAGAATGGTATGACTAGTTTAACTAGATAAGATCTAATTAATTTGCATTAGATCATGGGTGTTAAACTAGGGTGGATAAGTACGCCTATTAGGATAAGATGGATCCATAAAGATAAGATAGAATCTTTTGAGGTCAGTTAGATCTATTAGGATGAGATAAAATCTTTTCAAGATAAGATGAATATCTTTTTAAGATGAGATGGATCTATTAAGATAAGGGAGAATCTTTTAAGATAAGATGAATTGGCTAGAATAAGATCTTTTAGGATAAGATAAATCTTTTAAGCTAGATATGTTCCAATGGGGATAATCTAGGTTGTCTAGTTATTTTATAAATATATTTTTTATACCTATGTGTATATGCAGATGAAATTGTGGACATTACTCCACAACTCATCACACTCAATCAAATATCCAAATCAGACAAATATCAGAAGAACAAACATTCAAGCATATTTAAAAATAATAGTTTTGTTTTTGTTCCTAAGATTAGGTCTCCTATTCCTAAAAGTCACTTTAGGTGCAGGATTTCAAAGTGTGAAAACCAAGTTTGTCTTTAGAAGAAAAAGGTAAGAGTAATCAGAGTAAAGCGGAAATAGATGAGAAAAGATTAAGATAAGTTTAGAAAAGAATTAGAGTATCAAAGGTAAGATTAATCAGAGTAGAACAGTAGAAGATGAGACAGGATCAAGAAAAGTATAGAAAGAATCAGAGTAAGGTAAGTAGGTAAGAGTTTTGTCCATTTCTATCTAGGTTTCGTCCTACAGTCAACATTCCTCTGATACCACTTCTGTCACACCCGGGTTTTAGGGGTCCAAAGCCCGGGCGCGAACATAATCACCAGGTGTGCTCGGACCAAGTCTCACACATATGATGAATCATGGCACAGGATCGAATGTCACATCTTTACTAAATAACAAGAGTTCTATACAAAATAAATAAATAATTACATTATAAGGAGACAACGGTCCAGCAACCCAAAGTTGACTGGGAGACGACGGCCTAGATCTCTCACGAACTCATCGCAGCATCGTCCTTGCGCCTCATCCTGCGGTACCTGTTCTTGACCTGTGGGGGGTGTGAGACAGCAAGAGTGAGCTCACATACGTTCATCGCTCAACAAGTTGTGGGGAATAATGTGCATGAACTCGCCAAAGGTGGGAGCTCACGTGAAGTGTAAGGCTTACCAAAGAGGATGGTTAGAGCTGAGCATTGCTTTTAAAGTTGGTCAAAATTTTATTAGCAATTACTAAGTATAAGTAAATACCAACCCAATTAAGTAGTAGAACAAAAGTAACAACATCACCTGCGATGCAATGCATATGACAAATTGAATTTAGTTCCATAAGTTAATCATCAGAGAGTCCCGAGCTGCTCATGACCGTGAGCTCGGCTAGTATACCAGTTTTACACTCTGCAAAGGTGGTACCCTTTACCCACAAGTCATGTTACCCGTCTACCAAGGGATCGCGACTTCCCATACACCTCTACCGAGGAGGCGAGGCAGGGTAACACTACGAGGCCTTTACAAAGTTCCACTAGCTTCAGAAAACCCGCTACAGTTTATAGGAAGCTCCAATGCAGGGTTCTTGCCTGACCGCCATCGCAGCAGAATCAAGCAAGGACCTCCCTACACTGACCACTCCCTACTGCCCTTGCCCCTTTCGGGTAAGGTAGTCCTCCACTAGCTTTCCTAATTAATCAGCCAAGGGCGTCCATAAACCCTTGTGGCGGCACGTGTTTCTCAAGTTAAGCTCTATGTTCCAATTAACATTAATGATCTTAACATGAACAGTAAATAACAACAGATAACAAAAGTATAATCATGAATAATGTGTATCTCAATGCCCAAAACCACATATAGCACTAGCAAGTACTACCCAAAAAGTTCAGTGGTAAACAAGGCATAAAGATAGACAAACTAGGGTAACCTATTAGGTCCCATCAAAATTAACCTATGCAGATCATTATGATTAATTAGAACATGAGTGGGTAAAAGAAGTGATCAAGGGCACAAGTTGCCTGGCACTTGAGATTCCAGTTACCAGGGTGATCTTCAGGTGACTCGTGTCCTCACGCTAGTCGTAGCAATACAGACAATCATAGTACATGCAAGATTAACATCACACCAAACATAAGAATAAACTGTGTAATAATAATCTACGCGTCGCTACGAGATCGTGGAAACAAGAACCACTAAATTCGGAGCTACAATTATTAAGTTATGGTTTTCCGAAGATCTACGTGGTTAAATATAGAATAGAGTAAGTGCAACATTTTAACTTATATTTCATGACAAAACAAAGTTACCATATGATAATAATTATTATTTTGAGATTAGTGCAACTAGAATGGATCAAAACGGAGTTACAGTTATTGGGTTATGAATTTCTGAAGTTATTTATCACCTAGAATAGATTAATTCAATTGAACAATTTTAATTCAAGTTTCATGGTTAAACAAGGATACTAGATGATAAACAATATTAATACAAAATTATTGCAACTAGAATGACTTAATTTGAAGCTAAAATGAATTTAATATGGATTATATAAGTTCCTAGATTGTTTTTGTATTAAAAATCATTTTATATACTTAATTTTCTATTTTTATTGGTCTCTGGACTTGGCGCATTATTATCAGAAACTCAAGGGGCTAAAGCACAAAATAAGTCCAAGACTCAGTTTACCCACGTAGTGGAGTGCGGGTTCATTACTTGATTCTGCAGGGGTTCATATGCTAAACTGTCATGGCGAAGGGGTATGGTGTGACCTGGCTCGTCCGATCGAATATCGACGCATCGGATTAGATCGTCGTTTTATAACATGCGTGACTCGTCCCGACCGTCCAATCCAGAGTATACGGCACGGATTAGGCCACACTCAACAGCAACTGGCACACCCTTACCGCCGTCAGATCAGGATCCTACGGTAACAAAGCACTCACCCACTTTAACTGCACCAGCCATTGGATCTGATCCAATCTACGGCTCAGATCTTACGCCCGAAGGGTTATGATTCCGATCTAATCTCCCACGTCCGTTCACAATCAAACGGCAGGGAGCTTTTCTCCACGCATCCGACGCAGCCAACGACGGCGCCGCCCCTGCCACGGCGGAGGTCTCGCCGGAGGAGGGGCATTGCCACCCTTGTCGCTTCAAACACCAATCCAAAGCGCGCAAAACGAGGAACATGTCCTGGCGAACATAGGAAAGGGCTGCTTACCACGAATCGTGCGAGCAGGAGCGTAGTCCACGGTGGAGGGCGGCCCGACGGCGGAGTCACATGTTCGGCGAGCTATTCCAAGCTGACCAGAACACGACTCACCCAGATGAAGCCGCAGTCGCGTTCCGCGAGACCTGGCAAAACCCCCAGACCCCCAATCGAGGTCACAGCAGGGGTGAGACCGTGGATCCAAGCCGGCGGCCCTTCGGTGGCGGCGGCACTCACCTTGATCCCCCTGCTCTGTACGCATACACGACACGGGGACTACTTGCTTAGACTTGGCGTATCCACAGGGGAGCGATAGGGCTCGAGTTTTATGCGCCCCGCCAGTGAAGTCCAGGTCCGCGATTCCTGGCGGCACCACCGGCTTCCGTTGCTACAGACCGAGCAAGAAGACAGAGTCAGAGGCGCTGGGTAGACTTTGCTGCAGCAATTCGCGGTTCAGGTAGTTGGTCCGAGCGGAAACCACGGAGGTGAATCACCGGCCAGAGTGCCCCACACGGCATGGATTACTTACCCCGGTCTAGGTGCCTGCGCGATTTTATCGGAGGAGAAGACGACATCGAACGCAGAGTGTGACGCGTGGGACCCGGCTGACAGAGACAGCGGCAAGAAGGGATGCGAATGCGCGCACAGGTGGCTGCCACGCGGGCCCCGCATGTCGGCCAAGAGGGTCCGCGCGCGCGTGTATGGCTGAGGAGAGCTGGTAGTTGGGCCAGGACGAGGCAAATTTGGCCCATGACGCAGGAATGACTTTCTTTTTTTATTTTATTTTATTTTATTTTGTTTTCCTTTCTATTCTTTTTCAACTCAAACTCAATTTCAAGTATAAGTTTGGGATTAAATGCACAAACAATAAAACTCCAACATGAGTGTCAAATATGGTTTTGTTTATTATCTTATTCACCTAAGCAAATGCTTTTAAATATGGAGTTCATACATAAAAATACTTGTTTTAGTAAAATAATTTCTAGTGTACAACCTTTATGAAGAGATGCTTTGAATTAATACTCTGTAGAGTACATATCATTATATAGTTAATTAGGAAATAATGTAGTTCAGTAAGGAATCCTTCTTATTTAATCATTTATTATTAAAAGTATTTATTTTGGGAGAAGTGTCTTTAAAAGTGAGAAGATTCTTGTTAAAAGATTGTTTTTGTTCAAACCTTTTGGAGAAACTTTTGTAGATCCTAAAATCGGATTTTGGGTGTTACATAGATAATATAAGCTACCAATTGGGGGTTGTTGCAATTGCATGCGTAGAGCCCCTGAACTTGGTTGATCACTAGTTGTGAGTCGATTTTTACTAATAAATGGTGGACTCCGAAGGAGATAGCGATCTGCATGTCAGCTACAAGAGCCTCGTATTCAGTGACGGTGGTGGTGGCTTGAAACAAGAGCTGACACACATAGGAGTAATGGACATGTTCTTCTATTGGAGAAACCCTGCGCTAGAAGTCTCACGCCGACTGGAGCCGTCGAAGCGTAAGGACATGTATATTGGATATACCAAAACGGTTCTTCTTGCGCAAGAGATAACTAAGAGACTTTATTATATAATAGAGTGTCTATAAATATAGTCCACTAATAAATACAGAATTAAATGTGCTTGTATAGCATCGTATCGATATAACAGACGACGAATTCGTACAATAAGAAGTGATGTGTCTGTTGCTATTTACGTTATAAGACAGAGACGTCTCTTCACGGAGAGAAGGCTCCACGATTATTTTTTGTAAAAACCACATTTAGACACCTCAAAAGTCTCTACATTAGACATCATTGTACATGCCCTAATATCCAATACTCCTTGTCCAATGTTGGCTTTCTGCTTATGTGGTAGGCGTGTCAGACGGGATCCATTCTACAACAAAATTACCAAGCGTGTGACTTTCACTGAATGGTGGGGGCAAACTGAAGGTCAAATTCTGCCAACTCGGTGGTCCATTTTGCAACATGTACAGTTGCATGTTAGTTGTGTATCAAGGGGAAGCAAGTGACTAATGAGACCGGATGTGCTTGAAAGTAATGTCTAAGTTTCTGAGACATGACCAAGATAGCGTATATAAGTTTGTGTACCTCGGGGTACCTTGTCTTTACATCATGAAGGATCCACACATTAAAATGACAATGTTGTATGCTTGTTAAATTACTTTGTTTGGTGAAGATGTAGTTGAAAACATGTCTCAGACGCCCATTAATTGCTAACTAAATTAATGAAGCATTACCAAGTGAAAGAACCAGTGTTTGCAACTTCATCTTCTAGTGGTGAATCCTCTACAATTAGTACAGATGATGTATTATCAATTTTCAAGTCACTTGCTGCAAATAAGAATACCACTATCTTTGTTAGAAGTAAGAATAAGTTGGATCGATATTCAAAAGAAGAAACTCTTCCTCATTATGAAAATGACTACTTTAATATCCTTGATTGGTGGAAGTTGGTGGGAACTCATTATCCCACTTTGAGGTTGGTTGCTATAGAAATTTAGGTTATTCCAGTCGCCACAATTATGTCTAAATCAACTTTTAGCACAAGCGGGAGGCTTTTAAGTGACCATTGTAGTCATCTTACTCTTAAAATGTTGGAGTTTGATGTGTAGCCAAAGTTGGCTTAGTCACACTCTTTAAGGTGAACTTTTCTTCCTTTTTCTAATATGTTATATTTGAGGTATGTAGATACCAATGTGCATGCAACTTTATTTTAGGTCCTGATGATGGAAGATTCAACATTTTTGGTATTGCCTTCAAGATAATGAAGAAGAGATGAAGGAAGAATCTTGTGTGTTGGGTGCTGATTTTGGATAAATAGCGAATTTTTTTGGTATTTGTTTTGATTCTTGTGTATTTTGTGTTTGTATTACCTTTTTGAACAACTTCGAGTCTTCGACATGAGTTTGCTAGGCAATTTTATATATATTGGTCACTATTAAAGCTCCTACAATGAACCACAATAGGGCAACAATATTAAAATAGCAACACCTTCTCCCCTTGTCATGGAGGGTAAAAAAAGAGGAGAAGGATAAGAGCAATGGAAAGACACGCATGTAATAATTGAAGCATTGGAAAACGTATTAGGACAATGATATTACAAACCATGTTGTTTCCTTTTAAAAAAAATCTTTCGGGTACTGAGAGCACATAGAGGGAGTGAATAGGTGATCTTGCAAAATATGACTTAAAACACACAAACTTGGTCTAAAAAGTTAGAGTTAGTGCAAATTAAACCAAGTTTGTGAGGAAAGAAAGAGAGAGCGGTTCCTTTCAGTTGCTCTATCAAGGTATGAATTAGACTTAGAGTAATATCACAAGTGAGAATGGATAACTTAGGAAGATAGAAAAATCGTAATAAAGTAAATGGCACAAGTGACACGGCGGTTTATATCACGTGGTTCGGTCAAGCGTAATATGCTTGTCTACTCCATGTTGTGGCATCTCAATGGACGAGGGTTGCACTCAACCCCTCATAAGTGATCCAAAGATCAAACTTGAGTACGACGGTTCTTCCTTATATCACAATCCTGTTTGTGAGGAATCTCTATAAATTTGGAGTCTGTCACAGCCTTACACAATGATCTCAATCAACACTTAGAGTAAGGAGGGAGAAAAATTACGCACACAAAAGAACAATGAAGCAACACACGCAAAAGAAGCAAAGACAAGAGTGTGAGTACAAGATCACACAAGAACAGCTCAAAAACAACGCTCTAAACTCTCTCAAATCATTAGAGGGCGTGGTCGCAGAGTGTCGGAGTGTTTGTGCGCTCTTGAGATGTTTGGGTACTGGTAGAAGGCACCTAGGGGTCCCTTTTATATCCCAAGGGACCTAAGAGTCGTTTGAGCTTCATTTGGAAGCTTCACACATTCCCTGTCTACGTGTGCATCGGACTGTCTGGTGGCACACCGGACAGTGCAAAGTGCAACGGTCACCAGATCATTGATTGGCCGCTTTCCTTTTTTTGGGGGAGGGGCACCAGACTGTCCGGTGCTCTAGTCGACCGTTGGCGCAGATGACGTGGCCCAATTAGCCATTAGACAGGTCGCACCGGACTGCCCAGTGATTAGGCCTGGACGGTCCGACAAATTTTAGCCGAGGAGCCCGAGGCTGGGCAGTTGGACGTACACTCCACCTGGTTGTTCGGTGGGTGGTACCGGACAGTTCAACTTGGCTCTTTTGAGTCAAACTCTTTCGATCTGTTTTGGCTCTTCTTGATAAGTTCCCTAACACTTAGACAAACATAGTTAGCAACCAAAATAATTGACTAAGTGGTAGAACCATACCTTTTCACTTCTTTTCACAAGGATTTACAATATGCCTATAACTAAGTCCAAAAAACACTTTCTTTACAAAATTAAGTTAATAGCCAAAACAAAGTGCTAGAAACAAACACTTTCTTGTACATAAATTCTTTCATCTTAATCGAATGCTAGAGAACAATAATCAGGATATCAAAGCTTCCAAGCCATGGGATAATGCCACCTAGATAAAAAGGGAGAAGAACTAGAGGATATTTGTGGACAAGTACTAAGCTATCCCTTCAACCAATCTTTTATATACTCTGCATGTTCCAAATTAAAATTTGTTTTAGAAAATTAGTGGATTCATATGTATGTGTTTTATATATGTGTCTAGATTCATCATCATTAATTTGAATATATATATAAGAACCAAATGCTAAAACGAATTCTATTCCGGAATGGAGGGAGTATATATAGATTCCACCCTTTATGATTTGTATAAAGGTACTCTACTTTCCTAACAAAAAAATTAGATGTATAAAAAAAGTACTTACTGTAAATCACAGATTACTGTTCACAGACAACTTTTTTTAGTATTTAGAATTTAGATTGAAAATATCAAGAGGACCTATTAAGAATGTGAACAGGTATCTTCGGACTCAGAATTATGAACATAAAGCATGGTCAGGACGAAGCCTGAACCAGACAAAGGACGAGCTGATTACCAAGCTCTACGAAGGTGCACAGCCGAAGCTGTGTGCAAGGAAGCTTCGTCGCGATAGCGGAAAGGGGAACCGACTTAAAGATGAAAAGACTATGTGGGCCTTGACAGATTTCCATAAGTCATTAACAAATGTAATGGACATGGATGTAATTTTACGTGGGCTGCGTCCCGCGTCTATAAATAGATGAACAGTACTCCCGTACTGTTCACGCTGACTTGGCATTGGCATTTGCGTCACGCTTGTACTTTTTACCTTCTCTCAAGACCGAAGGTACATTTGTAATTTGTAATCATTTCTATTTCTCTGTGTTAATAAAATAGAAATGATTCTATGATTTACATTTCATGTTTTGTATGAATCCTTCGTTATTACTTGTTATATTTACGAAGGTATGTCTCTTGTGACCTTCGTCCGGAACTCATTATTCCCGAAGGGGAATAATGTTTGGTAGGACGAAGGGCCTTAACATTTAACACTTTTTATGTTGCCTTGTTCTTAATCCGAAGCATTTGAGAACAAGTCCCCAACAGAAATCATAAAATAAAGATTAGAAACTGGTTTGAGTTTGCGAACCAAAGTTGTCACAGGTTATAGAAATCATAAAATAAAGAGGACCTATTAAGAACTTTATAACAGACCCAAAAGGCTGTCCCGTTGCAAGCCCAATAAATGACGGACTTTCCAATTTTAGCCCATGTTTCTGACAATAAAGCACGATTCCAGAAGATAATATGAATTTCCAGTCTGAAGCAGACTGGATCTGAAATCCAAATATACGAAATTTTTTTTATATGCATCCAGAAGTATTATCTTGATGGTACACTGCCTCTGCTTCACAATCCTTGTCAGACTGTAAATTCATATTACCAAAGCATTCTTCATAAGCCTATTATGCAATGGAAATGCAAGCTACACGGTCAGCCATGTGCTGCTTGCTCACGAGCAAGAGCACAGACGGAGACATAACGTACCGATACACACTTGAGTTATAGGGCAAGCCTAATTTACATGTACTTCTTATTGAAAGGATTTTTATCCATTCTGCTTCTCGTACACTACGCTCTTCTGCCTTGAGCTGTTTCAGTAACTGATGACGATGAGCAAACCAATCGCCGTGACGATGATGGTCGACGGGACCCCGAACCGGAGGTGGCTCCAGAAGGTGAGGTTGTAGCCGAAGAACTGGGCCCGCCTGGCCTGCTCGCAGACAATCAGATTCGCCGCAGAGCCTAGGAGGGTGAGGTTCCCAGCCACGGTGCTGACCCATGCAAGGATGAGCCAGGCTTTCCTCTCTGAACCATGAGAAATCGAAGCCGCTGATGCAGCCACTCTTGTACCGAGCAATAGGACTGAATAAAAAAGAGTGAGAAAGAAAAATCAGACGTAGGATGGACAGAATGAACCAATAATTAATTACTCTCCCAAACTTCTGAAACATGGATCAAACGAAAATTAGCTTGTTCGGGTTCAGTGTACTATATGGCTCGCTGGTTAGGACAAAACAAATATCTCTACAACCTATTTCTGTGAGAAGAGCATAGTGTTTCAAGATTATTTTCTGCAGAAATATTCTCAGGATTGCATATTTTACTATACAGAAACTACTCTGCTGTAGAGTTCAATATATATTTCAGTTCTTAAAGTCAGTGGCAAACCAGCCCTATTGTGGCTGCAAACAAGAATCATTGTAGCAATTCAGTTTAATTCTTTATAGGAAATTTAACACCTTCTCTTGAAGCTATCCAGTTTTCATCCTATGTACACAAGATAATGTAATGCTTCCATTTCCTTAATTTAATCATGCTTGTCATGAATAAAGAACAGAGGCCAGATGGCGGCATTGAGCACACAACCTCTCGAATACCATGAATTTTGCAAACAGAAGAGCATATATGTATATAAAGTATTAAATGGTTATACATGGTCATATGCGTAAGAAAAATTACCTGTAGGAACATTAGAGGCCACGTTTGAAAGGATAAGAATCACCACGGCAAGAAGTGCAACACCTTTAGCACTATCGATTCGTGAATATGGTTCCACTAACTCCCATAGTGTGTTCGGTATGCCCGTTTTGTTGAAGCCATCAACAGTGATAAACATCCCGCAGAAAAAGATCAGCAGTGAATATGACACCTACAAGTCATCAAAATACAACAAGATGATGATCGTCGTCCGCACTAAGTAAAATATCCACCCGTTATTGGGTGTTAATTAAAATTTGAGGAGCATACCTTCTCGAGACAAGCTTGTGCGTCCGTAAAATCGAGTGCCAGAAGAACAAGAGCTGCAGTGATTGCAGTCCAGGACATGTTCAGTCCCATTAGAAGTGCAATGAGCATACCGAGAGTGATAAGATAAACAGCAGTCTTCCACACAAGTACTTTCCATCTCTTCTCTGCAACTTCAGTTTCTTTCTCCTTTTCCCCATTAATCTCTGGGGAGGGTGCTAAATCCTCTATTATCACGCTCCTTTGCTGGCTAGCAGTCCTTGTGAACTTCCTTGAGGATGCACCTTCATCTCTCCGATCAGGAACCGTCGAGACCTCTACCATCTCATGCGACATGCTTGATGCCCGCAGAGACTTGATCGCAAGCTGAATGTCAGCCTCAGAATTGATGCTTCTGCTTCTCAGGTTCTCATTCCCAGTAGTACTGACACTGTTGCTCCTGATGATTGGTTCGCTTACGCAATCCATGTCATCTGGATTCAGAGAAGAAACATGTGACATTCTAGCCGGTGTGAACCGATGGGAAGTAACCTCATCGTCGGCAACCACCTCTGGTCCTGTGGGCTGCCCACCCTCCTGATCCTTCTCCACCGACAAGTATTTCCAGAAGTACAAAAGGAGGATAGCAGCGTTTGTGAGAACCCCAACGATCATAGCTGGGAAAACTCCCAGCAAGAACTGGCCAAATGAGATCCCACTCTCGACAGCTATGACAAGGTTCTGAGGGTTGCCGATCGGCGTGGCAGCAGAGCCGATGTTCGAACTAGTGGCAAGGGCCAGAAGGAAAGGCTGTGGTGGCAGGTTGTTTTGCCTAGCAACCTTGAGGATGAACTCGGTGAGGACAACACAGCATGTGTCATTGGTGAAAAGCGCGCTGGCAAACGCGGACACGATGCAGACTCGGAAGAGCAGGTCCTTGCTGCCTCTGCTCTTCCACGAGAGCAGGTTCCCGAGGTACTTAAACATGTCAGCCCTCTCAAGGAAGATGCTGACGACCATTGTCCCGAAGAGCAGGCCGATGATCGGGAGGTCAATCGCGGCGTACGCGTCCTCCGGGGAGATGACGCGGAACAGGACCATTAGCATAGCACCAAGGAGGGACCCAGCCGTCCGCCCAACAGGCATGAACGGGACGGTGGGGAAGACGGCCATCACCCAGAAAATCCCAAAGGCGATACATCCCAGCACTACTTTGGAGGTCCCTGCCAACGCCATATTAGCAAACCCTTCTCTTCCTCTACAACTAAAACTCTTAACAATTGCACTTCAAGAACCTGTCACGACTCACAAATTAAAGAGAGAGTACAGAACAACCCCCCCAGATACCAAGGACGGTCAGATCGACTGGGCTCACGAGAAGGATCCCTGCTGGAATGAACCACCTCTCCTCGCCCAACTTAACTCGAGGTCCTGCAAAATCGGAGGGCAAAGAAACATTGCACGTGAACCAAGGAGCTCAAAGGCAAGGCAGTATTTTATAGTGAAAAATATATTCAAGAGATTTGCAATGATTCATCATAGTCAAAGAAAGAAAGAAAGAAAGAACAAGGTGGTTCTTGATCCCTCAAACTAAAACGAATTAGCAACAAGCTGCACGAAAACGGGGTATCAAGCACCATCACGCCTACTCACGGTGTATCCTGCAACAATTGAAGCGAGAAAAGAACCCTCATCAATACAGAGCTTTCACGCGCAGTTCGCAAATCCAAATAAATCCAAAAGGTTCCCACTGCTACTGGCTTATAGGCTACAGCCGCTAAAACCCTACATGCCCAAACAAGGATTTTATTCGCCTAGCCCTGGGTTTCCGGGGTGCGGATCAAGCCGTCTTTTTGCAGTGGATAATATCTGGGTGGGCTTACCGACGATAGAAGATCCGGCGTGCACCGGTGCCGAGAACAGGTGTCTCCGTGCTACTAGGTTACGAATTACGATGGGAGTGAGACGCGCGGCCGGGCCGAGTTTGGTTTGCTCACCTTCGAGTAGGGGATGGAGTATGGGGCGGGTAGTCCACACTGCCTGCGAGCGCGCGGACGAGGCGGCGGATCGGTGGAAAGCTTTGCTAGGCAGAGGTGGTGGAGTGAAGTGTGAGGACGAGACGAAGTGGTGGTAGTCCTGGAGCCTGGACTCTGGAGGCATGGAGACCCCGCCGCGATGTGGGTGGGGGCGGCTAAATAGGCGGGCCGCGGGGGTTGTCGCCATGGCCCGTGGCCGTGGCTGTGCACCATGGGAGCCGCGTGAGCGTGTGGGGACGGGGAACATGGCAGCAGGAACTCAGCTTTTCAGTCTTTCTTTCATTCACGGGTATGTGGTGGGGTCACTTGGGCGTGGGTCCCACATGGAGGTGGGGGTGGGGCTCCATGCATGGACGCTCGTAATTTACCAGGCGCACCCGGCACACTGGTAGAGCTCCCGTTTTCTGGATGGTAAAAAAGTTGGACGTTTTTTTTTTATGTCACGGAGAATTTGTCTGTTTGCTGAATCATCTTTTCTTTTCGAATAAATATATGCAGGTTGCAACTGTCTAGTACTGGAGTATAAAAGTTTTAGGTGTTGTTTGGTTCACATATTTAACCGATAGGGTTAAATCTTGTTTATTTAAGTTTAACCGTAATTGGATACCATACTAGAAATTGATACTGGTATATTCAATCTTGTTACCGTTGGTTATCGAGTATGAACCATTATCGTTATCATTTACGTTACATTTTGTGAACCAAACAGTATCTTATATCCACCGGCTCTCCATCTAGCTTCAAAAGCTCAGTACTCAGTATAATCCATTTTATTAGTCCGTGTGTCAAGTGCAAACTAGCAATGGATGGCTCATTCGTGTTAGGGTCTGTTCGTTTTTATCTCAATCAATATAGATTAAATGGGATTGGATGGTTTAAATCCATAACAAATCAAAATCTCTACTAAGTTTTTTCAATCACATCTAATTCATATAGCGCAGGAACAAGGCAATAGTTAGATTTTTTTTTTCTTTACTTGCGGAATCTGTGCTATTGCATTATGAACAGATCCTTTTGTTAGTGAACAGCACCAAGATATGACTTATGATTCGGACGAAGGGACACATCAATCTGTTAGACAGTTACCAGTTCCGTTCCCTTTTATTGTTTTTTACTCTCTTTTTCTATTTAGAAAGCGTTGCGAAACTAATGGCCAGGTTTATGTACACCTAGCACTTTTTCCTCTCCCGCGTGGTGATTCATGTGATTCGATTCGTGAGGGAGCTTCTTCTGTTAGAGAGACGGAACCGTGATTTCGATGGCTCTGATGTTTTTTTTTTTTGGTTTTGCGCGTGGGGACTTCCTCGCCGCTGCTGTGCCCATTATATAGATCTTTCTTGACATCCAAGAAAAAGAAAACGCGTGCGGTTCCGTTCGAGCGACAAAACTAGCTAGAGGGCGGCCGTCAGTCTCATGGCAAAAGGAAAGGGGGGTACTGGGCATTTTCTTTATTGGGCCCCAGCACCACTCCTGCTCGACACGTTCTCGTCAGTGTAATATAAGTAGGATATATTATGTAGCTTCGTAGCTACAGTATTGGTTCTGTGGATATGACCATTGTTTGCGATTGTTGGTAGCGCCGGGGCCACAACACGAAGTCACGAACCATCATAGCTCTCGGGTTTTATAGATATATATATGCCTCGGTTTGAATGCGTTTGGATTCATAGTTTAGCCGTTAAAATTAGTTAGTGACATTCAAAAAGACTGGCTATTGATTCAGCTATTAACTGCTTTTAGCTGGAAACATCAAAATATCTCTGGCTAAAAGTCTAGCTAACTATATTAGTTGTTCCATCAACTAATCGATTATATTAGTTCATTAGCAAGGTCATCCAAAATCCAAAGTGAGCTCACAGTTATATATAATAGTAAGCTATTTGTTAGCTAGTTATTTAATTCTACTATTAATTTTTTTAGTCAGCTAATCATATCAGCTCTAGTGCATTTAAAAGCGCGGCCTGTATATAGTTGGAACTTTCAAGACTACAATATCAAAATAATATATGCTAGTGATCCATTATTAAAAAGAATCGGGGTAAATCAGATTCTAAGCCGGACGACAATAATCACTCGTATCCGATATTTTATGCTGAGTAATTGCGCGGCCGATAGAGATTTGGTTGACAATGTCCAGTGGCATCAGACCAGTTTGTGTAGCCCCATTATTAGATGGCGCCTGCTCATTGAGTTGTTAGGTGACCAAAGTGTCTATGCAGTGCTCGTCCCTGAGATGGCGCCTAGCTAGCTGCCCCGTGCATGCTCTCTCCGGTGATATTGTGAGAACCTTGGCAGTATTCAATAATGGCTGGGCATAATTAGGCCATGTGTCAAGAGACCTGTGGACAGCCGCAGATCAAGACAGACGACGGAGGCCAAAGGGGAAAAAAGGTTCTCTTTCTACTACTTTCCAGCGGCCGTACCGGTACCGGTGACCGAATCATTTTAGTACGTACGTAGTAGTAGTGCTGTGAGAGCAGGAAGACGACGGTGCGGTGCGAGTGCTGAGCCCATGATCGTCCAGGAAGGGATATAGCTATAAGCACCACCGGGCAAGTCGCAACCAATGCCAGCCGCCCGTCTCAACTGCGCATGCATGTCTCTGCACTCTGCTGCAGACTGCGCGCACTACTACTCGTCGTGTGTAGGAGTACCTTTTATATATGCAGAGAGAACGATAGATATCATACGTTACGTAATGTCTTCCAATGATCCGTGTGGCCTTTACCTAACTATAGAGCACCCACAGAGTTCTGCATGCAGTTTCTTATTCTAGCTAGAGATTAATTACAATATGTTCAGCGGCCCTTCTAGTTTTCTCCAGCTCAGAGCTGATAATTAATTGCAAAGCTAGCCGGATGAGTCTCAAATACTCTCCTAAGCTAGCTAGACCGTTAGAGCAGCAGTGCGCCAGTGTCTAAGGAAAAAAAAAGGCCATGAACCTCGGATTTTAATCCACCTTGGCAAAAACCTGTTCTTTTTTGTTTTGTGTGTGTGTGATGTCTGATGAGGGGGGGGGAGGGGGGAGGCCCAGATATTCAGAGCTGTATGGGATGGATAGAGATCCAGTACCTAGGAAAATCAAGGCGAGATCAACGTCGAGAGGTTTAATCCCCCCAACGCCATCAGATGTGATGTGATGCGATCCGTCCCGCGCCAGCGCCAGAGCCATCATGTGATGTGTTCCCATGTGCATGTACTCCCGGCCGGCCCACGAGTGTCGTAACGGCGTCAGAATCAGAGACCGGGACAATTCGCCCGACAAGAGATTGCTTCGGCTGTGAGAATCGTTTCTACGAGAATCACAGACAAATCGTTTCTACGAAAAAATCGCAGCAAAATCAACGTGGACGTAGAATCCGTCAAGTCGTCTGTCGTTTTCTAAACCTTAAACCCTAAACCGTGCAGACTGATCATTCATCTTCCTCCACACGTAAATATCATGGTATTCAGTTTCTTATAACAACTAGATTATTCATAAATCCAGTTTCTTATAAAAGCTCTTAAAGAAAATTGGGTCCCAAAGATGAACCCGCCCCACGGTCCCCCGCCAACTCCCCAGCGCGTGCAATCATCCGGAGGAGGGGAAGACAAAGTGGATGGAGGAGCAATGGGCGTTGTACTGTTGTGCATCTACCACCACGGAGAAAGGAAGCACGGGCCGGGATGAGCCGAGTTGACAAACCACGCGGACGTCTTGTTCCCTTTTTTTTTGGGTGGGAAGTGGGGTGATAAAATTGAGATAAGATGAGATCGTGTCAGGCTTTTCATCGCCGTCGTCGTCATCGCGTTGCGAATGGGCGATGAGAGAGGGACGAGAGAGCGATGTGTGCGGGCAGCTCCGGTAGAGGAAGCAATACAACCGGGAAAAGGAAAAGGGCTGTTTTGTCAACTTGTTTTATTTGTTTCAGGGAGAAGCAATTATATATACTAATATATATCTTTCATATATGTGCGCGCCTCAATCAGTAAAAACTGCACCTACACCGTACCTACCAGCAGTAATCCATCTCGTGTTCGTGTTGACCAGCGCGCGCACAATGTGGCGTGATGGTTTCTCACACTCTCTCTCTCCCTGGCCTCTATGGCTTGGCAAATGATATACTGTTGGTGTCAGCGCAGAGCACCCCACCTGTGACTAGTTCCGTACGTGTGGGGGCTTTTACCGTGGCGTGGCTGCTGTGATTGGTCTGCCAACCTAACTTTTACTAGCTTTGACACCAAGGCCCATCTTTTTGGAACGCACGCGGGATGTTTATTTTTTTTTTCTTTGAAAAAATAAATCGATGCCTTTGTCAACTTCCTGCGGTATACGTATACATAACTGAATTGTCTAGTGTACAACATGTTATGTTAACGCATTCATGCCTGTACGTACTCTAGTAATTAAACTCTACTGTTTGCGCTAGTGCGATCTGGCTTTATGCAGCTTCAATTACTCTCGGCTCGGCTCTCGCACATGAATGCATGCCCGTGTACGTAGTGCGTTTCAGCGCATAGCCTGGCTCCAACTATATGGCTACTTTACTACTACTTGATCCAACTGCCGGCCGGTACGGTAACGGTTTATCCTATCATATATGATCGATTCTTTGTACGGACCAATTAACCCGCACGTTTAGGCATCTTGCAGGTATATATCGCTTGATCAGGACACACGCAGGCAATGCATGTATCGTCGGCCGTCTCGCTCGAGATACAACGGGTACACAGGCAATCCAAGCAGCAGCAGCAGCCAGCAAGCTAGAGAACGAATGGCCGGCAGATCGAGAACTACCAAATTAAAGCTAGCAGGAACGTGCCGTGCGCGAGATCCAGTCGACGACTGGAGCAAGATACGTACGTGGGTCGAGTATGACATACTGAAGCATGCATGTATGGAAGCAAAAGCATGCAAGGAGCGGCAGGACCAACAAAATTCAGAAAGAAATTAACTTACAGCAATGCCCGGCTCGATCGCGCGTCGTAGCGACGAAGGGGCGCGCTAGCTTGCTCGCTCGCGCCTTCAACTGCTTTTCGGCCGGTCCAAGGATTGGACTGGCAGGCCGGCGGCCGCCGCCGTCGACGCCACCAGACTTTTCTTGTGCTGCTAGCTGGGTGCGGTGGCGAGCGCGCGCTGGTGGTGGACGACGGATGGATGGATGCACGCGCGCGCGGTCTACCGGCGGCTGCCTCCGTATATGCTGAGCGAGCGAGGCGGCCTTAGCTTGTTATGTTTTATACGCCCGTCCGGCTGCTGGTCCGCTACGTCTCCGGTGAAGTGAGCGAGTAGGACGGGGGCCGGCTTAAATAAGCGGGGCCGGTGCGACGTGTGCGGCCACCAGAGGGCTCAGCGCTCGCCGCGCCGCGCCCTCTTTTTTTTTTTATTCTAATGCGCGCGGTCGGATCGGGGATCGGGGATCCGGGATCGGATCGGCACAGCACCCGAGCTAGCGCGAGGCGTCTCTTCTTCCGCCGGGTCGCCGTGACGTGACCTCTCTCCCGGTACGGAGGCCACCGGTCCACGGGCCCTGTTAACGCCGACAGCGACGCCGCAGCTTCGCAGGCAGCAAGCAGCTAGCGGGTCGGAGAGGTGAGGCGGTGGTGAGACGAGACGAGACGAGATCAGATCAGAGATGCCAAGCAAGCCGCTCGCTCGTATGAACCCTATCCCTTTCGCCGCGGACGGAGCCGCGCCAGACGGTTGGCTCGTCGCCGTCGGGCGGCCGGCCGGTCGTATGCTGCTGTGCCTGTGCGTGCGGCCGGACGGTGTGCGCCGGACCGGCCGGAACTGCTGCGGGTTGGGGCCTGGGCCGGGGGGCGGGGGTGTGGGGAAGAAAAAGTCAGGCGACCTCATTAAGGTTTAACAAGGCATGGTTTACCTAACAAACATAATGAGCAATCGCGACGGATTGGATCAGTGGATCCGCCATTGCTTTGCTTCGCTAATACCAGTCGCTATATATATATATGGCTTGATTATTAGCTTGCTCTGGGCCAGGCGGCCAGCGACTGTTAAGCTGGAGCGAAGCTACTAACGAACGAACAGGGGCCCGGCCGGGCCGGCGCGACGACCCGCCCGATCCGATCCAAAGAACTCAACGCAACGCAACGCGATAGGGACGATGCAGGGATGGGAATGAGCAATTAATCCACGCTTAAACAATTAATCAATTGAATTAATCTCGGTTCGTCGTCGATCGCGTCGATCAACGACGGGTAGATGAACCCGATAATCCACCACATCATCTCCGACTCGGCCATAATTAATGGGGAAGGTTTACATCGCGATTACATTAAACTCTTCCTCTTCCTCCTCTTCCCTTTAATTTTTTTCCTCGTAAAGCAAGCATGGTGACAGTATCCGACGAGCGACGTCCGTCCGGCGGATTGGATATCTGACGGTAAAACGTCTTCGTAGCTGCGGTTGCTGACCATGGAGTACGATTATTATTAACTGCCCCCGCTGAATTTCGGCCACCCGGGCCACGCATGCATCTGTACTACAGCTTACACATTAAGCCGGATCAGTTATAGACGTTAATTGCTAGTTAATTACTAGTTAGAGAGTAATAAGAGACATGTGTGCAGCGGCGGTAAGGAGTCCCGGCCCATTTTAGAGACTTGCTAGTATATGTTTTAGATTCAAGTTGGCGTTGACGTGCGAGTGACGCCAGAGAGACGAGAGAGAGAGAGAGAGAGAGTAAGCGAGAGGTGACAAGTACGTGATGAGACCGTGACCATGTACCAATACTACTAACAACGATCCACTGCTCATCGCTATTTATCCATTAACAAACGCAACCTCATCCTCAATCTCTGCAGCTCTCCAAAAAAGCAACGTGCGTGCGTGCGGGAGAAAATATCGCAAGCAAGGCGGGAAGCGGCTTCAATTCAACCATGCGGCTGCTCACCACCCGCCTTGCTTAAACGATCTGATGCTAATTAAGCAGGTTGTAACACAGTAACAAGGCATGGTTTTTGCTGTTTTTTTTTGTTTTTGTTTGCAGCACGTACGAGCGACGGCGAGGTTGGTTGGTTCCTTTTCTTTTGGTCTTGTCCTACTACGCGGCGCGCATATATGCAGTACGCACGAATCTTTTGCCAAATATAACGAGCTGAACTGGAACTCTGGACGCTTCTTGACACAGCCATGTGACGTAACTCCTGATTGATTGATAGGTAATAGATAGATTGATATGCTGAACGCAGGGGAGCTTTGCTTGTTCTCGTTTCAGATAGCTTTTGTTCGTCAGTACAGTAGTAGTGAGTGATCCACACCAAACTGTCTGCCTGCATATGTGCTGTCTCTCGACGTTTGTTGCTAGCTACATATGTACGTGCGTACGTGTATGCTACTTCTCAACTGGACAGCTAAGCGCACGTACTGATGACAACCCAAAGATCAGGGGCTCTCGGCGGTAATTTTAGACAACCCAAAGATCAGTTAACTGCCCGATCGACTGATCGACTGATCTCCTGGTCGGTACGGTGACCTCTCTGTGTGTTCAGTTTCTGCTGCGGATCGACGTCCTACACTCCTACTCTACTCCTACTACCACAAACCATAGCCACAGGCAGGTCGCTAAGCTACTGCCTACTGGGAGCAGATCGACGTTGCCCGCGCATTCAATGCCTTCACAAGTCGCCTGCTAGCTACATAGAGGAAAATTAATGTTTGTTCACACGCATCAAATGATCAAATCCAAACGCGCGCAATATAATGGTCCAGGTCCCTGTCCCTCTAGCTGATGCTGATCTCCGCGGCTGGCAGCTAGCTCTAGCTCTATAGCTCTCTCCTCTCCGCGGGCACAAAGTCTCCCCCCTTCGTTCACATTTCACACCAGCGTTAATAACGCATGCATGCAATGCTCTGCTGTGCTGCCGCCGTGCGTGGTGACTGGTGGTGGCCACCGAACCGTACCGGTGGCTGCTGCTTTGCTAATTGCTCTTGGCGTTCCTCCCGTCCGAAGGCTACACACACGTACGCGCGCGGTTTGGATCGACTTTGATTAATTAGTTGGGACCAGCGGCAGGGCCATCATGCGCGTGCGTACGTACACGTCTTCAGGATGCAGACACGTACAGGTACAGGTACGACAGTACACAGACATCCTTGTCTTCGATCGCTGCTGGCGTGTATGCAGGGTATCGACGAATGATGGTGTTGTACTTGTACTACTAGAGCAGTAGTGTACTTATGCCGCAGGTAATGATGCATATGGCCTCGCATGCATGTTGACTGGCCTGGCCTTGTCGTTCAATCGTCGCCGTACTACTACTAGCAGTAGCAGCTAGCATTCTCGCATCATAGAGTAGGCTGCTGCGTGCTCACTGGCCGGTGGATCGATCGAGTCAACATGTAACAGCACGCATTGACAAACACGTTCGTTCGTTCCGCAGTGGGTACGGTGCTAGTAGTACAGTTAGTTGCATCATATCATTCGGGACTTCCGGCTCTCTTGAACCTTGACGAACATTAGTAGTATTATTCTCTCACACATCGATCGTCCTCCTCCCAAAGTCTCCTGATAGATGTCGTTGCCCGATCAATTTGACCGTTAGCTATAAAAGAATAGTAACTGGTAGGTCGTGCCGTTCGTTCAAAAAAAAAAAAAATCAAAGAGAGGAAAGAAGAAGAAGAAAAAAAAACTCATCTTTGCGTGCAGCAACTGCCGTGTCCGTGTAGCTAGCCTGCAGATATCCTAAAACTGGCTATTTAGTTAGTTCAAAATTAGGTTAGAACAACTCATCTTCTCTCTCTCATTAATCTGTTGGTTAGATCTCATTTGCTTATGACGACGCCGCCATGTTGTTGTTCTGTATTTTGCTTTCGTTGCTTCCATATAGTAGTAGCCGGTGGTTTCCTGGTCGCTTTGGAATCATCTATCCTTGATTATATGCTAGGAAGTCAACGTTAGTCCCATTTATTCCACCCTTACACGAGAAAAATGATTTGTCATTTATGTACATAATCGTTGTCCTGTTTTGACGTATCGGTAGCATATCTGAGTTTCCACGACTTCTTGTGTGTTACCAGGTTCGGTTTGATCGCGAGGCATGCAGTTGTTATCTCGTTGAAAATCTGCGCAGGCCTGGCCTAGCTAGCTGCGCCTCTCGGTTTGGGTATGCGAGACAAGGCATGCAGAAGACCGCTAGCTAGCTCCCTCTGCCAATATGGATCTATCTATCTTGCATTGGTCGTTCACATTGGTAATTATCTGAGCGACGACAAGCAGAGACTGTATGCAAACGTGTGGCCGCTCGGCTCTAATAATGCCAAGACCACACGTCCATGGATCGGTCTCGTACACTCGGTGCCTAGTGTGCTACTGTTTATCTTTCAGTAAAGAGGATGGGATGGGAGCTGTGTTCAGCCAGGCAAGGCCGGCAGGCATACGGATACCTTACCATACGGTTCTTCTTCTTCTTCCTGTGCTGCTTGTCCATCCATCCATCCATCCATCAGTGACCGCCTGAGCCGCAGCTGCTGGTGGCAGCACAGCAGCCATGCAGTCGGTACGATTCCCGGACCCAAAAAAGAAAAAAAAACACGTCCGTTCTCTCGTGTCCAGCAGCATGGGCCGCCGCCCGCCCCCGCATGCCTCCGTCTCCCTCCGTGCAATGCAATGCACGTCCCGCTCGGCTCGTCTCCTGGAAGGTGAATTGTCGCATCTATGCATGAACGTCTGAACGGGCGACGCAACGTATGGGGCCCCCTCTCCTCTCCTCTCCCACGTCTTTCATGCGATGCGATTGACGGGCTCGGCTCCGCTCCACTGTCGTCCTCCACAGCGCGCGACGCGAACGGGGCCTTGCACTGGCAGCACTGCAGATCACTCCGTATCTGCTGTCCATAATTCAGCAGCAAATGGCGCTTGTTTTCCACTGCGTAAATGTTCCGCCGTGTTTTTTTCTTTCCTTGAGACAGCGGCGGCGTGGTGAGTGACACAGGCGGCGAGACACCACCAGAGAGAGGACACGGTGGAAAGGCAGGAGAACGACCCCTGTGTTGACATGTTGTGCGCCCGTACGCGCTAGGCGCTACTCACTACACAAAATCGTCACGAAATGTCACACACAAACACACACACATATATGTTTATATATTTAATGAGCGTTTGACTTGGCCGGGCCTCTACGCTTGTTGTTGCTGTTTTTTTTTTAAAAAAAAAAAATCCATCGCTGTGGCCAATCAATGCAGGGTCTGTCTCGGAAGGGATATCGCAGCCTCGTTGCTAAGATCCCAAGCAAAGGGGCTGACAGGAACAGGAGTACAGGACGCAACGGCCGAGGGAGACGCGCCCCGCCTTGTCCTGAATTATTGAGCAAAACCAGACCAGACCACCCGCTCTCTTCAACCTGGCAAGATGATCCCAGACAACACATGGGGGACGGGCCAAGCTCCAAGCAAAACGTCTGCTAGTACAAACGTGAATCAGTCAGTAGCTTCCGCGAATAATGTGTTATTTGGCTGGCCACCGGGAGTCCACCCTGTGTGCCTGCGCTGCGACTGCGAGGCAGGGGCGAGCAATGGGAGCGTGCACCGTGGCCTCCCGAATCGCGCCGCGAAATCTCCATCGCCTGCAAGATTCCATCGGCAGGGACAACGCGCGCGCGTAACCCTTTTCCTTTCCTTTATATATGTAGTTATTAAAAGGAAGAAGAAGCTGTCCTTGATGCCCACTGCTCACGCGAGACAATCAATCGACTCGGGCAGCCAGGCCGGCAACAATTATCGGCGACGAGCTGATCCGGTTTGGCCTCTCGGCGAAAACGACTTCGTGCGTCACCGACCCGTTGGAATTCACTTCGCTGCGCCTGCGGACGATAAAAAGGACAAGGCAAAAGGTGCTGTCGTTGCGCAGACGCATTACGCCCGCCGTTACACGCCTTGCACCCCCCCAACTTCTTTCTCACCAGTTAATTCTGACGATACACTCTCCTTTGTCAGCATTCAGGATTGTCAAATCCTTGCCTGTCCGCGAGCGCACACGCACGCAGCGCTCCAGAGAATTCCTTCCTGATATGTGTACTCTACACACACGTTATACAAATGTTTCGTCAATCATGTAGTAGGCAGTCCAGTTCTTTAGTCGTTGCTCGATCTGACAACGACATTAATTTTCTGTGCGGAGAAAGGATTGGCGCAACAACAACGTACCAGACCAAATTTAGCACCAACCTTACTGGAGAAATACTGAATCGTTCTTGCATCGCGTCACTAATAATTGCTACAGACAGGGCCATCCGGCAAAATCCTTTATTCTGTAGACAGAAGGTTCATAAGGCCTCATGTGGACCTTCAGAACGAGCCGTCAAAGCTACTGCCCCCCCCCCCCCAAAAAAAATGTAGCTCGCATAACAAAATTGACGACGGCTGTTAGTTCTTTGCTGGGGGCGACTTGGGCCGCAGGCTCTCGATCTCCGGTGTTGTCACGACGAGGTGGGGAGCCTCTGGGGGAGGGTTTCGGCCACCGCCTCCTTGCCATACTTTCCCATCCTTGTCTGCAAAACTCCTAATGTATGCCTGCGAGAGAAACCGGTAATCGAGATGATGTAAACGGATCAGATAACAGCGCATGAGGTTGAATATCCAGCTATCTACCTCTTTGTTGAAGTTGGAGTAGGATAGATTTTTTCCAAGGGTAAGCCACCCCGGGCGGATGTTATGATCCTCTCCAAAGAGTTCGAGCCGCCTCCTTCCCAGCGCAAAATGCTCAATGATCCTATACATGTCCTCAGGCTTCTTTGTTGAACCTGCAGAAGAAAAAGGCACCGATGCTACTTGTTGCTAACTGTACAAACAAACAGAAACAATAACTTGCAGTCATGCATATGGTTCTATGATTACAACTGGGATCGTTTTTTTGTAAACTGGTAACCCCAGCAGTGTTGTTGAATAAAGCTGGCAGAAGAATTCTAGTGCAGCATGTCCTAACTAGTATGACAATTTATACTGCAATGGCTATTGATTTTTCTAAGTGGGCTTTGGATGCAATTGATAAAATTAGAAGGGGATTCTTATGGCGAGACAGAAAGGATGCTAAACGAGGTCACTGTATGGTAGCCTGGGAAAAGGTATGTAGGCCTCTACATATGGGAGGCCTCGGGATTTCTAGCCTGACTAAGCTTTGCTGGGCTCTCAGAATGAGGTGGTTGTGGCTGCAAAAAACTGATTCTTCGAGGCCATGGGTGGTCCTACCCATTCAGGTCCCAAGTATTGCCAGGTCCTTCTTCTCTGCAGTGTTGGTGTCAGAGGTTGGTAATGGTGCCAATACTCTTTTTTGGGTGGATAAATGGATTAATGGAAAAAAGATAGCTGATATTGCACCAAGACTGTTCTGCACCATATAAAAAAGAATTACCAATAAAAGAACAGTGCAAGAGGCAATGGACAATAGGAGATGGATTACTGATATTAGGGGCGCTCTCTCAGCAGGGGCCTTGATTGATTTTCTGCATCTCTGGGAAGCTTTAACGGATTTTCAGCTGCATCCTGATATTGAAGACAGACACATTTTTTCCATAGCGCCAGATGGTAACTACTCAGCAAAAGTTGCTTATGAAGGGCTCTTCCAGGGATCGTGCTCTTTTCTTCACCACAAAAGAATCTGGAAATCCTGGATACCACCCAAGTGCCATTTCTTCCTGTGGCTAGTGGCACACAATAAATGCTGGACTGCTGATAGACTGCAGAAAAGAGGCATGAACCATCCGGCTAGGTGCCCTCTTTGTGATCAAGAACCTGAAAGCATTGATCACCTGCTGGTTTCCTGTGTGTTCTCAAGAGTTTTCTGGTATAGGCTTTTGAGAAAGTTTGGGTTACACAGCTTATCCCCTCAGCAAGTGGAGCCTTCCTTCTTTGGTTGGTGGGAGAATTCCTCGGCTCAGGTCCTCAACATGAGAAAGAAAGGACTGGACTCCCTTATTGCTTTAGGGGCCTGGATGATCTGGAATCATAGGAACAAGGTGGTGTTCGATGGAAGGACCCCTTCTATCTCCTTCCTTCTTCAGGCTGCTGGTGATGAACAGGAGATGTGGCGGCTGGCTGGTGCCAAGGGGATTTCCTTTTTGGCCGGCCAAACTACCTAGCTCCTAGGGCTGTAGTGTTTTGTCCAATTTTATGGATAGCTTTGTGTATGCCTGTTTCTGGCCTCCATAAGGAGTGCTTTGTACCTGGGTCTTTATGGCCCTTACTTTTCCCTCTACTTTAATATATGGGTGCGCAGTCCTCCCGCGCTTTCGAAAAAAAAGAGCAGGGCTAACCCTCTTCGAAAACAAACAACCTGGACCAAGTGATTTTACCACTAAGAGAGTAAGAGACCCAAGATCTACTTGCAATAGATGTTTCAGGACCATCATCAGCATATGATCTACATTCATTTTTAAATCGCAGTTCAGATTACTGTAGATCATGACCTCAGGTTTCCTATAGACAGCTACGCATGCCATAGAGCAAACGGCAGCAACAGAATGTACAGCTTGTTTCAGATACTCCCTCCGTTCTTTTTTATTTGTAGTGTTTTAGTTCAAAATTGAACTAGCGGACGACAAATATTCGAGAATGGAGGTAGTAGTTTATAATCCCAAATTCCTATAAATCTAAGACAGATGTTTTTGCCAACCAAGCCAAATTTACAGCACAGTAACACATTTTGGTGGGCAAAATTGGAATATTCATACCATGGCAGCAATAAAAAAACAGATCAGGGAAATCCATTTTCAACAGAAAGAAAGCAGAGTAGAGAATTTGGAGAAAACAAGTTTACTCAGTGTATGCACCTCATCATTGAAAATGATTGCCGATGGTCACAAGCCAATAGTATAGATGCATCAAGCATATGTAAAGAATAGGAACAAAACTAATAAACCAAAGGAAAAATACCATCAGTTGGTTCTTCAGCTATTATTATATCTGTGTCAATATTTGCATGGATGACATGGCCATCCGTGCTACGCCGCACAGTTCCTTTTATGCCCATCAAGCAATGCTCCTGCACATGGAAAGGGTAGATACTTCGCAAGAGAACCAGAGAAAAACAGAAAAAAAAGACATATAGGCATGGCAGAAAATGATACATCACATACTAATCAAGTACAACACTACCTTTGAGTGCTGCAACAATGTATGGGAGTCATGCCGCAGACTTGGAGCTGCATTTTTCTTGTTCGTTTTCACCCAGCAAACATCTTCACACCTACGGAATCCCCACTGATCATAGAAAAATTTCAGTCAGCCTCATCTACTTGTTATTGCAGCTCATCAACAACTGAAAATTAAAACGCACATACATGAAATAAAACTGTGGAAGTACGAAACAATGTTTATGTTGCTACGACATTCCATCAGAGGGCAAAAATTGATTTGAAGCTGCAGGAACCTGGGTGACCTCCTAAAAAATGATTTCAAGATCCCACATTCCCACCCCCATCCCCCAAAACGAATGGCATTACAATAATAATATAGAGTGCAATCGTTAAAGTATGAAAATAGCAGGCTCTACCTTCTTTAAACACTGACGCCCCTGTTCAAGGCCTACACCATCACCAACCCAAAGGAACACAAAGGAGGGTGTATCTGCAATAGCCTGTTGATTAAAAATACACTTCTAAATATTAATTCTGCAGCATAAATGAAATCACAAAAGAGAAAGGATAAAGAAAAGTGGAAAACCTCAATCTTCAAATTCATAATCTCCTCAGCAGTCCAATATTCTATGTGATCTGTGATTCCTGGCGCACGGTGAGTATACTCCTCCCATGGAGGATCCACAAGAATAACATCGAACTTGGTACCAAAAAACTCTGGAGAAAGAACATGTTCCCGCAGGTCACACTTGTAATACATTGGCGGTGAAGCTGACTTAGCAACAATTTCATCTTTCCTCTGTATGAGTTCTCTCAACTTTGGATAGTCCTCTGCTACGCTTGTAAGATCCAGTTCTCTAATGAAATTTTGAGGCCTCATGCCAGTGTCCACAAAGTTCTGTGAGTAATCATTTTGTTCGCCCCTTGAAGGAGCTTTTCTGTTTGGCCCGCTGTTCCTATGTGACATCCAACCAGGTTTATCATGGAGCATTTCACGGCTTTGAGGACCCATATTATTGTAACCCAAACCTGATATATCTGCTGGACCACCTAACCCAGTGTCCATTTGATTTAAGTGGATATTATGACTAGACCCAGCTCCCACATTTGGTGCAAACCTATGTTCTGGAGCAACTGGAGGAATGGGAAGGTTGGGAGGAACAGAAAGCATATTCACATCAACACCTCGAGCTCCAGGCCACACTAGAGGCCCTGGAAATGGTGGCATGAAAACGCCAGGTAGGAGAGGAGGACCAGGAGAATGGGGAATATTTGGCCCCATATGCTGCATTGGTCCTGGTGGCAATCCAAGAGGACCAAATGGAGGAGGCATGATTGGCATTGGAACTCCAATTCTTTGAGAATCCCTTCCATTTGGTCTACCCCTTCCTCCTCTAGATGACCTATCGCCTTTTGGACCTTGTTGAGGAAACGAAGAAACCATGCTTGTGCTACCACTTGGATCTGGTTCAGGATGATCAGAGGATTTATCATCAGTTCCTCCAGGTACTGAATCTCGGTGTGCTCCCACTTCAAATCTTCTACCAGAAACAGAGCCCTCTCTTCCAAAGTTAAGATTACTATTAGGTCGAATCTCTATTGAGTCAGAATTGTCGTAACGGTTCCCATAGTTTGAGGGACCTCTAACACTTTCAGATCTACCCCTAGAATCTCTCCGATATCCAGTTCGGCCATGGAAATTCCCGCCATCTAGCCTTTCCTGTGCATTCCTCCATTCAAAATCATTTGGCTCCTTAGTATCTCGTAATTGAGTGTTCCTCCCATAGTCCTTAGAACCTTCAATGTCTCGGGTTTTCTCATTCCAATTCATATCCCTCCCTCTGTCAGATTTATCATCTCTATAAGCTTCTCTTGTGTCAACTCTAAGAGAACCACCAGTCTCATCAACATAAACTTCATCTACCCTCCTGACTGATGCCCTTTCATCTTGATCCCGTTGTCCTTGCTTCTCCCTACTACCCTCTCTTCTCTCTGAACTCCTAGCAGAAGCATCAGGGCTAAATCTTCTTGAAGGTTCCCAATCATTATTGTCCCCTCTTCCCCTCCTTCTATCATAGTCTCGCTCCTTGGAATCATCAGGGCTTCTCCTTTGAACTTTAGGAGATCGTGAGTCCCTTCTCAGATTATAGACGTCATCGTCGGCACCTCGAGCCAGGCCTGAGCTTCTATCTGGATTCCTCCTTGATTCATTCCTATCATTTGAAGGTGTAAGCATTCTATTATCATCCTGATGCCCAGTTTCATGTTCATATCCATGTTTTCTGGATATATCCGAATAATTTCTGCTATCCACATTCTCCTGATTTTCTTGCTCCTCCTTCCAAGTATTCCTTGCATTAACATTATCATCAACCTCCTGCTTACTGCGACCTCTACTAGACTCAGGTCCGTCCATGGCACTCTCTATTATATAGGGTCAAACTGCTAGTTTTCCCAACAAATACAACTGTCGATAAACCTCGGCAAAGAAGTTGAGATTCCTATACACAAAATACTGATAAACAATATCAATACCATGGGTATACAAAAGCGAAAGGAAATCAGTATACGACAGGAGAACTTGTCATAATGGAACTGCAAACAAGGTCAACTGAAAGGACGTCAGAAATCTAAATTTGCTGCACATTTAGATTAATAGGTAGAAATAAGCATGCTTACAACAAACCTACTCAAGGTTAGAAAAGGCGCTAGGTGGTGACCCATTTAACGACCCAGCTCTCCCAGAGTAACCAGCCGTGAAAGATAAAAAATAAACTTTTTAACTCATTTTGCCTGGGTTTTTTTACCCTCACGAGACTATTGACATGCCACTGCTGCTCTGATCCACAATCAATGAACAAGGATGGCCGACGTTTAGTCCTAATGACAATGCAACAGGATCCCACTTGGATGGAACAGCCTTTTTTTTTACTTCATCTCAAAGAACTAATGGAGAAGCCTTTAGGTGCAAGTAGTACAAAGAAATGAAATATCAGTCGAAGCTAGATGCTTGGTCTCTTTGGCATCAGTCAACCAAGCTCCACTTAATTATAGAGAGCATTAAAATAGCCTGAAGGAACTTTCCCTTTCCCTTGGACTGAAGATTTCAGATTAAGCAATTCTGATATATAATCAAGAAAATTAAACCGTGATCGTGATCAGAATAAATTGTAAACATATTGCAAATAGAGTTCCACAGCTGTACTTAACAACATAATGAACTTCAGAGTCAAACTGCTTTTAGTCACCAATTAACCTTGTTTGTCATAGTACTAGAAAGTAGAGTTCCAGTGAAGAAATAAAGAAAAGGTGGCTTTTAACCCTGATAAACAGGGAATAACCACCTCCAAATGTTAAAGGAGCAGATTTCCTGTGTTACAACCCAAAATACTAAACTATTTTTAGAAAGGAAATCAGGAAAAGAAACACCGAGCGTAAGGGCACATTGAACAGTATGAAACACAGCCATACTCGAGTTGAACTTTATCAGAAACAGGGCAATATCAGATGTTGAAGTGTTAAACAGAGAGATGCTAACCTAGTCATGGTCTTGATGACACAAGCCTAATATGTGAATTGTACTTAAAACCAAGCCGGCAAGTAAAGCTGCTTTTCACCTTCGTGGGCGCAGCTGGCCGGCACGGGGTGCGGCTGGCCGGAGCGGCGGCGCGGCTGGCGTGAGGCTGGTGCGTGCCTGTACCCTGCGGCTGCGGTTACTCGGTTAGGGTTTGGAACTGGCGGCCGAGATGGCTACTGCCTGCTGCTGCACCGGCTTCCAGCCCATGAACCGCCGGTGGCGGTCTCAGTCTCAGCGGGTGCTGCCACGAGCGCGGGCCGCCCAGCCGCTGCCCGTAGGTGCGCGGCGCGGCAGCTGCCCAAGCCAAGCCGAGCGGAGAGCTGCCACTGGCAGTCCACCGCCGCCGCGAACGGTCCTAGGGTTTGGGGCGCAGGAACGGGAGTCGGAGGGGAGATTGGGAGAAGCGCCTTCACGTCGAGCGTACAGCAGTCGCGCATTGGAGAAGTTGGGCCACTCTATTGTTGGGCCGACGGAGATGCATGGGAGAGCAGGAGGCCTATTGTTTTGGGCGGGCCCGCTCTTGCGCAGAACTCGACTCCAGTCCAGATTGTTCGTGCGAACTGCGAAGCACGTCGTCCGGTCGTCGGCTCAAACCAGAGCCAGCCCAGACCCGTCCTCGCTCGGTTCCAACTTTGCGCCGTCGTCGTGCGATCGGACGGCTGTTGTGGACGTGTGGCCTCAAAGTAGGGTGCGCCGTGCTCATCGTCTTGTCCGACAGAAGAGTCGTTCCAACGGTCCAACCACAGCTCCGCGCCGCCGCCGAGGACGACAAAGGCGTCCCGCTGTTCTTGTTGGGCGCCTCTTCGGAGGTAACGTCGGTTTCCTCTATAATAAATCCGCAGCGGTTTAAATAGTACCCGTGCTTCTCCAACGGCTGAATCAGCTCGCTCCTCACTGGAGTAAGTGTTTGATTGATTCCACATGCTCTAAATTGAATCTGAGTGTGTGCCGCGGCCTGCGGGAGGAATTCCTCACCACACGCAGTTCTTACAAGCCTCACTCATTGGCCTGCAGTGTCATTCAGTTTTTTTTTTCACTTTTTTCCACACAATGACATTGTTCCATTTCCATTCAGTTTTTATTTTTTTCACTTAATGTTGCTATTTTGATCTTTGTTACTGGACAGGTTGGATAATTGAACATGAGAACCTATAGCCATCTTTGGTCGACGACCAAGAGGAGTGCAATGGCGTTTGTAATTGGCGTCTCCATTTCTGACCGTTGGGCGAATTTCACTTGGGTGACTGGCGAATCCATGTATCCTACGTTTACGGCCGCCAATAGCTTCTGTGGAGGTATTATGGTTTCGATTTGTACGTAGCAATTGGGCAATGGACAACTAGGTTATGCTGCAGTCCATATTCAAATAGTTTGGTCTTCTGGTTTGTGCTGACCAGGGTGTTGGAACCAGGTGATTTCGTTTTAGCAGAAAAGAGGTGCCTTGAGCAGTGCAAGTTCTCACATGGTGATGTGATTTTGTTCAAGTAAGGATGGGGTAATTTTGGGAATAAGGTCGTTGCCGCTGACTTCTTCCATGTTTTGTAGCCTGATCACTCCCTTTGTGTTCATAGGTGCCCTAGCAATCATAAGGAGATGCTTGTGAAGAGGTTGATTGGGCTTCCTGGTGAGAAGATACAGCTCCCTGGGTCCCTTAACCCTACTAAGATCCCAGAAGGGCATTGCTGGGTTGAAGGTGATAACTCTACTCGTAGCTGGGATTCTAGGGCATTCGGTCCGGTAAGTTTCTTCTTGTTGTTATTGCTCATGTCTAATTGGCTGAATGAAACTTACTAGTGCATATAATGCTCCTGCTGTACTGCATTGAATACTGATATCAAGGGTATTTGTGGTTCCATGGTTGGATCTTGTTGTCACCTGTTTCAAAACGAAGGGTATGCTGTGTGCGATTTAAAAAGGTCAGTTACCAGCAATGCTACTTGATATAAATTTTGAAAACTCCTGGAGTGTTCCTTTTGTGGGAAAGTTTGGACATGCTCCACTGCCATTTTAAAGTGAGACTCGGTGCCTATATATCATATATGTATGTGGAGCATCTGAGTTGGAAATGTCATTAACCCCTGTATTATATGGTATTGCATTCATCTTTGCTGGAATATCTAAGAATAATGCTATAGGTAGTATATCTTCAATCATTCAGATTTGCATGGTGAGCTGTAGTTATTGGCTTATTGCAAGATACTACATTGTCTCTTGTTGCCTCTTCAATGGAATTTTATTATTCTTTAGTTTTCGCCTGAAATGAAATTGATGCACCATATGCTTGTAGTCAGTGAAAGCTCCTAAGGAACCCTTTGGATCAAACTGCACAAACTATATAACAATGAGAAGAAGAAAAACTGAAAAACAGGGAATAAAGCGAAACTACAACAGTTATAGGACAGAAGGGCAGGCCTGGTGTAGTGATGAGAGCTGTCTCACTCCATGTCGTAGGTTCGAACTTCAAAGCAGCCTCCCCTCATTTGCAGGGGAAGGCTTGCCTTAGTTTATCCTATCCCCGGACCTGCTAATATGGGAGCCTGTGACACTGGGTCTGCCCTACAACAGTTATAGGACAACCTATATCACAACAGGCAAGTACATTATTGCACCACAGGTTAGGAGCACACACTTTGTGTCCTTGGTGATAATGTTTGAGGCTCAACAAGTTGCAGTGATTTCTTCCTATTTATGTTACTGTATTGCAATCATAGAACTGCCAACAAAAATGTGTTCCCTTTTCTGAAAAAAATGTGTTGCATTGACTGCCAAGTATGAAACTATTGAGTTATAAATCTGCTACCAATGAGCTTCGTTGTGTGCTTGTTTAGACAGATACTGGTTTTCTTCAGTAATCATCAGTTCAAATGTGTCCATGCTGTACAACTAGTGAACAGTTAGTAGAGCTGTAGAGGAGATGGTGAGAAAGCATAAATTCGGCACAGTTCATTCTTGGCTTCAAAATTTGTGCTTCTGTCTGCTTCCCAGAGAGTGCATCCTTTGTCAATAGTTCAGATAACTCATTACAACAGCTGCATATAAGAAACCATATGTTGGTGACAAATTATGCTGCATCAGTATGACTTATTTTGTATTTGTGCTTGTTCTTCAGATTCCCTTAGGTCTAGTTCAAGGGCGGATTACGCACATAATTTGGCCTCCGTCGAGGATTGGCCGGCTGGAGAGAAAGATGCCTGAAGGGAGAATTTCACCTGATTGATCTTACTCCCGACTACATTGGATGACCATTCATGTCCAGATAAACCTGCTCAATTACCATTTGTTGTCAAAAAAACCATAAGTTTTGTAAAGCCATTAATGTATACTTGCCCCAGTAGTTGTATTGTGATATTGTGTTCTCGGATCTTTAAAAAAAACCATTTGTAGTGCCTTTTTTTTAGCTTCACAATACTAAAATTTAACATATACAGGTTCATGTACTAAATCTTTAAATCAGGCCACTATGGAATGTTGCAATCTGCTGTTTATGCATAGAAAAAACGAAAATACTTTCTGTAGGGCGTTACCACGGACCCTCCTTGCCGTGCCTATGACTAGAGATGTTAATGGCGAATTTTCCACTGGATTTAGACATTTCATACCCATTTTTATGAAGCTATACCTATCTCCATACCCATAAGATTTATCTCATACTTATTTGGTTATCGGGCCTCCAATGAATTCTCATCCCCGATAAGAATGACTATATTATATTTTATATGACATTAACAGTCACACGACATCAATAATAATACATCATAAATAAATCTGATATGTAATAAAAAAACTTTGTTCGTCGTAAAAAAAATAAGAAAACTTTGTTTAACCATGCAAAACAACAAAAAAAACAAAGTGACTGATATGGGTTTAGGCAACTGATCGCCTGTAACACCTAAAATCATATTTTGAGATCTAGGGAAGTTATCCCAAAAAGGTTTGAATTCGAAATACCTTGTAATAGGAATTTTCTACTTCTCCCAAAAGAAATATAAATTCTAATAAAAGATTAGAAATAAAATCCCTATGAAGATTAAGTTAACCCTTTGTTAAACTATATAGTTATATAAAAAATATCTAAATAATTTAAGTGAAAGTATCCCTTCATAAGAACTATACATTAGAAGTTACTTTAAAATAATTATGTGTGTGCACTACATATTTGAAGCATTTGTCAAAATAAATAAAACAATTAATATTTATACTACTTATTAAGGCTACAAGAATAGTCTGCCATTCCGTGTTCTGTCATCATTCCCTGTTCTGCTATTCTTATTCCATGTTCTGTCTTTCCCATTCTCTTCTCTCCGCACAGCTCATTCTCATGTTCTACCACTCTCATTCTCTGTTCTGTCTTTCCCATTCCTTCCTCTCGCAAAGCCTATTCCCATTCTTATTCCCACGTACAGCCCATGTCTAGCTAAAATTAAAAACACAAATGACACGTGTATAGCTAAAATTAAAAAACACAAATAACCTCAAGGGGATTCAAACCCGTGACCTCTCAAACAAATGTGAGCAGTAGCTACCGCTACACTTCATGTATGTTTATTGTTGGGGCGAAGGCGAAGACGCTACCCTTCGCTCCAGTAACGAGAATGTTGGGGCGAAGACGAAGATGCTACCCTTCGCTCCAGGTCTTCGTCACCTCGCTTCACCAATGGAGGCAAGATGACCGGCGCGGCCCTCCCTTCGACCTCCACACTGCAAGACGAAGGACCAACGACGAAGTCTCTCCATCCCACGTCCTCACCCGACCTGGAGGCCCACGTGGGATTTGGCCCACTGTAACCGGCCCCGCACGGAGAAGCGTGTTACGGGCCCGATTTGTAATAGCTTTTCTGTAACGACGGTCTGTAACCCTCCCTTATTGGAATATTCTAGGGATAGTCCAGGTGCCCAAGGGCATAAACGTCCTTACATCGGGATGTTGGACACTCGGGCACCTATAAATACCCCCGTACAGTGCCCTTGAGAGGCAGATTAACAGAGCAATCGCCATCTCGAGTTAAACCTTACTTGCATTCTTTCCACTCCCCCATTGGATCAACTCGCTCAGGAGAGCGAGTGCCAACATTTATGTCTATATCTATGACAGGAAAAACATCTACTATATCTCTACCCAAGCCCACCTGCTACTCTTGCACAATGCGTAGTAGTAGATAAGTATCACCGAGATTCTTGAATTATATTTTTGGATGGAGGGAGTAGTATTTAAAGAAGAGCCTTGCATGTAATTTCTTTTGTTTGAGTAATGTTTTCAACTTAAATTCCTTTTTTGCATGCGTGGCATTTATTCTCCGTAATATTTTTTCTATGGATCTGACTTGTGAGTCATTTTCATCAACCATCGTCAAGGATGAATCCATATTTCTTGCTTGGAAACCCCAAACAAAGACCACTAGCAGGAGGCGCCCGCGTTGACGTCGCTCACCGACGACGAGAAGAAGCTTGACGACTGCCAGTCCTACGTGGCCGCATGAGCCGCTGTGTATGACAAGCTCCGACGCAGCCGCCGCTTGGACGCGGTACAGAGCGGCTGCACCGCGTTGTCCATTGTCAAGCAAGGAGACCTCATGGTCGTTGCCAACGTCGGCGACTCTCAGTTTGTTCTGGGCAACGCATCCAATGACGGCACCATCAAGCCGTCCAGCTCATCGTCCATCTAAAGCCCAACCTACCATGTAAGTCGCTACTGATCGGCCATGAATTCTTGTGCGCTGGGACGATTGACGTTGTGTGAGTGTCCGCGAACATGATGTATGTAGAGGAGTAGCGCATCCGGTGGTGCAACGGCTAGGTGTACTACCTTGCTGATGAGCCCGAGATACACTTCGTCTGGCAGCCTAGCCAAAAGTCATCGTTACTCGCCATGTCGCTCGCATTCGACGACTACTATATCATGGACTGCGACATCATCTCGGCACCGGAGGTGACGCAGAGGAGGACCGACAGCAATGATCAGTTCGTCATCCTCACCACCGTCAAGGTAGATTTTGTGCTGACCTGCCTTTAATTCTCTTCGCAAACACACGCACTTGATTTGAGCAAGCGCGTATGGTGGTGCGTGCCTGATGACTGACGATGTATGAGGGAACTTCTTCCGGCAGGCGTGGGACGTGCTCTCCAATGATGAGACCATAGAAATCGTGGTATATATCGAAGTCTGTATGACACTGATGGTTGCAATATAGTGGTGAAACAGCTAGATTAAAATAACAAAATTTATATATGACCAGAATCACAAATGGATTATGAAACATTTTCTCATAACAATGTAACACACATTTTGTATATATAAGTTACCGTGGTATTATATGTCCCTGTTGCAACGCATGGGCACTCACCTAGTCCCTACTACTCTATAAGCACGGTGTGTAGGCGTCCACACCGTGCACCATGTTCTGCCCTGCATCACCGCGCCCGCGATCCCCTCCCCCCCGAGATCTCCGTCGTCTCGCCCCTCTGGCCGGCCGCCATCCCCGTGTGACAACCGTGCTCAGACATTGCTATATCGCCCCACCCCCCTCGCCGCATGATGCCCGCGACGTCCGTGGCCGTCGCGCCTGCCCCTCCCCCCACCCCGAGAGCGGCTCCCGGCAACCACCCCACTGTCAAGATCACCTTGCCCGCATAAGGATGGACCCCTCGCCCGAGAACCACCCACGTCGAGACTGACGCATCCCAAGCCAGATAAGGATGGATCCCCTCACATCTCCGATTGTTTCATCGTCCAAACACATGATTTCCTGGTTCACCCTCCTCCCCTTTGGCTTCCTCTAGATCTTGCCTTCGCCCGCATCGACGTGTGCTGCAACATAGGCGATGGGGGCATGACAGGTCGGTTGGTGGAGCGGGGCTAGAGGCCATCGATGGTGGTTGTGGCGACGTGCTGCTGGGGAGACGAGGCAACTCTCTCCTCCGGCACACCCTATGGTGGAGACTCACCAGACATATGACGCAGCTGAAGCCGCAGAGGGCGCGCCTGTGCCGACGACAGAAGCAAAGAAGTTGTCGTCCTCCGTCGCGAGGTCCAAGCAGGAGATCACATAGGACTTCTCGTCGATTGGCGGGACATCGCCCCCACGGTGGCCCAAGAAGAGACCAGGTGCAACGACAGCTCAATGTAAGAATTGTTGGATTTTGTCTCCCCTCCAAATTCAGTGTTTCATGAGATTTTTTCCCTCTCTGCTTGGAATCACAAATTTTGTCTCCCTCTTTGCTTGGAATCACAAATTTTAGTCTTCCCTGCTCTGATTGATACTAGCTTTCTGCTGCTGTGTAGGATGTAGGCAAGACCACCAACACCGGCTTTGGTGACTGCTCAAACTCCTGAAGTCGGCATCTTCATTACAGCTGTAAGTAAGATCCTCAATCTAGCTTGCTGATATTGGCGAGAAACCACAAGCAATGACCCTTGCTTGCATCGCACTTCCTCCCTCTCCAGCGCAACGTCTTGGGTGCACTGGTCGCCAAGCTTCTTGGTAACAAAAATAAGTGTGGAGGAAGATCGAATGTCCGGCAGCAGAATATCCAACCTGGGAAAAGCCATCATCGGGAGTGGCGGGCGCTCTCAACTGCTGACCAAGCGCAGGCTTCTACCCCGGACGTAGATGAGGAGTGCAAACGAGTGCTCACTCCATTGGGTTTCTCCAGCGAAGACACCGAGAAGATGCTAAAGAAAGCGTTTGGCTGGACCCACTCGTCGTACTGGAGCGAGGAGAAGGAGAAGGAGGTTCCGACCGCCGAGGCGGTAGCTGGAGTGCTAGGGTCATGCGATCCGTAGCAAGGGACTTTTCTAGGCTCACAAGATGCAGTAGCAACATCCAAATTCAGAACTAGATTCGTCCATTATGCTATTTAACTTCGAAAGGCGACAGTACGTCTCTGCTTCAACCTCTTTGATGTTTCCTTTTCATGTTTTCTTACAGGATGACATTTTTGCTCGATTTGGTCGCTACTCATCTGTAGTGGGGCAATGTTCTTTATGCTTAATGACTTTTGCTTACAAAATAGTGTTGGCTCCTCCGCGCTCCTCTATAGGTTGTAGCCCCCAACTGACTTTTTTCTATGCTCTGCCAGCGGGAGATATACAGGTATGTTGCTATGTCATAGTTACTATGTAATTTTATAGTTATTACCTGGTTGAGAACCTCATGTGATGTCCTAAAAGCTCTATCATTAGAGTAATTATTATTGTATAACCTAATAATTTTAGAAAGGAATGTCAATTCTAAATTTGAACGCCTAGATGCATCCCCTTTTTGTTATTTGAACGTGGACAATGGCAGTATATAGTGTACAGAAAAGAGAGCTCAAGCAGGGAACTCTTATTTTGTAGTGAAATCTCTTAAAGAGAACAAAAAGGTAATTAAGTGATCGTAGAGGGTTGGAAGCCATGTGCACAACTTTTCTTACAATTGAAGTATGAAGCTTAATGGTTGTAAGAATATTGGACTAGCATATCCTTCACTCTTAATGGATGTAAGTCAATTGTTGCTTGAGTATTTAGTATAACTTTTAGTTCTGGTAAGCCTACTTATGACTGTAATCACTTGCAAGACTCAGTCACTAACAATAATGTGACTAGCTTGCTGCAGGTTGGTGTTGTTTTTGTATCATCTATTGTGTATAATATTGTTCGTGTTGTATCAAACGTTGACGAGGGACACAACAACACTCAAACAAATTAAACCAAAGTGTTAGGGTCAGGAGGTGCTACAGGAACTGTTGCAGAAGAGAACTGCTCCACCTCAAATGATTGCACCCATGAATGTGCACTACCTTTTCTATCGAAGAGATTACTTGCAGCTAAAAATAAGTTTTGTTAGTGCTGAAAGATCTTTCACCCATAATTTACGCTGGTCTATATGTTTGTTCTACAATTTTGCTTGCTTGTGTCACTATGAAATTTAAAATTCTAGAGGAACCGAAGCTAGGGAGAGCATGGAAGTTTTTATCACCAATGTCTGAAATAGTCGACTTGAAGAAGCTCTTTGCTCCATCAACCATTGCAGTGGTACACTGGTTTGATGACTTGTTAGCTCTATTTCAATATCATGATTATTTTTTGCATTGCAACCCGATGATAGTTGATGCGACCATTATATTTGCAAGATATCTATGCAGAGCTTGCAGTGAGCTTGAAAATATTAGAGGTTCTTAAAATTCTTAATAGTATAGAAGAAGCACTAGAGCTTCTAATATTATGTTTTTGTTGCAAATTGAAATGCCTGGTTGCCATATAGTGAAGTTATGATAAGCACTTTGATTTGTACAATTGTTGATTAGTACTAATGGATTTGCCTATTGGTATGGATAATATATGGGCTCATCGTGACACAATACGTAGACCTGGAAGACCCCATCAGTCTCTGGCGAAAGCAAGCAGACGATTAGCTACTCAAAGCGCATATACCAATTAACCACTTCAGACCAAAGTGAGTTGTGTATACTGTGAGCTTGTGTTTGACTACTTTCTAAATGACTTATTTTGTGTTAGTTGTTGTGGTTGTTTACTTGTGGTTCATAATAACAACTACAATTGCTTAGCGTGAGCTTTCACCTGCCAATAGTGTAATTGTTGAGCTTGTTTAATTATTACAAAAATATTTTTAGCAGTACTTTAGTGGAGGGATGCCACCCATATGCAGAGGATCTATGGAAATCAGTAAAGATAAACAAGTTAACATTTCAAGGTGTGAAGTTATGTGGACGTTGCAAGGTAAAAATACAAGGCCAGGGTCACATGATCTTATTTCAAATACGTTCTTTGCTGTGTGGTTAGATTTATGTGATAAACTGATAATAAAATGAATCAGTAGTTTACAATAGTTAGTTGGCTCAGTTCTGTTCATGAAGTAATCTTCATAAATTGCCATATAAATAAGGGGTACTATATTTTCCAGGAATATTGAAACCGAATAAATTTAGTACTATAATGTTCACTGTTAACTTTAGCAAGCCAATATGGATGGAAAAAATCTTACCTATTCACTTTGTTCTGGTCGATTTAGGTGCCCGCAATTAATGAAGACACTGGAATACCTAGCCCTACTGAACCAACTGAAACTCTGCAAACATATCGGTCGGGTGAAGTGCTACTTTCATAGCAATAAAAACAAACGGCAAGTGATTGTTGCATGCATCTTCCCCGTGGAACATGTTACTCTGTATGCAGATATGCTGGTGAAATAGCTTCATAATGGCTTAAATAATTGAAACTTGCGCTTATGTCATTTTTTCTAGGTGTACTTTGGGCAAAATGTAGTCTGCAAGCAATCTCTGACAGTAAATGGCGAAGGAAGAATCATCAAGGTCAGACATCCAGTTTATGTGACACAATCGATCCCTTCATCTGTTGAAATGTCAGCCTAAGTGATTGAATCAAGACCCCTAAATCTAAATGATTCCAATTGGTTAACAATGCATGCGAGACTTCTATCTCCATATTCTCCCTAACAATTGGTTAACAATGCATGCGAGCTTTGAACCATACTTGAAATGTATTTCATTTAGTTAATGAAATCTTGGTTTGCCTATTCTAGCAACTATGTTTCCTTGACCATGCTGATCTTAGAGCAATTATTTCGGATTAAGCATCACCGTCAGTTGGCATTAGGTTAGTTGAAATTTAGTTCATATAATATTAGGTAATGCATAGTTGAAGAAAAATCTTCCCCTTATAGGAACAGGCGTGGGCTATAATGATTTTTTGTTTATGTTTTCATTTCTTTATATACTTATTTAAGCTCTTTGCATTATGTAGATGGGACTGTGGCAGCATAGTTGGTGAATTTGATGGGCACTCAAAGAGGGTTCTAAGCTGTGACTTCAAGCCAACATGTCCATTTAGCATTGTGATATGTGGTGAAGATATTCTAGCTAACTTTTATAAAGGACCACCATCTAAATTCAAGCATTCGATAAGGTCAGTAGTCATTGCTGGTTTTCTGACCTAGCTAACAGTGTATAGCTAGCTCTTTGCCATAATTATTTGTTATGATCTTGCTTATATTTTGCCAATGGGCCAGATATACACATCTGATGTGGATTACTTTACTGCATTTATTATGTGAATGAAAACCTTCATTTACCCCTGTATCAATGATGTAGTCATGTTAACACGGGTGTCATCTATCAGAACTTATCATGTCCTACATTTGCTTATGTAGTGGATTGTATCTTATAAATGTTTATGTGTGTAGATATCTTGTTAGTTTATAAGTGCCTCTTTGAGTATCCATTACAGTCTCGGTACTGTCTTGGTTTAGGTAGGCCCAAGTAGCTCTTGACATTTATCTACATTATCAGTTTGATCTGTCCTATGCAATGTTTATTCAGTTAGCTTTTGGAACAATCTCTGAGTTTGTTGTATGGCACTACATGTGTAAATGACAGGTGCGTCTAGGCTCCCACCTCCCATTCACACAAGAGTGTCATATATGGATTTCAAGGATTATTCCATGGTGTAGTCATAATTTTCAAAAAACAAAAACCCTACACTTGATGTCAAAAACTAACCTTTCTTTACAGCTGCAGTCAATTCTAGGTGAAACCACTCCTTGGATAAAATAGATAAGTAGATTTGGATATATTGATTGGTCATGCTTGGTATAGAATTCATGTCAGAGGGGGACTCGAGAAGAGGTTTTGTCGGTACCCTGAGATAGGGGTACCCCCTACTACTGTATCACGATGCAGTTCCCGTGCGGCTACCTCTTAGCCACGTGGGAGTAGGGCTGCGTCCGTGACTAAGGCGTGCCTCAGCCCAACCAAGGGCGGTTGCTCAGGGCCCAGAGCGGCGCCCGACCTCACCACCTGGGTGGGTTCGAGGCTGCCACGTGTCCAAGATGGTGGAATACTCTAGGGCATCTGCAGTAAGTCCAGACCCCCATGGGATTGTGCAGAACCCCTAAGTTTGCGGACAGGACTCCTAGGGGAGGTCTAGGACCTCCGCGTGTGCATACTGGGCCCCTAAGGTGAGAACCAGACCCCTCCGAAGGGGTCCAGACCGCTCACAGCGGGGTCCCAGGGTGCCAGGACGGAAAATGCTTAAGCCCTGGTCAAAGACCAGACAGGGGTCCAGCACTGACACGTGTCTGAGCCCCATCCTATACGGCTCAGCTCCCCGCCCAGGCGGAGACCCGATGCTGCCACGTGGTCCTCTGCCCGTGACATAAGCCAGCGGGCGGAGCCTGATGTAAGGACTATGCGCCGCGGGCCACGCCGCGCGTCGCATGCTATGCTATCTCGGTATTTAATGCGGAGGAGGCCCACCGTCTGACAGGCGATGTGCCATCTCAGCATTTAATGCGCCCCGTCCACTCCGCTGGCAGGCGATGTGATGACTCAGCATTTAATGTGCCCTCTCTTTACTCCTCTAGTAGGCAGCGACCGGGCCATCTTATAGGCGGCGTGCCTGTCCAATCTATTGGCAGGCGACATGCTGTCACATGTTCTATACTCATGACGACTCGCGCGTTACCGAGGAAGCAGCCGAGAGAAGCCAATACTATAAGGGCTACGGGCATTACTATGCTCGAGGATGGCCCGGACGTTGCAGTCGTTAGTTATTTCCCTCCATTTTTTTCCTGGGCCCACATGTCGGGGCTCAACACCTGTTGTACGTGCCCCCCTTGAGCTATAAAAGGGGAAGCATGCGACGTTACAAAGGCAGGTCCCAACAGATGGACAGACTCATTCAGACTCAAGCTCACGAGCAATACAACACACAGTGGAGTAGGGTATTATGCTCCGGTGGCCCTAACCACTCTAAACCCTTGTGTGTTCTTGTGTGTTCATCCCCCCAATCTCTAACAAGCAAAACGCTTAGGCCCCTCCTCATCTTAGGATTTAGGGCGGGTGCATTCCGCCACCCGGTCGGAGATTTCCTCTCCGACATTTGGCGCGCCAGGTAGGGGCCTTGGCTTTAGGTTCTTGCTTGTTTTCCTGCTCGACGCCATGGTTCACATCGTCGAGCACCAAGATTTCGTGCCCGAGGACTTCATGCTGGAGGAGGAGGCTGCCTCTTCCACTCCGCGGGCCACCAACTTCCCGGCGCCTACTGCAGCGGCTGCTGTGCACTCTGCACGGCAGCACACTCCCACGCAAACATCCAGGGCGTCTAGGGCTGCACCTGGGGCGCTGTCAGCAACCAGGGAGTTGCTGCGCCATCCTCCTAGCTCCACGGCCTCTCTAGGGGCCATGAAGCAATGGCGGGATGACGTCGACCGCCTACTCGGCATGGCGCATTCTAGCTCAACCAGGCCCAGACCTCGGTTGTCTCGGCGTCAACATGAGGCGTCGGCGTCTGTGCGCTCACCCTCGGTGAGGGCAGCGCCGACTGAGGACATGCGGGTGGAGCTCAATCGCCGGCGCGCGGCGGAGGGCGCTCCAGTCTCTCTGGAGAGGTCTAATGACCTGCGGACAGAACTCAACTGCAGGCGTGCGGGTGAGGATGCCCGCGTCTCTCTGGAAAGGGCGCGAGAGCGCCGACAAAACATCGAGGGTCGCTAAAAGGGAAATAGGGTCAAACCTTTTCATAAATGATTTTGGTGGTTGAATTGCCCAACACAAACAATTGGACTAACTAGTTTGCTCAAGAGTATATGTTCTCCAGGTGCCAAAGGTTCAACTCAAAACCAATACAAAGATTAAAAAGGGTTCAAAAAGAAAGGAGCAAAGGAAACCGAAGTGCTCCCTGGTCTGGCGCACCAGACTGTCCGTGTGCCACCGGACAGTGTCCGGTGCACCAGGGAGGATCGACCTCAAACTCTTCAGCTTCGAGTTTCTCAGGCACAACTCCGTTATAATTCACTGGACTGTCCGGTGGGCCACCGGACTGGCCGGTGCGCCAGCGGAGCAACGACTAACTGCGCGCAATGGTCGACTCTGACAGTGAACAGTGCAGCACAGTGAACGCGATAGAAGGCAGAGCAGTTGGTCAGAGGGGCACCGGACTGTCCGGTGTCGCACCAGACTGTCCGGTACCACATGAGGACAAAGCCTCCAACAGTCGACCAGCTCCAAGCCCTAACGGGAGGATGACGTGGCAGCACACCGGACTGTCCGGTGTGCCCATCGCCAGCAGCCTTCTCCAACGGCTACTTTTTGGATGGTGGCTATAAATACCACCCCAACCGGCCACTTCAATGTGTGGGAGCCCAAGCAACATTCCAAGTCATCTAGTTGACATACTCAAGCCCTCCCAACCACCTCTATTCATTGATCTATCCTATACACAAGATTTAGACCACTACAACCAACACAAGTGTCACAAAAGAGAGAGCAAGCAAGAGAGAGCTACTCATTTGAGTTTAGCACTAGTGCCTTGTGAGATTCATTGAGAGATAGTGTGTGCTACATCTTTGTGTTCATTTGTGCGTGGAGTTTTGACTCCCATTGAACTTCCTCCAAAGTTTTGGAGGCTTGTAAAGCTAGCAAGAGACACCAAAGAGTGTGGTGGTCCTTGCAGGGTCTTAAGTGATCCTTGAGAAGAAGAAGAGCTCGCCGGTCTTGTGTGATCGGTGGAGAGAGGGAAAGGGTTGAAAGAGACCCGTCCTTAGTGGACTCCTCAACGGGGACTAGGCCTTCGAGGGCCGAACCTCGGTAAAACAAATCATCCGTGTCTCTTGTGTTCATTTCTTGTGATTTGTTTGTTTTCCCTCACTCTAAGTTTTCTTGCACTATTCTTTGCTATTATCATTTAGTGTTGCTTCAAGTTGCATTCTCATTTAGTGGAGCAACACTTTGCAAGAAAGAACTTGTGTTATTGCTCTTCTTATCTAAGCCCCCTTGCTTTATTCTCATAGACTTGTTAGTAGTATTGATTTATCAATTCCGCATTATTTGAAAGCAATACTCTTTACAAGCAAGGACTTAGTTTTTATACTCCGATAATTGCATATCTTGTTCTAACCACTAATCAAGGGATCTAGTTGGGGGATAAAGTTTTATTTTTTAGGTTTCGCCTATTCACCCCCCCTCTAGGCGACTTTCAATTGGTATCAGAGCTATGCACTTCATATTGAGTCTAACAACTCGAAGTGATGGCTCGTAGAAGATCCCAAAAGAACAAGAAGACACCTTCAAAGGAAAACAATGAGGTAACTCTTGAGATATTACTTTCTGATTGTTCTAATTATGATTCATGGTCTACTAGGGTAATAAACGCTTTTAGAACCGTAGATCCACAATTAGAACAAATTATAGACAAGAGTATCTTCCCCTCTAGTTATAATAGAAAAAATATTTCTGAGGAGGATCAAAGATGTTTTCGCTTAAATTGCCTAGCTTATGACATCTTAAGTAATTCTCTTAGCAATGAAGATTATCATGCCTTCATATCAAATTATAATGAATCCATTCATGATGCGCATGATATTTGGACTAGAATTAAAAGAAAATTTGATGAGTCCAAACATGATAGTTCATTTTGTGCCCCTACTTCCTTTGGTATTTGTGAAACTAACCCTTTGAAGGAAGAAGAAGAAAATGGTCGATGGAGACCAAACGATGAATCCACCTCTCTAAAAAGTTTGTCTTCCCATCTCGATTCCCACATATGTTGTGTGGCTAATGAAAATGATAGCGGAAACACAAATGAGGATGAGGAGGAAGAAAGAAGCTTCTTGCAACTCTACGCTCACCTAAGCCAAGAAGATAAGGCGGTCATGCTCAAACTTCTAAAAAGAGCGAGAGAGCAAAGCGAAGCTCGTCAAAGGCTAGAAGATATTCTCTCCATAAAAATGCTAAGCTTTGACGAGTTGACTAAAGAACATGAGGAGCTAAAGTGCTCTCATGTTGATTTGGTCTAAAGGTATGAAACTATTTCAATTGAGCAAGATAACTCTTTACATTGTATCGCTCAATTAGTAAATAGGAATGCCTTACTTAAGGACCAAGTAGAAAAGCTAAAATTTGAAAATCTAGCTTTTCAAGAAAAATATGATATGCTTCTATGTTCTTATGAAAATCTTATGGATGATCATATCATATTAAATATTGCTCATGAGGTTGTGATAGAAAACTTAAAATCTCAACAACCTTACTCATGCACATGTATTCAAATTGAAACTACATTACCATGTGCTAATGCTTGTTGTCCGTCGACAAGCAAATCTTCCTTTGAGCTAGAATTTGCAGGAACAAATGATGATACATATCAAAAGCTCAAAGAAGAAAATGAGAGGCTAAAAATGAGCTTGACACAACTAAAAGGGAAGTGCATTGCTCAACCTTCTCAAGATAACCGTGATCACATGGTGAAGAAGCTTGAGACGGGAACAACCGTGGCATGCACTAAATCCCTTGAAGAAAACGTCAAGGACTTGAGGTTTGCAAGAGGAAGGAACAAAAGAAGAAAAATCAATACCTCTTCCAATAGCCTCAACCACACCTCCATAAAAGGTAACATCCAAGGTAATCAAGTCACACTTCACACTAAGAAAAGTAAGAAGTGTAGTGAATGCTTTGAAAAGGGGCACTCGATTAGGTCATGTCCCTATATTAAAAATGACTTGATTATTAACAAGGATGATAAAGTTTGTTTTAAATGCTCCAAGAAGGGACACTTATTTAGAACTTGTCCCCATTTAAAACAAAAAGGCATAATGTTAGAAAAGACAATATTCACTAACCATGTAGCAAGCAAGAAACAAGGAAGGAAGAAATCTTCAAGGCTCGAAGATCGCCTATGCTACATATGCCGAAAGAAGGGACATCAATGCAAAGATTGTCCCATTGGTAACACTTCCACTCCTATCTTGTCAATTAATTCTCTTGTAACTAGGCAACCCAAAAAATTACAACTTGTGCTAGAAAGGTAATGAGTTTACCTAGTGCTAACACAAAGGACTTTTGGGTTCCTAGATCTTTATTGACTAACCGTGATGGACCCATCAAGCGATGGGTACCAAAATATGCTTAACAAGCTTTGCATGAGAAGGAGATGGTATGAAGCTTTAGGGTGCTTGAGAGAATCCATTCAATACTTATTAACTCAAGCTATCAATCTTCAATAATCTATATATCCAAGATTGACCCAAAGTTATTTAAATTTATTATATTCAAAAACTCATATCATCTCGTGAAAGATATTGATGTTGTAGGAAATAAAGAATTACCCTGTGCAGAAAGATCAAGGCCTACAACATGGGGGAAAGCCAAAGGATGGTAACACTTATGTTTTAAGTGCACGTATTTTAAATTATATTTTCTCATGTGTCTTGTGTAGTCATATAGAAAAAGAAGCACTCTAAATGTCCTTAAAATTATGTCACCATTCTTTGAAGAAATTCCTCTCATATGGTAGATTGCACATTCATCATTTCTATTCTATGGCAATCTACATGCTTTAAATTGGTGTAAGTACCTCATGGCATGTTTTACACTAATTATCTTATTATTGCCATGATTCTAGATATAGAGAGATATTTGAAAGGGAAATGTGTCGTTGGGCCATTTCTAAGTATTTTGGTGATTTAGTGTCCAACACGAGTGCTTAAGTATTAATCTATGCCAAATGTTGGACAAAGTGCAAATCAAGAGTAAAGGTATGTTTCTAAGACATAGTACACTGTTTTGGAGACTAATGTTTTGTGTCTAAGTGCTGGAAACAGGAGAAATCACTTTGGAAAAGAGATGGCTTTCTTCAGCCAAAGACAGTTCAGTCTGGGAGCACCGGACTGTCCGGTGGTGCACCGGACAGTGTCCGGTGCGCCAGGCTGGCGACTGTCAACTGGCTGCTCTCGCGAGGCGATCAACGGCGTACGGCTATAAATCACCGGACTGTCCGGTGGTGCACCGGACTGTCCGGTGAGCCGTTCACAGGCGAAGTCGTCGCTCTCGGGAAGTGATTAACGGCGTACGACTATAAATCACCGGACTGTCCGGTGGTGCACCGGACTGTCCGGTGAGCCGACAGTCGGTCGAGCCAATGGTCGGCCACGTAATCTGCGTACGACGCGTGGCCGAACCAATGGTCAGAAGGGGGCACCGGACTGTCCAGTGTGCACCGGACTGTCCGGTGTGCATCGGACAGTGTCCGGTGCGCCAACGACTCTGAATCTGCAACGGTCGGCTTCACCAAATAAGGAAAGAGATCCGCACCGGACAGTGTCCGGTGCGCCAAGCGACAGAAGGCAAGAATTGCCTTCCCGGAATGCTCTCAATGGCTCCTAGCTGCCTTGGGGCTATAAAAGGGACCCCTAGGCGCATGGAGGAGTACACCAAGCATTCTCTAAGCATTCCTAAGCACCAAGAGTTCAATTCCGCGCATTCGATTCTTTGTGATAGCAACTAGAGCTCCATTTGAGTAGTGTACTCTTTGGGTTGAGTTGAGAGCTCGTGTTGCGACCTGTGTGTGTGTTGTTGCTCTGATTTTGTGTCTTGTGTGTGTTGCTCATCCCAACCTTACTTCCGTGATTCTTTGTGAACATCTTTGTAAGGGCGAGAGGCTCCAAGTTGTGGAGATTCCTCGCAAGCGGGATATAGTAAAGCAAAGCAAAACACCGTGGTATTCAAGTGGGTCTTTGGACCGCTTGAGAGGGGTTGATTGCAACCCTCGTCCGTTGGGACGCCTCAACGTGGAGTAGGCAAGTGTTGGACTTGGCCGAACCATGGGATAAACCACTGTGCCATCTCTGTGTTGATCTCTTTGTGGTTATTGTGTTTTGCTAAGACTCCTCTCTAGCCACTTAGCCTTATTGGTGCTAACTCCTAATCAAGTTTTACAGGATCACCTATTCACCCCCCCTCTAGGTGCTCTCAATTGGTATCAGAGCCGTTCTCTTCAAGAAAGGGACTAATCGCCCGAAGAGATGGATCCTAAGGGCAAGGGGATTGTGATCAATGATAAGGAGAAGGAGTCCTTCATCAACGAGCCGAAAGATGACAAGCCTACCGACTCGGGCTCGGGCTACAAACGAAAAGATGGGAAGAAGAAGAAGACAAGGCGCATCAAGGAGATCGTCTACTACGACGACAGCGACGAGTCCTCTTCTTCCCAAAAGGACAACGATGACAACGACTACGAGAAAAAGAAAACGGTCAATTCGAACTTTTCTTTTGATTACTCTCGTATTCCGCAAAGTACCAATGCTCATTTACTCTCCATTCCACTTGGTAAACCTCCTCACTTTGATGGAGAGGACTACGGATTTTGGAGTCACAAAATGCGTAGTCACTTGTTCTCTCTTCATCCAAGCATATGGGAGATAGTAGAGAGTGGAATGAAATTTGATAGTACTGATAGTCCCATGTTCATTAATGAGCAAATTCACAAAAATGCACAAGCTACTACTGTTCTTCTAGCTTCATTGTGCAGGGATGAATACCAGAAGGTGAGCGGCTTGGATAACGCCAAGCAGATTTGGGACACCCTCAAGATCTCACATGAGGGGAACGATGTCACCATGCTCACCAAAATGGAGTTGGTGGAGGGAGAACTTGGGAGATTCGCGATGATCAGGGGCGAGGAGCCAACCCAAACGTACAACCGGCTCAAGACCCTCGTCAACAAAATAAGGAGCTATGGAAGCACGCGATGGACGGACCACGACGTTGTCCGCCTAATGCTAAGGTCTTTTACTATCCTCGATCCACATCTTGTGAACAATATTCGTGAGAATCCTAGGTACACCAAGATGTCGCCCGAGGAGATACTTGGAAAGTTCGTAAGCGGGCGGATGATGATCAAGGAGGCTAGATACGTTGATGATGCGTTGAATGGCCCAATCCAAGAGCCTCAAACCATTGCTCTCAAAGCAACGAGGAGCAAGGAGGCGCTACCTAGCAAGGTGGCGCAAGTTGAGGTGGTTGGGCTAAATGAGGAAGAGATGGCCCTCATCATCAAACGCTTCAAGACGGCGCTAAAGGGTCGCAAGGGGCATCCTAACAAGAACAAGACAAAGGGGAAGCGCTCATGCTTCAAATGTGGTAAGATTGGTCATTTTATCGCTAATTGTCCTGATAATGATAGTGACCAGGAACAAGGGAACAAGAGGGAAAAGAAAAAGGCGTACAAGAAGGCTAAGGGCGAGGCACACCTTGGCAAGGAGTGGGACTCGGATTGTTCGTCGTCCGACTCCGACAACGAAGGACTCGCCGCCACTGCCTTCAACAAGTCGTCCCTGTTCCCAAACGAGCATCACACTTGCCTCATGGCAAGGGAAAAGAAGGTAAGCACTCGTAATACTAGTACTTACGCTTCCTCAAGTGATGAAGAATCTAGCGATGATGAAATAGACTATTCATGTTTATTCAAGGGCCTAGATAGAACTAAGGTTGATAAGATTAATGAATTAATTGATGCCTTGAATGATAAGAATAGGTTATTAGAAAAGCAAGAGGATCTTTTGTATGAAGAACATGATAAGTTTGTAGAGGCACAAAAATCCCTTGCTTTAGAAATTAAAAGGAATGAAATGCTCTCTTGTGAATTGTCTACATGCCATGACTCTATTTCTAGCTTAAAGAGCATAAATGATGATTTGAATGCTAAGTTAGAAATAGCTAATAAATCAACATCTTGTGTAGAACATGTTGCAATTTGCAATAGGTGTAAAGATTTTAATGTTGATGCTTGTAGTGAACACCTAGTTTTAATTTCTAAATTGAATGATGAAGTGGCTAGTCTTAATGCCCAACTTAAGACTAGCAAGAGTGAATTTGACAAAATAAAATTTGCAAGGGATGCCTACACGATTGGTAGACACCCTTCAGTTAAGGATGGTCTTGGCTTCAAGAGGGAAGTCAAGAACTTAACAGGCCATAAGGCTTCCATCTCCGCCAAGGAGAAAGGGAAGGCCCCTATGGCTAGTAGTACTCAAAAGAACCATGCTTTCATGTATCATGATATGAGACATTCTAGGAATGCTTATAGAAGTTATGATGCTTTTGATTCTCATGCAATGTTTGCTTCAAGTTCTTCCTATATGCATGGTAGAGATATGCCTAGGAGAAATGTCATTCATCATATGCCTAGGAGAAATGTTGCTCATGTTCCTAGGAAGATTAATGAACCTTCTACAATTTATCATGCTTGCAATGCTTCCTTTGCAATTTGTAGAAAGGATAGAAAGGTGATTGCTAGGAAATTAGGGGCAAAATGCAAGGGAGATAAAACTTGCATTTGGGTCCCTAAGACCATTGTGACTAACCTTGTAGGACCCAACAAGAGTTGGGTACCTAAAACCCAAGCCTAAATTTGCCTTGCAGGTTTATGCATCCGGGGGTTCAAGCTGGATTATCGACAGCGGATGCACAAACCACATGATGGGGGAGAAGAAGATGTTCACCTCCTACGTCAAGAACAAAGATTCCCAAGACTCAATCATATTCGGTGACGGGAATCAAGGCAAGGTGAAAGGGTTAGGAAAAATAGCTATTTCATCTGAGCACTCCATTTCCAATGTGTTTTTAGTTGAGTCACTTGGATATAACTTGTTGTCTGTGAGTCAGCTTTGTAATATGGGATATAACTGTTTATTCACAAATGTAGATGTGTCTGTCTTTAGAAGAAGTGATGGTTCATTGGCTTTTAAGGGTGTATTAGACGGCAAACTCTATTTAGTTGATTTTGCAAAAGAGGAGGCCAGTCTAGATGCATGCTTAATTGCTAAGACTAACATGGGCTGGCTGTGGCATCGCCGTTTAGCTCATGTGGGGATGAAGAACCTTCACAAGCTTCTAAAGGGAGAACACATGATAGGTCTAACTAATGTAACTTTCGAAAAAGATAGACCTTGTGTAGCTTGTCAAGAAGGTAAACAGGTGGGAAGCTCTCATCATACCAAAAATGTGATGACCACATCAAGACCTTTGGAGTTGCTTCATATGGACCTCTTCGGACCCGTCGCCTATCTAAGCATAGGAGGAAGTAAGTATGGTCTTGTTATAGTTGATGACTTTTCCCGCTTCACTTGGGTATTCTTTTTGCAGGATAAATCTGAAACCCAAGGGACCCTCAAGCGCTTCCTAAGAAGAGCTCAAAATGAGTTTGAGCTCAAGGTGAAGAAGATAAGGAGCGACAACGGGTCCGAGTTCAAGAACCTTCAAGTGGAGGAGTACCTTGAGGAGGAAGGGATCAAGCACGAGTTCTCCACTCCCTACACACCACAGCAAAATGGTGTAGTAGAGAGAAAGAACATGACGCTCATAGACATGGCGAGGACGATGCTTGGAGAGTTCAAGACCCCCGAGCGGTTTTGGTCGGAAGCCGTGAACACGGCTTGCCACGCCATCAACCGGGTCTACCTTCACCGCCTCCTCAAGAAGACTTCGTATGAGCTTCTAACCGGTAACAAACCCAATGTGTCTTACTTTCGTGTATTTGGGAGCAAATGTTATATTCTAGTAAAGAAAGGTAGAAATTCTAAGTTTGCTCCCAAAGCTGTAGAAGGGTTTTTGTTAGGTTATGACTCAAATACAAAGGCGTATAGAGTCTTCAACAAATCATCGGGTTTGGTTGAAGTCACTAGCGATGTTGTATTTGATGAGACTAATGGCTCTCCAAGAGAGCAAGTTGTTGATCTTGACGATGTAGATGAAGAAGGCATTCCAACGGCCGCAATACGCACCATGGCGATTGGAGATGTGTGGCCACAGGAACAAAAGGAGCAAGATCAACCTTCTTACTCAACAATGGTGCATCCCCCAACTCAAGACGATGAACAGGTTCATCAAGAAGAGACGTGTGATCAATGGGGAGCACAAGATGATCATGTGATGGAGGAAGAAGCACAACCGGCACCTCCAACCCAAGTTCGAGCGACGATTCAAAGGAATCATCCCGTCGACCAAATTTTGGGGGATATTAGCAAGGGAGTAACTACTCGCTCTAGATTAGTTAATTTTTGTGAGCATTACTCCTTTATCTCTTCTATTGAGCCTTTCAGGGTAGAAGAAGCCTTGCTAGATCCGGACTGGGTGTTGGCCATGCAGGAAGAGCTCAACAACTTCAAGTGTAATGAAGTTTGGACACTAGTGCGGTGTCCCAAGAAAAATGTTGTGGGAACCAAGTGGGTGTTCCGCAACAAACAGGACGAGCATGGGGTGGTGACGAGGAACAAGGCTCGACTTGTGGCAAAAGGTTATGCCCAAGTCGCAGGTTTGGACTTTGAGGAGACTTTTGCTCCTGTGGCTAGGCTAGAGTCGATTCGTATTTTGTTAGCCTATGCCACTCACCATTCTTTCAGGTTGTTCCAAATGGATGTGAAGAGCGCTTTCCTCAATGAGCCAATCAAGGAGGAGGTGTACGTGGAGCAACCCCCTGGCTTCGAGGATGAACGGTACCCCGACCACGTATGTAAGCTCTCTAAGGCGCTCTATGGACTTAAGCAAGCCCCAAGAGCATGGTATGAATGCCTTAGAGACTTTTTAATTGCTAATGCTTTCAAGGTTGGGAAAGCCGATCCAACTTTATTCACTAAGACTTGTGATGGTGACTTATTTGTGTGCCAAATTTATGTCGATGACATAATATTTGGTTCTACTAACCAAAAGTCTTGTGAAGAGTTTAGCAGGGTGATGACTCAAAAGTTTGAGATGTCAATGATGGACGAGTTGAACTACTTCCTTGGGTTCCAAGTGAAGCAACTCAAGGATGGCACCTTCATCTCCCAAACGAAGTACACGCAAGACTTGCTAAAGCGGTTTGGGATGAAGGACGCCAAGCCCACAAAGACTCCGATGGGCACTGACGGACACGTCGACCTCAACAAAGGAGGTAAGTCCGTTGATCAAAAAGCATACCGGTCCATGATAGGTTCTTTGCTTTATTTATGTGCTAGTAGACCAGATATTATGCTTAGTGTATGCATGTGTGCTAGATTTCAATCCGATCCAAGGGAGTGTCACTTAGTGGCTGTGAAGCGAATTCTTAGATATTTAGTCGCTACGCCTTGCTTCGGGATCTGGTATCCAAAGGGGTCTACCTTTGACTTAATTGGATATTCAGACTCCGATTATGCTGGATGTAAGGTCGATAGGAAGAGTACATCAGGGACGTGCCAATTCTTAGGAAGGTCCCTGGTGTCATGGAGTTCTAAGAAACAAACTTCCGTTGCCCTATCCACCGCTGAGGCCGAGTACGTTGCCGCAGGACAGTGTTGCGCGCAACTACTTTGGATGAGGCAAACCCTCCGGGACTTTGGCTACAATCTGAGCAAAGTCCCACTCCTATGTGACAATGAGAGTGCTATCCGAATAGCGGAAAATCCTGTTGAGCACAGCCGCACAAAGCACATTGACATCCGGCATCACTTTTTGAGAGACCACCAGCAAAAGGGAGGTATCGAAGTGTTCTATATTAGCACCGAGAACCAGCTAGCTGATATCTTTACCAAGCCTTTAGATGAAAAGACCTTTTGCAGGTTGCGTAGTGAGCTAAATGTCTTAGATTCGCGGAACTTGGATTGATTTGTAGCATACATGTGTATTATGCTTTGATCATGTTCCCTTATGCATTTTGTTGTTTATTTATGGTGCTCAAGTTGTACAAACACTCCCCGGACCTCAAAAGTCCATGTGTGAGTGATGCACATATTTAGGGGAAGATGTGCTACAACTTGACCCTTTGAGACTAACCGTGTGCTTGAGTTTGCTTGATTAGTCTCAAAGGTGGATTGAAAGGGAAAGGTGGACTTGGACCATGAAAGACTTCCACTGCACTCCGATGAGAGGGTAACTCACTCCAAGTTCATCCCCATCTTCTTATTGCCTTTGTACTCTTATGTGAAGATATTGGTGAGGCAATGAGGTTTAAGGGCCAAGATTGATCCCGTTTTGGTGCTTGATGCCAAAGGGGGAGAAAATAAGGCCAAAGCAAGAAATGGATCAGCTACCACTTGAGAATTTTGAAAACAGTAGAATAGAGCTTTTGTTTTGTCAAAATCCTCTTATTGTCTCTCTTTGTCAAAAGTTGGTCTCTTGTGGGGAGAATGTTTGATTATGGGAAAAAGGGGGAGTTTTTGAATCTTTGATCAATTTCTCTTGGAATACCTCTCTTTATGTCTCTACAAGTGAATTTGACTTAGAGATAGGAAATTGAGTTTGATTTGCAAAAACAAACCAAGTGGTGGCAAAGTATGATCCAAATATGCCAAAGTTGAATCAAAACAATTTGTGTTCTTATTTGCATTGATATTGCACTTGTTCTAGTTGCTTTGTGTTGTGTTGGCATAAATCACCAAAAAGGGGGAGATTGAAAGGGAAATGTGCCGTTGGGCCATTTCTAAGTATTTTGGTGATTTAGTGTCCAACACAAGTGCTTAAGTATTAATCTATGCCAAATGTTGGACAAAGTGCAAATCAAGAGTAAAGGTATGTTTCTAAGACTTAGTACACTGTTTTGGAGACTAATGTTTTGTGTCTAAGTGCTGGAAACAGGAGAAATCACTTTGGAAAAGAGATGGCTTTCTTCAGCCAAAGACAGTTCAGTCTGGGAGCACCAGACTGTCCGATGGTGCACGGGACAGTGTCCGGTGCGCCAGGCTGGCGACTGTCAACTGGCTGCTCTCGGGAGGCGATCAACGGCGTACGGCTATAAATCACCGGACTGTCCGGTGGTGCACCAGACTGTCCGGTGAGCCGTTCACAGGCAAAGTCGTCGCTCTCGGGAAGTGATTAACGGCGTACGACTATAAATCACCGGACTGTCCGGTGGTGCACCGGACTGTCCGGTGAGCCGACGGTCGGCCGGGCCAACGGTCGGCCGCGTAATCTGCGCGCGACGCGTGGCCGAGCCAACGGTCAGAAGGGGGCACCGGACTGTTCGGTGTGCATCGGACAGTGTCCGGTGCGCCAACGACTCTGAATCTGCAACGGTCGGCTTCGCCAAATAAGGAAAGAGATCCGCACCGGACTGTCCGGTGCGCCAAGCGACAGAAGGCAAGAATTGCCTTCCTGGAATGCTCTCAACGGCTCCTAGCTGCCTTGGGGCTATAAAAGGGACCCCTAGGCGCATGGAGGAGTACACCAAGCATTCTCTAAGCATTCCTAAGCACCAAGAGTTCAATTCCGCGCATTCGATTCTTTGTGATAGCAACTAGAGCTCCATTTGAGTAGTGTACTCTTTGGGTTGAGTTGAGAGCTCGTGTTGCGACCTGTGTGCGTGTTGTTGCTCTGATTTTGTGTCTTGTGTGCGTTGCTCATCCCAACCTTACTTCCGTGATTCTTTGTGAACATCTTTGTAAGGGCGAGAGGCTCCAAGTTGTGGAGATTCCTCGCAAGCGGGATATAGTAAAGCAAAGCAAAACACTGTGGTATTCAAGTCAGTCTTTGGACCGCTTGAGAGGGGTTGATTGCAACCCTCGTCCGTTGGGACGCCACAACGTGGAGTAGGCAAGTGTTGGACTTGGCCGAACCACGGGATAAACCACTGTGCCATCTCTGTGTTGATCTCTTTGTGGTTATTGTGTTTTGCTAAGACTCCTCTCTAGCCACTTGGCCTTATTGGTGCTAACTCCTAATCAAGTTTTACAGGATCACCTATTCACCCCCTCTAGGTGCTCTCAATATTCCATGTTCTTAAAAGAATAAGGTGTCAAGTAAGGAATTCAAATCCTTAGGACACTTATAAAAGGAGAATTCTCTCTATAGCTAGAATAGTGAGACTAATGCTTTTATCTAAGTAACCCAAGTAGTCTCACTTGTAGAGAATAAGTTTCCCTTTTGAAGTGCGTAATCTAACATAAAAGGAAAAATCAATCCAATGACTTATGCTGTTGTGCTTCTTGCTTAAATTAGATATGACTCTTCTACATTCATCGCTCTCCATGATTGAATTAGATTTGTTCCCATTATCTTAAGGAATTAACTATGCTTGTTTTATAAGTTAAAGCTAAGCATATATCATGGAATAATCTAGTTCATATTATGAAGTTTCTATGCTTTAGCGATCCACTTTTCATTCCTTGTCAAAATAATTACAAAAAGGGAAACTTGTGATTGTGTTACTAACCATGCATCTCTTGAGCTTACTTATGGAAATCTACAAAAGAGAAAGTGCATGTCCAAAGTCACAAGCTTCTAGGGTTGCTCTTCACCCTAAGGAAGAAAGATAAAAGCAAAGGTATGGGAACTCCTTTTCCAATCAATGGTTATTTACTCTTAATTATCTTATTCTACCTATGTGAAGAATAGATTCTTTATTGAATTTAATTTTTGCTAGGTGTGCATTCAATCTCATTCTCATAAATGCACTAGTCCATTAGAATCTATTTCATCCCTTTGCTATATATGTTCTCATATTGATTTGCTTCTAAGTAATGATTAATGAATTCAATATGAAGAAGTAAATTTCCGATGATTGATCAAAATGTTTAAAAGGTGCATATTCCTTTTTCTTAAAGATGTGCACTAATGTTAAGAAGTTTACTTCATTGTTATGTGACTTATGGATGATGAATTGTTTTAGTTCATATCTAAAGAAATCATCCTTCATCATATACTCCCTTGTGCTACTAACATTTCTCTTGAGTATTTTCAAATGAGTTTGGGAAAAAAAGAGATAACTACAAGGGAGGACTCTCAAATGAAAAAGGAGGACATCAACAACGACAACACCTACTTGGATAGTAAGATCTTCAAAACAATCAATAGTGTGGTTGTAAGCATTCTAAATCCTTTTCATTATGAGAATACCAGGCATTAGTCGTTTATTGCAAATCTTATAAAGCCTTGATCAAGATGTATATTGCTTCTCCTTGTTCATCTCTAAAAATGAATGCATCTATTCATTTCATTCTAATACCATGATGCATATCTCTAGGGGGAGCCTACTTCTATATCTTGATCATATTGAGACTAACACCTTATCTTAGTAATTTCATATAGTCTCAAGTATGAAAATAAGTCTCTCATGAAGTAATGCTACTACATTTCAATCCAATTTGTTAAAATAATGTCGCTTTTATAAAGATTTGTCGCTTTCATTACTAAAGTAGCATATTTACTGGATTTTCCTTTTCTGAGCTTATCTAATGCATATGTTGTTCTTTTGATCACATCTGTTATTTGTTTGATCATTGAATAACTTCAATTAACACTTATGTTTCTTAGTGCCTTATATACTATCATTCGATATCTCTCTTGATGTGCACTAAGTTAAAAGGAGAATTCATGATACATTTATGCAATTTGTTATCCATTTGATATATGCTAACAATGACTTGGAGAAGGATCACTAGTTGTAGAACTCTCTCTTGTGTAAATTATTTCCATATATTGTCTTGAGTATAGGTCTTATGCATCTAAGACTAAGGACAAAGCACAATGAAGAGAGTGTCTCTATGTGAAGGTACAAAAGGGTAAAACTACTTCATCTCATTTATACATGTACCTAAATCTCCCTTTTATATACATTCTTTGCATATCTTGTATAAAAGAAGAGAAAGTATGTCCATGCATTAACCCTACTTCATACCTAGTTTAACTTCTCAAAAATCTTACTCCTGCATTCATGCATCCTTTGTTAAAACTAGATGAAGTGATTTTATTGTCAAAGAGCTTAAAGCTTAACCTTGTAACAAGGATAAGCTACCTTTGTTTCAAAGTTGGATGGTCCTTAAGCCTCTTTGAAATCCTTAAGGGAAAATGCTTAAGATGTTTATAACATGCTTTCATAAGTGCATAAACTGTCATGAGCGTCACACTTATACTATGACATAATGCACTTCACATTCTGTATGATATAGCTATGTTCTCATTAACCTAATTATGTGCAATTGGCATTTAAGGTCAAAATAAGTATTCCTCTCCATACACATATTTAGGGGGAGCAATCTATGTTATATAGAACTATGTTTATGCTTAATTTGATATATCCTTTGATCATATCTCTTTTATGTCTATGACTAATATGTTTTCAAGTATATTCTCATGCTTAGTCATAGAATTGAAAGGGAAATGGAGAATTCGGCAAAGACAACGCTTCCACTCAACTCCATCGGTATTATCCACTCTTTGTCGGTATTCCACATAGTTCTCCACTTTGGTATAATCTTCACTCATATTTATTTGTTTACCATTGGGGAGAAAGTAAAAAGGGCTTATATTTCACTCACAAGTATCCGTTTTTGGCGATTCATGCCAAAGGGGGAGAAAGTATGAGCCCAAAGCAAAAGGACCGCACTGTGGGGACAGATATCCCTCGGGTCCACTAGAAGGATAAAAGACATCACGAAAGGCCCAGAGGCCCCATAATTCGTAAGGTCATCCCCCTCGTGGGCTTGGAGGAATGACCAGTGAGACAGATCGACACAAGGCTGGGTCGGTGCAAGCCCAGTCGGCCCAACAACATCCAAACAGTAATCGCAGCAGTGGCCCGACCTTCCCGCGCAGGAGCCCCGTACATCGAAACTAGGTGAAGATGAGTCAGCTGAATTATAGGGAGATAGACTCAGTTAGTTCACTATTATTGTGGCTCACGTTGTTATCATATCCATATGTAATGCCCCACGGTCAAGTATATAAGGCCTAGGGGGCACCCCTTCAAGAAGATAGATCAACATTACTCATCACTTAGCCTCCCATCCCGCTCTTTACATTTTCCAGTGCTAGAGAGCCCCCTTGTAACTCATCGCATAAAGCATTCCAGCCAGAACGTAGGGTGTTACGCATCTCAAAGCGGCCCGAACCTGTACATCACTGTCTGCTATTTCTCGTGCGCTAGGCACGAACCATCGAACTACAGTCGGTAACACCGTCCTACTTCTAAAAAGCACCTTGGGGGTAACCCTGGGTGCGCGGTTGGACCCGAAACACCGACAGCTGGCGCGCCATGTAGGGGGTGTGTCATCGATCCAAGCTAGCTCAATGGCCATCACCTTTCAGCGCAAGATCATCCTCCGCCCCGGATCCATATTCTGCTTCGGTACTATCTCATCTATAGCGGATGAGGAGGGAACTCTGCATTGCCTCGCGGATCTGCCAGAGAAAAAGCTCTCCTCAGAAATCTCCGAGAAAATCAGGGCGAGGCAGGAAAAAGCGCAACCTCCAGCGCTCCTAAAAAAGATCACCTCCAGCAAGATAGGAGCTGAGAGTCCCTCAGCCCGGAGAACTCCGTTGTCCACCTCTCCGACGAGAGAATGGACGCGAATCATGAGGAGAAAGGAAGCAAAGGATCATCAAGCTAATCTTTCTGCGCCTCCTCCCTCAAAGGAGAACAGAAAGAAGATTGTCGTAACAGCTACCCCATTCTACCCCGACGTCCTCTTCACCGGGAAAGTGGAGTCGCCCCCCATCTCCGACGACAAGCCGACCGCGCCCGGAGAAGAACCCCCTCAGCGGGAATCCCGCAGACGAAGAAACCGACGCCGAAATATCCGGTGGCATCATGAGGCCGGAGAGCGGGACCCAGCGCAACCTATCGCGAGACGAGGTCTCGGAGGCGGGAGAAACCCCAAAGGAACGTGTCTTCAGGGAGCGAAGGAATTCCCGACGACGTGATCGTCGATGTGCTCAAGAACAGGCCGAGCAGGAGATAAAGCAACGTCGAGAAAATCCACTCTTCGGGCGCAACTTGAACCCCGACTTCGCCCGAGCCATGAACACGCCGAGTGAAGTCGGAGGGGTGTTGGCTCGGAGAGCAAATGGCCTCCCTCGGACTCCCGACACCGAGGGCTATCAGAGGCTGTTCACTCAAGCAGCAAATCACCTTCTACCCCTCGCTCACCCGCCGAACAATCTACGGCACGCCATCAACAGTCGCCGGGACGCGCGGAGCTCCATCAATGCCTCGCGTGAATGACGACACGAAAACGAGATCCGTCGCCGGGAAGAGTACGACCGGGACCATGTCATCCCAGCACGGAGTCAGGCTACCAGGACCGAGTCAGCCACGGCTTCAACTGGAGGCACCGCCCGGGGATGGTCGAGGCACCACGACGATCACTCCCCTCCCCGGGACAGGCAACATCATCGACAACAAGAGGACACATGTGGAGTATCGGCGCTTACTCCGCGCCTCAGGGCCATTCAATGGCCCCCTAACTTCAAGGTATCCAATGTCGACAAATATGAACCTAAGCAGGATCCAGGAGGCTGGCTGGCCGTCTACACCACCGCTGCCCGGGCAGCTGGGGCAACCGAGGACGTGATGACCGCATACTTGACTATTGTTCTCGGGCAAGACATGCTGCAATGGCTGCGACACCTACCCCGACACTGCATCGACGACTGGAGCGACTTTAGTCGGCGCTTTACCGCCAACTTTCAGTCTCTCTCCGATAAGCCAGCGCAACCATGGGACCTCAAATCCATCAAGCGCCGGGGGGACGAAACTCTCCGGTCATACCTCAAAAGGTTCCAAACCATGAGAAATCACATCCCTGAGGTCGCTGAGGCAGCGGTGATCGAAGACTTCTACAGAGGATCCAATGACTCGACCTTCGTCCGAACCATATTACAGAAAGCGCCGACTACTTCCGAACAACTGTTCCGAGAAGCCGACCTCTACATCACCGCCGACGAGCGAGCTCAGGACCTCATCGGAGGAGTAAAGCCAGCACCAGCGGCACCACGACGCGACACGAATCAGCAGCCCAACAAGCGTTGGGAGAAGAGACCTCGCAAAGAAGTCCACGCCACCGGACCACCTGCCTCTCGTGCCTGAGGAGGACCTCGAGGAGGCGAACGCACGCAAGACGACATCCTCGACGCCCAGTGCCCGTACCACAAGGACATGCGCCACACCCTTCGGAACTGCAGAGACTTCAAGCATTCCGTCGGGCACGACCGACCCTTCCAACCTTTACCTCCCCCTCCGCCGCGAGGAGGACCAGGCGAACCGCGACAACCCCAGCAGCAGGAGGAGGGAGGAGGTGGAGCCTTCCCGCGTGTCGACAGAGAGGTCAATGTCATCTTCGGCGAACACGAATCGCAGGAGAACAAGAGACAACAAAAGCTCAACGATCGCTAGATACTGGTGGCAACTACCGGACCTCCCGCCCCATACCGATGGTCGGAGCACCCGATCACTTTCACTCGGACGGATCAGTGGCTCAACTTCGACCACCCAGGCAAATACCCGCTCCTCGTCAATCCGGTGATCCAAGAAAGCAGGGTGAAGAAGGTATTAGTGGACGGGGGGAGCAGCATCAACGTCACCTTCCCCCGGACACTCCAAGGCTTGGGGGTTCACCTCAAAGAACTCCACGAGTCAGACACTCCTTTCTTCGGCATCGTGCCAACTGAAGGAGAGTACCCGCTGGGCCACATCTACATGCCAGTCACCTTCGGAACTCCAGAAAACTACAGCACCGAGTTCCTGAGGTTTGAGGTGGCAAACTTCGACTGTGGATACAACGCCATCATCGGGAGGCCCGGATTAGCAAAGTTCATGGCTATTCCACATTACACATACATGATATTGAAGATGCCTGGACCGCAAGGGATCATAACTGTGCGCGCTGACTTCCAAGGCGCCGCAGAATGTTTCCGAGTGGCTATTCAGGTGGCACTCTCCACCAAACCATCGGCAATTTCCTCTACACGGGAAAACTCAAAGCCTGAGGAAGATCTCGCGGTCCCCGCGAACGAAGCACAAGCCGTGACCTCTATGCGGCCGACTAAAGAAACCAAAAGGATCAACCTCGGGTTCGCTGATGAGCGCAGAACCGCCATCATCAGCTCCAGCCTGGGCGACAAATAGGAAAGCGCGCTCGTCCAGTTTCTGTAAGATAACCGAGACGTATTCGCATGGCAACCTGTGGATATGCTGGGAGTCCCAAGAGAACTGGCCGAGCACAAATTGAAGGTCTACCCCCAGGCAAGGCCAATACGCCAAAAATTACGTCGCTTTACGCCCGACAAGAGAGAAGCCATCCGTGCTGAGCTGGCTCGCTTGGTCGCGGCCAGATTCATTAGAGAAGTGTTACATCCTGAATGGTTGGCCAACCCTGTTCTTGTACTAAAAAAGAATAAAGTGGATTGACGCATGTGCGTTGATTATACAGATCTCAACAAACACTGTCCGAAGGATCCCTTCGGGCTCCCTAGGATCGACCATGTGGTGGACTCAACCGCTGGATGCTCTATGCTGTCTTTCTTAGATTGCTACTCTGGGTATCATCAGATTAGCCTGGCAAAAGAAGACGAGGAAAAATGGCATTTATCACCCCGTTTGGAGCTTTCTGCTATACCTCCATGTCGTTCGGCCTCAAAAATGCTGGAGCGACTTATCAGAGAGCTATTCAAACATGCTTAGCCGATCACTAGGGCAAGCGTGTGGAAGCTTATGTGGACGATGTGGTGATCAAGACAGAAAATTCAGAAAATTTCATTGAAGATTTACAGCTGGTTTTCAACAGTCTGTGGCAATATCGATGGAAGCTTAATCCCGAAAAATGTGTTTTCGGGGTACCAGCAGGAAAGTTACTCGGGTTTATTGTCAGCCACCGGGGAATTGAAGCTAATCCAGAAAAAATCGAAGCTATCATGAGGATGGAGGCACCGCGATCACAGAAGAAAGTCCAAAGACTTACCGGATGTATGGCAGCCCTGAGCAGATTCATATCCAGGCTGGGAGAAAAAGGCTTACCATTTTATAAATTACTCAAGAAGGTGGACAAATTTCAGTGGACCTCAGAAGCAGAGGAAGCCCTAGACGCATTGAAAAAGTTCTTAACAACACCACCAGTGCTGAAACCGCCACGCCGAGCCACGCCAACTCAACCAGCAGAAGATCTGCTATTATATATCTCTTGCACGACTCACATGGTGAGCACCGCGTTGGTAGTCGAGCGAGCAGAAGAAGGACACGCATACCCAGTACAGCACCCTGTTTATTTCATCAGCGAAGTTCTGGGTCCCTCAAAGAAGAAATATCCTCAGGTTCAAAAGCTATTGTACGCAGTACTTCTAACTGCACGCAAGCTTCGGCACTACTTTGACGACCACAAAGTCATAGTAGTCACTGGATTTCCAATAGGGGATATTCTCCACAACAAAGAAGCCATCGGAAGGGTAGCCAAGTGGGCCTGTGAATCGGGGTCTCATGACATCGAATTTCGACCTCGCACTGCTATCAAGACTCAAGCACTGGTTGACTTCGTATCAGAGTGGACCGAGCAACAGGTACCGGATAATCCGGAAGTTGTAGAAGTATGGCAAATGTATTTCGACGGCTCATTGAAGCTGCAGGGAGTAGGTGCAGGGATCCTCTTTACTGCACCTAGGGACGAACACCTTAGATATGCTCTTCAATTGCTATTTCCAGCCTTTAACAACGCAGCCGAATACGAAGCTCTGATTCACGGGCTGAACATTGCCATATCGCTGGGCATCAAGAGATTGATGGTGTATGGAGATTCTCTAGTGGTCATAAGTCAGATAAACAAAGAATGAGATTGCTCGAATGATTCCATGGGAAAATATTGCACTGCTGTCCGGAAACTAGAAGATAAATTTGAAGGATTAGAGTTTCATCATGTGGAGAGAGACCGCAACACCGCGGCTGATGCATTGTCTAAGCTAGGGTCCAGTCGGACTTAGGTCCCACCCGGAGTCTTTGTCCAAGAGGTGCCGCACCCAAGCATTTCAGCGGACCGGGTAGAAGAATGCAATACTCTGAGCCAACCGGAATCAAATCCTGATGACTGGAGAGAGCCGATCATCAGATATATAAGGAATGAAGAAGAACCAGCTGACAAAAATACAGCCGAGCGTATCGCAAGGTAGTCGGCTCACTATACGCTCATTGGGGACACACTATACAGAAGGGGCGCGTCAGGAGTCCTCATGAAGTGTATTCTTTCAGATACTGGAAAGCAACTTCTAGATGAGGTCCATGCTGGGCAATGTGGAGTGCATGCAACATCCAGGACCATGGTTGGGAAGGTCTTCAGGTCGGGTTTCTACTGGCCAACAGCGAAAAGTGACGCATCCAAGTTAGTTCAGAAATGCAAAGCCTGCCAATACTTATCGAAACAGCAGCATCTACCGGCACAACAACTACAAACCATACCCGTAACTTGGCCATTTGCATGCTGGGGGTTGGATATGATTGGACCATTCAAAAAAGCTCAAGGAGGATACACTCATGTACTAGTTGCTATTGACAAGTTCACAAAGTGGATAGAATTCAAACCCATCGCTTCCTTAACTTCAGCTAAAGCAGTGGAATTCATACAAGACATAATATTCAGGTTTGGAATACCAAACAACATCATCACCGACCTGGGATCCAACTTCGCAAGTTCAGAGTTCTTCGACTTCTGCGAACAAAAGGACATTCAGATCAAATATGCCTCCATGGCACACCCAAGAGCCAACGGGCAGGTAGAAAGAGCCAACCGGATGATATTAGAGGCGCTCAGGAAGAAAGTTTTCGACAAAAATGAGAAGTTCGCAGGAAAGTGGATCAGGGAATTGCCATACGTCGTTTGGAGCCTAAGAACTCAACCTAGTCGAGCCTTTCATGGAAACAATCCTTTCTTTATGGTCTATGGTTCGGAGGCAGTGCTACCTGCTGATCTCAAGTTTGGAGCACCAAGGTTGATCTTTGAAAACATAGCAGAAGCTGAGGCTACTAGGCTGGAGGATGTCGACATACTCGAAGAAGAATGACTAAACACGGTGATTCAATCAGCACGGTATCAACAAACTCTGAGGTGCTATCACGATAAGGCCATATGGCATCGATCCTTCATAGTGGGAGACCTCATCCTCCGCCGAATTCTAACGGGGGAGGGGCGGCACAAATTGTCACCTCTATGGGAAGGACCATTCATAGTAGCTGAAGTCACTCAGCCTGGATCATATCGACTCACACAGATTGATGGCACAGAAGTCGGGAACTCATGGAATATAGAACATCTCAGGAAGTTTTATCCTTAACTATATTCAAAAAGCTATTGGGGCGGCAATGTACTCTGTAAACCGGGAAATGCATCATCAATAAAAAAGGCTTCGGGGATTCTTCGTTTTGCGTTCTTACTCAAGTCGAGGTGACCACTATACCCTATTAACGGAGCAATCGGCTTAAGTCGGCAATGACCTAAGACGGTGCAACATGCTCACGCTTACTTAACTCAGGGTGACCACTATACCCTAGCAACGGAGCAATCAGCTTAAGTCGGCGGTGACTTAAGACGGTGCGACATGCTCACGCTTACTTAACTCAAGGTGACCACTATACCCTACTAACGGAGCAATCGGCTTAAGTCGGCAATGATTTAATACGGTGCAACATGCTCATGCTTACTTAACTCAGGGTGACCACTATACCCTACTAACGGAGCAATCGGCTTAAGTCGGCAATGATTTAAGACGGTGCAACATGCTAACGCTTACTTAACTCAGGGTGACCACTATACCCTACCAACAGAGCAATCGGCTTAAGTCGGTGGTGACTTAAGACGGTGCGACGTGCTCGCGCTTACTTAACTAAGGGTGACCACTATACCCTGCCAACGGAGCAATCAGTTCAGGCCGGTGATCACTATACCCCCGACAGCGGAACGATCGATTTAAGCTGACGACGACTTAAGTTGGCACGGCACATTCGGCACGTTCGCAACTATTCATCCTAGAGCGATTTCTATGCCCCACGAAAAAATTCAAAACCATCATGATGCACATACTTTTACGATTGTAGATACCGTGGAACTCTAACAAAAAATAACAGTATTCGGTGCCGAAAAGTGTTTTCTAACAAAACATCCAAGAACATTAACCATATACTCAAGGCATTCAGTGTTTTCTATCTGGAAATGTTTTTCTCAGGAGCGACCGACGAGGAAGGACGACTCAAAGAATCGGGAGCGGCATTCACATCCGCCACTATGTCGTTGGGAACAACCACGCCAGGTCTCCTCATCAGAATTCGCCCCACGCGAACGGCTTTGTCCATGGCCTTGTCGCGCTGGGCCTTCAGAGTAGCAGAAGTATCTTCAGCGGCCTTGACAGCCAACCGAGCGGCCTCTAGCTCCTGGACTACTGACTTTTTGGAAGCACGCAGATCCTTGATGACAGTATCCTTGTTCGACACCAATTGTCTGAGGCGAATCTTATCATCCAGAGACTCTTGCAGCTTGTAGCGATGGTTATCCAAGTCCTCCATGGTAAAACGATGACTCCTCTCCAAGTTAGTCAACGAGTTGCTGGCATCACGGTATAGCTTCTCCAGATTGTCACGAGAAGTAGCGAGGGCACGCTTTTCCTCCTGCAAACAAGAATCAATTTCTCCAAACGTCGAGCAAGCAATAAGAACACAACAAACAAAGCCAAGATTCATAGGCCACCTTTTCAGAGTCGAGCTGAGCATGGAGAGTAGAGTTCAAAATGTTAGCATCATTCAGAGAAGCAGAGACCCGGGCCAGTTCAGCTTGGCCTTGAGAATACTTTTCTTCAAGATCAGAGCACCACCGAGCCAGTTCAGTCTGACCTTGAGAATGTTTTTTCTTCAAGATCAGAGTACTGCCGGGCCATGTCTATCAGGAAACAGTCAAGCAAGGGTGTTCAGCTATAAAGCAGATTACTCAAACAGCCAATAAAAGCAAAAAGGAGCACTAACCAGCATTTGTCGTCTCCAATTCAGATACTCGCCGCTAAAGTAACACTGGATTCCAATGCATTAGGGACAAAGCCCCTTCTGGGACAGAGGTCCCCTGTGATTTCAACCGGCTAGCCATTTCATCCACCAATGCCTGATGATAAAAACAGATGAGCATAATAACGACAGTCTACCTGAAGTAAAAGACAGGGCAGAAGAAACCAAGATACCTGGAGGTTAGAGAAGAATGAGGGAACCTCCAAGTCGTGAGAAATCAATCGGTGGTTCGCTGAAGGGCCACCAACTGGAACAACCCACAATGCATCATTGGGAACCAAGTCAGTGTCACCAGCGGAAGTCAGAACTCTGTCATCGGGAACGTTGACCTCTAAAACGACCTCTTGACACGAAACCCGCACTGCTGCCATACAATCAGAGTACAGAGGAGAAGATCCCACATGAACATCCATGGAAGTGTTAGAGGGAGAACCAACTCAAACACCCTCGGGGGTTGGGTTATCGCTTGCGCTACCCATCCGAGCCGGGTCATTCCCGACAACACCCTCGGGGGCTGGGTAAGCGCCAGCACCATCCTTGAGGGTCGAGTTCTCTGCAGTAGCCACCTCTAAGGCTAAAGGTCCCTCAGTCACTTCCATGGGAGTAGCGCAATCCAGACCAGCTTCCTGATCCTCAAGACCACGCTCCAAGGTCGATGAGGCGCGGGACGCTGCCCGGGATGACCCCAACTCGGCATCAAGCACATCAGCACAAACATCCATCGCGTCACCATCTGCTAGCTCTGACAACAGATCTTCTGGAACCATATCCTCAAGAGCTTGATCAAAGTTGGCCAGAGACAATTCTTGTAAATCAACAAGAGCAGACAGGGCTGGAGAAGGAACACCACTGCTTTCGCCACTGGCAATGTAGCGTCGGCTGTTCTTCCAAGTTAGAGGGATTTCATCCTCCTCCTCGCCATCATCGACAACACGGACAGTACACCCATTGGGGTCAGCATCATCCAGGTTACACCCATTGGGGTCAGCATCATCCAGGTTACACCCATTGGGGTCAACGTCATCCAGGTCACACCCATTGGGGTTAGTAGTAGGAAGGTTACACCCATTAGGATTAGTTTCAGCAAATGCAGGCACTAGCACTTCTTCAGCAGCAGGAACTGAAGGACCAACATTCTGATCAAAACTAGACACTCGACGAATACGTCTCTTCTTCTGTTTCTTCCTGTCAGCAGGAGAAGCAGGCTGATTGGCTCGGCGAGAGTGCTTCGGACGAACGTTGTCAGACTTCTGAATATCTAAAGCTTCGCTATCCTCTGGGATGGGCGCTACCGCCAGAGTTTTAGTAGGGACTACATCAGAGGAATCTTCAGCTAACATATCCAGCATGACACTTATCTCCGTGTCACTTGGATTCAAAGGCACCTCAAAATGAACCTGCCTCTCGTCGTCAGGAATCTCCCCGAGTGAGGCAACCAAAGCACTAACTTCTTCGGGAGAGGTTCGTACTCTAAGGCCCAAACCGCTATCATCAGCAGGAGGATTTGACACGAAACTGATAAAGGCCTGGGAGGGAGGCAAATTCCAGGCCGAGTATGCAACAGGAGCGCCGATGTTCGACACCTTGCCTCTGAGTATCATCTCGAGCCGGTTCACCAAGTCCACAGTAGGAATTCTTCTGTTGGTCACCCGGGTTGAATCAGCCAAGCCTCGGTACAAATAGGTCGGATATGCTCTGTCCTTCAATGGCTGAATGTTCTTGAAAACAAAGTCAACGACCATAGCTTCTACAGTCAGACCCCTTTCTTTTAACAATCCAACTTCTGCTAACAGAGCCCTTGCCTCAACCACCTCCTGGTCTGTGGGGGATTCGGTCCAGCTCGGAGTGCGAACATCCGGCTGTCTCCCTGACCGTGGGGGAGGGAATTCCCATAATTCTCCATGATGAACCATTCCAGGCGCCATCCCTTGATGCTGTCCTTGAGAGGGATGTCGAGGTAGTCAGTCTTCCTTCCGCGACGCATCTCCAAGCTCGTGCCCCCCACTAGCTGGTGCTACCCCCGGACATCCCAGGCCGACAGTGGTACAGATACTTCTAAAGGCCAAAGTGGGGCAAAACACCAAGAAAGGCTTCGCATAAATGAATAAAAACAGAAACTTGCAGAATAGAATTGGGATTCAGATGGGTCAAATTCAAGCGATAGAAATCAAGGAGACCACGGAAGAAAGGAGAAATGGGTAGGGCGAGTCCGCGGATAAGGAAAGGAACATAAATGACAGATTCATGGGTGTGTTCTGTTGGAATAGTGACCCCACGACAGATCCGCCACGAACAGAGCTCCCACGGAGGAAGAACCCCGATGGAAACAAGATGAAGAAGGTCGGATTCGGAGACAACAGACATATGGTTACCTGCGAAAGGCAACTGACTGTTGGGATCAATGGGAGGAATGATTGCAACGGACGAACTCGAAGCTTTCCGCTTGGCCGCCATCTCAACCTTGCTAGCGAACGGAGCGGAAGCGATATTGCATGAAAGCAGAAAGAATCTGGATGCAGAAAAGCAGAAACTAGGGCACGGAGCGGGGAGGCGTGCGACAGCGCAGTACATATGAGATTTCCCCGAGCCAAATGTCATTTTTAAAAAGTGCCCAGACATCACCCAGCCGTTATTTCTAAAACGCTGGTGTGCCATGTCATCACCCAGCCGTTATTTCTAAAACGCTGGTGTGCCATGTCATCACTCGGCCGTATGTCCAAAACGACCGACGCGGCCCAAATTGACTCAGCTGTCGTTTCTAAAAACGCTGGCGTTATTTGACTTAACTCGGCCACTACTTTCAAAGCGGCCAACGCAGTCCGTTATCACTCAGATGTTACCTCTAAAACGCCGACATCGCCAATAACCGCTCGGTCGTTATTTCTAAAACACCAACGCGGCCCGTTATCGCTCGGCTATCACCCCTGAAAAGTCTCAACATCGCTGATAATCACTCGGCCACCACTACTAAAGCGCTGGCATCGTGAAGAAGGTGATCTGAAGCACGGTTCGACGATTCTAAGTTGCCACTCAAGCATTACGTTCAGAAACAGCCTTTGTAGTAAGCACCAACACAAATGACAATCAGCAAGAAGGCGGAATGATGCGCACGAGAGGAATCGAAATCATTCTTCATTATACGGGAAGTACTACCGAACAAACAAATCAACTCATTATGAGTCGATGACCCCCTACTACTACACTATACTTCACTACTCTATACTACTAACTACCACTACATTATTTCATTATACTACTACTAATCTATACTAATAATTAAAACCAATGGCATTTAGCCACTGGCCTTGTTGCTGCCCTTGCTGCTGCCGCCGCCGCCGTTGCCGCCATCACCGCTGTCGCCTCCGCCCTTGCCGCCTGTTGCCGCCGCCGTCACCGTCGCCACTGCTGCCCTCCTCAGATGAGTTGGAGGGATTCTCCTCGTCCGAGGAGTACTCCGACTCATCCGAGCCCTCGAGCCCGGCACGCTCGACGGCCCGGATGTAGATCCACACCTCCGCGGCGATCCCCTGGGAGTCGTCTAAATCATCAGACGACGCCGGGGGAGAGGCGGGAGCCGGAGAAACCTCGGACTCGGAGGAGAACTCCTCCTCCGAGTATTCTAAGTCACTGAAGTCCTCCGAAGGAGGAGTCGGCTCGCGTTTGCACTTGTCGCCCGAGTGATGAGAAGAGTTGTTGCCTTTCTTGTTCTTGCCCATGGCGAAAGTGGAGGGAAGGAGAGAAGATTAAACATCAAGCAGTAGCAAGAAGCGTGAAAACGCTGGAGAAGCAAGGGCACTATTTATAGAAGAAGAAGGCAACCGCTCATCTCCTACCACGGCCACTGAACAGTCACAAAAATTCAATATGCAATTCAAACCATCTGAAGACACGTTAGGCGGCTGACGCCGTTTCACGTAACACGACACCCATTGGGACTCCAGTCAACCGCGCAGGCGATATGATTACGCTCGCGGTCACATCAAGTTACTACTCAGAAGCAATTTGCTAAACGCTCAGCGTACCAAGCCACCTCTTGCCTACACCCATTGGGGGGCGCCCAGGAATTATCAGTATATTTTCAACACTGTCACATCCGAACAGTATATGCAATGAATACTTCAAGACAGAAGAAAGATATTAGCGGGGATCAAAGGAAAGCCAAATATAGCCAATGAGGTACAAGTCTAATCGACAGAAGCATCAAAGCACGAAGTGACATGAAGACGAGCCAAGGGCCATCTACCGAACGTCCAATCAGTCGCAGATCAAATAAATGGCAAAACCTATCAAGATATGGGCAAATCGCGTACTCGGCCACAAAGACAAAAATATACGCTGACCTCTAAAGCGTAGCATCAACAATATAATGCTGGTCTCCAAGGCATTCAACAAAAAGGGAGGAAGATTCCCAGAAAAAGACACGAAATGAAGACCTTCGAGTGGATTATTTTCAAAAATCCACTCAAAGCTCGGGGGCTACACCCATTAGGTGCACCTTCGGTGCACCTGATGGACTTCATGGCTCGACAGTGCAAAATGCTGACCTCCGAAGCATAAACCCGAGACAGAACACCGAATTTTGAGGAATAATAGCAGAAGAAGACAGTAAAAAGAAGACGTGTTAACCGGATCACTCAGAATTCTGAAGCAGTGACTCAATAGACTTATTTTCAAAAGCAGTCCCTAGTAAAATCAAATACCACAAGCAGGACCTAGGATCTTTGGGCCGTTTATTTCAAAATCAGCCCAAAGATCGGGGGCTTGTGGGGGACAGATATCCCCCGGGTCCACTAGAAGGATAAAAGACCTCACGAAAGGCCCAGAGGCCCCATAATTCGTAAGGTCATCCCCCTCGTGGGCCTGGAGGAACGACCAGTGAGACAGATCAACACAAGGCCAGGTCGGTGCAAGCCCAGTCGGCCCAAAAACATCCTAACAGTAATCGCAGCAGTGACCCGACCTTCCCGCGCAGGAGCCCCATACATCGGAACTGGGTGAAGATGAGTCGGCTGAATTATAGGGAGACAGACTCAGTTAGTTCACTATTATTCTGGCTCAAGTTGTTATCATATCCATATGTAATGCCCCACGGTCGAGTATATAAGGCCTAGGGGGCACCCCTTCAAGAAGATAGATCAACATTACTCATCACTTAGCCTCCCATCCCGCTCTTTACATTTTCCAGTGCTAGAGAGCCCCCTTGTAACTCATCGCATAAAGCATTCCAGCCAGGACGTAGGGTGTTACGCATCTCAAAGCGGCCCGAACCTGTACATCACTGTCTGCTATTTCTCGTGCGCCAGGCACGAACCATCGAGCTACAGTCGGTAACACCGTCCTACTTCTAAAAAGCACCTTGGGGGGTAACCCTGGGTGCGCGGTCGGACCCGAAACACCGACACGCACCACCACCGAATTTTAAAAATGAAGTTTTTCAAATTGATATCTTATTATGTTCAAAAGGGGGAGAAAGTAGTATCTTCAAAAACTTGCAAAACCCTCTTGAACACTAAGAGGAGAATTTTATTCAGGGGGAGTTTTGTTTAAGTCAAAGGAAAAGCATTTGAAACAGGGGGAGAAAATATCAAATCTTGAAAATGCTTCTTTCAATCTTATTCATGTACCTTTGACCATTTGCAAAAAGCTTTTGAAAAGAATTTTACAAAGAATTTGCAAAAACAAAACTAGTGGTGCAAGCGTGGTCCAAAGTTTTAAATAACAAGAAGAAAAACATTCATGCATATCTAGTAAAAATAATATATTGGTTTAACTCCAAGCAACCTTTGCACTTCCTTTATGCAAACTAGTTCAACTCTGCACTTATATATTTGCTTTGGTTTGTGTTGGCATCAATCACCAAAAAGGGGGAGATTGAAAGGGAAATAGGGTCAAACCTTTTCATAAATGATTTTGGTGGTTGAATTGCCCAACACAAACAATTGGACTAACTAGTTTGCTTTAGAGTATATGTTCTCTAGGTGCCAAAGGTTCAACTCAAAACCAATACAAAGATTAAAAAGGGTTCAAAAAGAAAGGAGCAAAGGAAACCTAAGTGCTCCATGGTCTGGCGCGCCGGGCTGTCCGGTGTGCCACCGGACAGTGTTCGGTGCACCAGGGAGGATCGACCTCAAACTCTTCAGCTTCGGGTTTCTCAGGCACAGCTCCGCTATAATTCACCGGACTGGCCGGTGTGCCAGCGGAGCAACGGCTAACTGCGCGCAACGGTCGACTCTGACAGTGAACAGTGCAGCACAGTGAACGTGGCAGAAGTCAGAGCAGTTGGTCAGAGGGGCACCGGACTGTCCGGTGTCGCACCGGACTGTCCGGTGTCGCATGAGGACAAAGCCTCCAACGGTCGACCAGCTCCAAGCCCTAACGGGAGGATGACGTTGCGGCGCACCGGACACTGTCCGGTGGCGCACCGGACTGTCCGGTGTGCCCATCGCCAGCAGCCTTCTCCAACGGCTACTTTTTGGATGGTGGCTATAAATACCACCCCAACCGGCCACTTCAATGTGTGGGAGCCCAAGGAACATTCCAAGTCATCTAGTTGACATACTCAAGCCCTCCCAACCACCTCTATTCATTGATCCATCCTATACACAAGATTTAGACCACTACAACCAACACAAGTGCCACAAAAGAGAGAGCAAGCAAGAGAGAGCTACTCATTTGAGTTTAGCATTAGTGCCTTGTGAGATTCATTGAGAGATAGTGTGTGCTACATCTTTGTGTTCATTTGTGCGTTGAGTTTTGACTCCCATTGAACTTCCTCCAAAGTTTTGGAGGCTTGTAAAGCTAGCAAGAGACACCAAAGAGTGTGGTGGTCCTTGCGGGGTCTTAAGTGATCCTTGAGAAGAAGAAGAGCTCGCCGGTCTTGTGTGATCGGTGGAGAGAGAGAAAGGGTTGAAAGAGACCCATCCTTGGTGGACTCCTCAACGGGGACTAGGCCTTCGAGGGCTGAACCTCAGTAAAACAAATCAACCGTGTCTCTTGTGTTCATTTCATGTGATTTGTTTGTTTTCCCTCACTCTAAGTTTTCTTGCACTATTCTTTGCTATTATCATTTAGTGTTGCTTCAAGTTGCATTCTCATTTAGTGGAGCAACAGTTTGCAAGAAAGAACTTGTGTTATTGCTCTTCTTATCTAAGGCCCCTTGCTTTATTCTCATAGACTTGTTAGTAGTATTGATTTATCAATTCCGCATTATTTGAAAGCAATACTCTTTACAAGCAAGGACTTAGTTTTTATACTCTGATAATTGCATATCTTGTTCTAACCACTAACCAAGGGATCTAGTTGGGGGATAAAGTTTTAATTTTCAGGTTTCGCCTATTCATCCCCCTCGAGGCGACTTTCAGTCGCAACCTCGATAAAGACTTCGCTGTGGTAGCTCCACAAACCCTAGTGGGCGCCCGGTTCCAGGCGGGTGTCCCGTTGGCTGGCGTGGGCTGCGCCGCTCTCGCAGATCATCTCCGCGCGGCATCCTGGCCATCCAAGTTCCGGTTGCACCTGCCGGAAAAGTACGACGGAACGTCAAATCCATCAGAGTTCCTGCAGGTGTACGTCACGGCTATCACAGCAGCAGGTGGAAACATCGCTGTGATGGCGACATATTTCCATGTTGCCTTGTCTGGGCCCGCCCGGACTTGGCTCATGAACCTTGTCCCAGGGTCAATCTACTCCTGGGAAGAGCTCTACGCGTGGTTCACAACGAACTTCGACAGCGCTTACCAACAACACGGAGTGGAGGCCCACCTCCACGCAGTAAGGCAGGAGCCCGGAGAAACTCTCCGAACGTTTATCTCCCGCTTCACTAGGGTGCGAGGTACTATACCTCGCATTTCTGATGCTTCTATCATCACGGCCTTCCGCCAGGGAGTACGTGATGAAAAGATGTTGGAGAAGTTGGCCACGCATGACGTGGAAACTGTCTCCACTCTCTTCGCTCTGGCTGACAAGTGCGCCAGGGCCGCTAAGGGCCGTGCATGGCACTCGGTGCCACAGACTAGGGCTACCTAGATGGGTGGCTCAGGTGCCGTCGCTCAGGATGGCAAAAAGAAGAAGAAAAAGAACCGCGGCCATGAGAAGCCGCACTCCGCCGCTCTGGTCGTTGCAGCTGCGACTGGGGGCCGGGGCGACCGTAACAAACGCCCACGGTCGCAGAAGGGTAACAGCGGGTCATGCCCTGTGCACCCCAACGGTCGCCACAGCACCGTGGATTGTCGCGAGATCATCGACCTCGCGAAATGCGTCAGCGCGCGGCGCGAGCAGTCTTCCGGGGATGGCTCCCCACCTCGTCGCTGACCTGGTAAGGAAAGGGTCGATGACGATGAGGTGGTCGCGGCTGAACCGGACCTCGGGTATCAGTCACCCAAGGGGGTCCTGAAGGATGTTTTCGCTGGAGGCTCCAACTGCGGTGACGACAGCTAGACGGGCCACCAGGGGCCCCGTACTCCCTGGTCTACGGGGCCAAAGCCTACCTTCCCTCAGAAACCCTTCTAGACTCCTCACGGGTCTAGCCTTCTCATGGGCTTATGCAGGGGCAGCTACAACGCAGGGACGTGGAATCCATCGATGAGCCCAGTCGTCAAGCGGCGACCCGAAATGCACGTTGTAGCCAGGCGCCCAATTGCTACTAACGGTCCGTGCGTAGTAGGGAGCCCAGGGCCGGGACCTAGTCCTACGGCGAGTACCAAACCAAGAAGGGATCCGGAAACCCACCTCCAGCTAGGAAGGACCCTTCAAGGTGACGAAAATATACCGACCCATGGGAGATCGCCTTGCTACAGTTGGAATGCCTTTTTCCAGCCCGTGGAGCATGGAGCATCACCGTAAGTTCTGCCCATAGAGGCAAGTCTGAGGGGTTAAGTTTTTCTTCTTTTGTAATCAGGTCTCGCATATGCGTACACCAGCCCGGTAAGGTTCGCCCTCATAAACCCGGCCTATTGGTTTACACCTGTGCATGTCAAGTTATAAAAAGGAGATTTACCCCCTCAGATGTGCTTCTATGATAACTTTATCTTCCTGCTCCAAAGTTTTATCCTGCAGTTTCTGGGTATTATTTTTACCTAACCCACCCATACAGTTCCCGTCTGTTCTGACATGATGACACCCGGATTGAGCAGCCAGGCTTGCAGTTTAGGACCCCTTACGAAAGCTGGGAGGTCCGGCAGCTTGGGGGCCGGTTCCAAGGAACGGGAGCTCGTTCCATGGGGTGGTCTAGGACAGTGTAGCCGCTTAGCCTGGTCCCGTACCGTAAGCCTACACAGTCCACCACTCTGTGACGGGTACCCTAGTATTTGGAGCTATAGTCCTGTGGGTCCAACAACCTGGGGTCCGGCTCTAGAGAATGGACACTCGTCTCCTGGGGTGGTCTAGAGCCGTGTAGCCGCTTAGCCTGGTCCCGTACCATAAGCCTGCATGCTCCACCACTCTGTGATGGGGGTCCTAGTATCTAGGGCTGCGATCCAGGGGGTCCGGACACACAACTTGGCTTCCTAGACTAAATCCTGCGAGTCCCAAGCATGTATCAAAGGGTGGCTAATGTCAGACGAGGGACCCTATGGGTGTGCTACTAACGCCCCCTAGCTGAAGCTGTGTACAGGTCCAGGTCCCAGTCGAGGCTGCCTCTTGGGGGTTGTTGCCAACTCTTTCAGGTACGCTGGTATCCAACCTCGACACATCGAGCCTGCATCCCAGGGGGGGGGCAGGTACTAGGGAGGAGTTGACAACATCACATACAACAGGGGCAGGTGATACACAGATAAGTGCTAATACTGCTTGATAAATAGTACTCAAAAAAGTACCTTACAAAAGCAAAAATTATTACATTTGCCTTCAAGCAGAGTCCTAGCTCCATTTCTACAGGTGTAAACTACTCGACGCCAGCAGGGTCGCGTTGGAAGCTCGCGACCACTGTCCTCGCGGAATCCTCCCGGGCGACTTGCTAGTGGCGGTGGCCACCTCAACGCGTGCGCCATAGCAAAGAGGACCTCGCCCTCCGTCTTCATACGGGGGGTGATGACGAGGCCATTAAAGCCAAAGAGCTAGATGCACGACGGCAGGTGGCGCTGGTGGTCTAACCAGCAACGGCGACCACCTCTGCACCAGTGGCTCGATAGTGGCTCGCCAGCGGCGGCGACCACCTCAACGTGGGCACCATGGCGAAGAGGCCCTCGCCCCCGCCCTCCTATGGGGGTGACGACAAGACCATCCAAGCCAAGGAGTTGGAAGCTCGGTGGCTAACGGCGCTTGCAGTCCGGCCGACACCGCGTAGCCGAAGTTCACCTCCTTCGCAAGGCTGGTGAACACCCTTTCCTCCGAATGCTGGAGGAAGAAGGGAGCCACCAGCTCATGCGGAAGGCAGAACCACAACTCGGCTCGCTCTCCACCCCTGCAAGGCTAATAAACATCCTTGAAGCTGAGGGCAGGGGAGGCCACAACCCGGCTCGCTTCTCACCACCACAAGGCTGGTGGTCATCCTTGTAGATGACCACTGGTGGGAGACCGCAGCCCGGCTCCGTGATGAAAATCCTTGAAGCTGAGCAATGGCAGAAGAACGCCAACCCCCACGAGGTCGTGCTCCTCCAACAACAGCAAGAAGAAGGTGAGATCGGCAGCGCCATCACGCAAGAAACAAAGAGTGCGAGCTTCCCGGCGATGAGGTCGTCGAGGGGGAAGGCGCTGACGTGGATCCTTCCACCGAACGTCGGCGCGCTCCATCTAGAGGCCCTAAAGACAAAGGGGCGTAGCGAGTGGGAGGGAAGCAAGGCATGGCTGCTACTCAAGGGATGAACCCCTATTTAAAGGTAGATTCCCCCGCTCGCGCCCCAAAGCGTCATGGGCAAGTCTCCCCCGATGCACACCAATGTACCCAGTCTATGGCTCGGGGGCCCGGTCCCACAAGTCATACGGCTGGCGCGGTGGTCTCCAAGTGCGAAGAAGGCAAACCACCGCGTGAAGAGCGTGCTATCGACCCGCGGTAGTGCGCCTCTTAATCTTCGCCGTCTCCAACGATCTAGCCCTGGCATGGGGGCTCGGACCCACACGTCATACACTTGGCGCGTCGGTTCTCGAGTACGAAGAAGGCGAACCAACACACGAGGAGCGTACTGCCGACCGCGGTAGTACGCCCCTTCATCTCCGCCTAGGCCATGTTTCCAATGGCTCAGTCTCCGACACAAGGGCCTGGGCCTACAAGTCATCCCCCTTGGACGTCAGACCCTGGGGAAGAGAAGACGAACCACCGTTCACAGCGATATTGCGCCCTTTCAATACCGTCGGGTGAGTTGTTAAAGGCGGCAAGATCGAGGCGCCTCACACGTGGCCCGGCAAAGTCATCAAGCATGGGGGCCACACGACCGTCAACCGCAAGGACAGATGCAGTAGTTGACGTGATCGAAGGCAGACTGACAGCGCGCGTGTCGATGCGCCGAAGTTAATGCCATGTTGACGCATGGTGCGAGGTTTGGCCCCACCTGCAGGCTCGCATCCTCCCCTAAAGTGGGCCCAGGGGCCACTGTCGGTACCCTGAGACAGGGGTACCCCTACTACTGTATCACGGCGCAGTTCCCATGCGGCTACCTCTTAGCCACATAGCAGTAGGGCTGCGTTCGTGACTAAGGCGTGCCTCAGCCCAACCAAGGGCGGTTGCTCAGGGCCCACAGCGGCGCCTGGCCTCACCACCTGGGCGGGTCCGGGGCCGCCACGTGTCCAAGATGGTGGAATACTCCAGGGCATCTGCAGTAAGTCCGGACCCCCATGGGAGTGCGCCGAACCCCTAAGTTTGCGGACAGGACTCCTAGGGGAGGTCCGGGACCTCCACGTGTGCATACTGGGCCCCTAAGGTGAGAACCAGACCCCTTCGAAGGAGTCCGGACCACTCACAGCGGGGTCCCGAAGCGTCAGGATGGAAATGCTTAAGCCCTGGTCAAAGACCAGACAGGGGTCCGGCACTGACACATGTCTGGGCCCCATCCTGTATGGCTCAGCTCCCCGCCCAGGCGGAGACCCGATGTTGCCACGTGGCCCTCTGCCCATGACGTAAGCCAGCGGGCGGAGCCTGACGTAAGGACTATGCGCCGCGGGCCGCATCGCATGCTATGCTATCTCAGTGTTTAATGCGGAGGAGGCCCGCCGCCTGACAGGTGATGTGCCATCTTAGCATTTAATGCGTCCCGTCCACTCTGCTGGCAGGCGATGTGACGACTCAGCATTTAATGCGCCCTCTCTCTACTCCTCTAGTAGGCAGCGACCGGGCCATCTTACAGGCGGCGTGCCTGTCCAATCTATTGGCAGGCGGCATGCTGTCACATGTTCTATACTCATGACGACTCGCACGTTACTGAGGAAGCAGCCGAGAGAAGCCAATACTATAAGCGCTACATGCATTACTACACTCGAGGATGGCCCGGACGTTGCATGCGTTAGTTATTTCCCTCCATTTTGTTCCTGGGCCCACATGTCAGGGCTCAGCACCTGTTGTACGTGCCCCCCTTGAGCTATAAAAGGGGAAGCATGCGCCGTTACAAAGGCAGGTCCCAACAGACGGACAGACTCATTCAGACTCAAGCTCACGAGCAATACACCACAGAGTGGAGTAGGGTATTACGCTCCGGCGGCCCGAACCACTCTAAACCCTTGCGTGTTCTTGTGTGTTCATCCCCCCAATCTCTAATAAGCAAAACGCTTAGGCCCCTCCTCATCTTAGGATTTAGGGCGGGTGCATTCCGCCACCCGGCCGGAGATTTCCTCTCCGACAAGTTTCATGCCTGATTCAACATTGGATAGTGGAAGCAAAGTTGGTGTAGATGTGTTTTGTGTATGTACATTAAATGCCCCCTCAAATTTAGATTTGTATTTATGCTTCTTGTGCATAGTTTGCTAGTAAATTTCAGCCAACTGCATGTATTGCAAACCATGAGCAGAAGTTCCTTAGATTTTTTTGTCCTGCTTCATTGCAACCTGTTCAGTTCTGCTTCATTGCAACTTGTTCACTGACAATGTTCTTTTTATTGTAGCTACGATGGGTATGGGAATGGAGGTCGTTGGTGCTGAAACAGCACCAACAGAGGTCAAATCCCTACTACTATTAAGCACGTAGTGTAGACTCCTAGCGCTACCACGTCCCCGCCTCCCCCTCCACGCACGCGCCCGCCCACCCTGCTCCACGCCCATCCCCTTTGATATGGTCCAATCATAATACGATCTCTTCTTCTTTTGATATATAGATTTAGGGGTTTGGCTCCACCTCCCGCACCTGATCCAGGCCGTCCTTTTTTCTCTTCTCTCTTTTTTCTTGATAAATATTTAATCGATTCCTATGTGTTGTTCACGCAAGGATCATCAGAGAGGAATCACAAAGAGGGTCATCTCATACCAGGTTCATGTATCTGGCCACCCTGCATCCAATTATTTTTCTCGTTTCTTTATATTTTTATTTTACTTTTTTCCTGTTGTTTGGATTTAAGTTTGTACTGATGTTGTGCTCCTAATTTACTGTCATACTTAAAATGCTTGATTTTTTTTCTATTTAGGTTTTTAGGGAGAATATGAAGAGAGAAGTCTCGCATGCCTGGTTAACTAATTGATCTCGCATACATTGTTAACCAATTAGATATTTACTTTTATCAGCATTTGTGTTGTGATAGCTATTTTTAGTCTAATGTTTTAGGTCAAAGGGCCATACTTCATAGCTATTTTCCCCTCAATGTTTCAAGTTAAAGGGCCTAAGAGTATTGGAGCACTCTATGTTACCTGTTAGGCGCCAACTATTCAAAATTTACTCTAGGGTAGTAGATAATTTTCCTTGTCGAGTTTTATTTTGGTATATGTAACTTGTAATTGGACCTAAGCGTATTGGAGCACTCTAAGTTAACAGGTGCTTGAAGCTGATGAGGAAATTATACAGCTTGGATAGATAAACCTTTGTTGTAGTGACATAAGGAGTTTCAAAACTGCAAGGAATTTTAAATTTGAATATTTTTCAGTGAGATGTTGAGGTTGATAATATATTTATTTTTGTTTTTAATCTTTGTGCACTAATCTCTACTACTTATTAAGGCGGTAAGAGTAGCCTGCCATTTTTGTTCTGCCTTTTTTCATTTCCTGTTTTACCCTCATCCCTGGTATGGCTCAAAAAATGAAATCTTCAAGAATTGTGAATTGAACTCAAGACCTGCTCCTAGATTAGAGATAACATATCCACCACACCACATCTTATTTTGATGTTATAGTAGAAGATATGAGAGTTATTAAAAGTAAGGTATGGCTGATGCCACACTAAACCATAATGGCTCCTCCGCCGCTGTTGTCCGGCAAACCATCACATTCTGTGACGCGGGACGTCGAGCAACTCCTGACTTGGGACACTCCGGTCCTATGTGACAAAATCCCCCATTCCCATTCAGCCATTCCTATCGTGCAAGCCATCACACACTCCGGACGTTGCGCCCACATTGCAGACTACGGACGCCCACGTGACAGCCACCATTAGTTTTGCACACACCGGACCCACGTCTGCTCGCGCAAAAAGTTGCCTCAATTTGACACTGGCAGGAGCATTTGACCACGATTGCTTTCTCTGAATAAGGAAGGCTTATAAGCCGGTAGAAGCTATGTTGGCTGTCCGGTATGGTCATAAAAATGTGCAAGCTGTGACGACGACATAGGTCGCGTGGGCTGTGTTTCTTTGGTGCGGCCCAAGTAGCTGCCACGAGGCCGCACGCTTCTTACCCTGACCCAGCTTGGCTTTAGGGTCAGTCTCCCTTGCTTTCTCTGCCCAGCGAGCCCTCGCCCTCTAGCTCTTCCTACTAGCGCCGTCTCCGTCCCGTGCTCTCATGTTCATCGTCGATCTCAGCCATCTCAGGAGCACCCGCTCACTCCCAAACGCCCGCGCAAAGGAATCCCACACAATCTCCCTCCAAACTGCCCACTCCCTCCACGATCTCCCCCTCTAGCTCATGATCCCTCCGCCCACCCCCACCCCCCACCTGCCACGCCCACGGGCGCAACAAGCCAACAACCCACACTCGGCCCCGCTACCCTGATCCATCGCCATAAATCCGCTACCTCCTCCTCGAGTCCTGCTTGATCGCCCCATGCTCGATCGGTCGACCAGACGGAAGGGCAGCCCCGACCGTGACCACAACGCGATGTGCGATGAGTGAGGGCGGTGGCAGGGGTTGCGACCAACGATGGAGAGCCACACAAAGAAGCCCGTCAGCGATGTTTTCCTCAAGGTTCGCTCGCTCATTCCTTCCTTCCTTGTGCTATTGGCGTGTGATCCTAGCTAGCGCTCTCTTGATTTCATCCTTATCCACGTGAATCCTGGATCACACTGCATGCAGATCGGATTACTGTAAGGCCAGACCAGCTGCTCGCATTCACTGGTGCACGGTGTGGGAGCTGAGAGCTCCTATGGCCGGGCCCCACCTCTCTTGGGCCCTTGTGCAGATACGTAGAGGTAGTGTCCCCTAATTTGTTTATCAGGTCCCCTAATTTGTTTGCCAGAGCTACTTGAGGATGTCAATGAGGTATGGCTTTGCTGGTTCATCAGTATTCAGTAATTGCAAGGCATTATGAGTTAGCATGCTCCCTCCTGCTAAGCTAGCTAAATGTGGTTATCAGGTCTCAATAAGTATCCATTTTTAAAAGTATAAATTGTTATAGCCATACATGCAGGTCTTTATTTTGGAAATAACCAAAGGTTCTGAACCTACATTGTGCTAACTCGTCAATCATTTCTAAAATGTGATTCCTTTTTTTCATTCAGAGTTCGGTTGGACAAATTAAGATGGATTGAGATCTTAGTTGTTAAGGTAGAAGCAAAAGCACCACCACTGAATCCTGTACTTTAAACGGTGATAGCAGCAGTTGCGGTCTTCGATATCTTAGTGTGTTACTTGGTGATAGTAGCAGCTGCGATCTCCAATATTCTAGGGCATGTTTGCCTCCGTCTTCTAAACTTAGAGATTTAAAAGCTTTAGAATGTTTTAGCTTTCTTTTGATGTCCAAATCTCTAATGTAAGGTGGGCTAAAGGTTAAAGCCAACTTTAGACCACCTAATGCATATAAGGAAGAAGGGTCCACATGCACCATTCTCTGTGGCATAGCAAAATCGAGCTCGATGTCCTTGAAGATTGATCGAGATAATATTAGTCAATACTGAATTTAATTTTAATGACAAGTTTGTAATGGGTAGGATAATAAGGGATATGTTACAGGTTGTTGTTTCTTGGATGAATATGCTGCTGCATAGGGCAGGCCTGAAAGGAGAAACAGAACAGGATTGGTTTTTGTAGCTCTCCTCCCCTCATCTCTCCATGGGATTGGAATATATGTAACTTTGTGAGTTTATATGGAAAGCAATAGATATTGTTTATTTCCTCTCTTCTCTTCTCTCCTCTTCTCTCCTCTCTATGCCATATTACTGCTTTTAAACTAAGGCGACACTGCTAGAGGCACTATTATATGTCAAGTTCATATATTAAGAATTTGAACTCTAGCCTATTGATGATGATAATTGTTCATTGTCTGAAATTCCTCTATTTAACCTCTATATATGTCTGAAATTCCTAAATAACATTATGTCCATGTTTGTGTGTTAATATTTTTTGGTCATTATGTCATGAGTTTGTGTTAACTAATCTGAATACTAAAGCATGTGGTAGGCACCATTATGTCTAAAATTACTATACACATTGCTTATGATTGTTTGAGGATTACACCTGTCTTGAGTTTTTATATTAATAATCTGAATAGTAAGGTTCGTTGTACTTTGTAACACCTGAGTTTAGTTGTTGGCTCTGAACTCTGAAAAAATATTTTTTACCAAATACAAGTAATTTTACTACTGTGATTAAGTTGTATCACATATTCACAGTAGTATTATTGTGTTCTTCAAGCAAGTCAATTACAGTGAGCTTTTAGTCATGAATTTACAGTAGTCTATGAAAGATCATTCTTGAATTTTTGCCTTTAAATTGTCTTGTTAAATCTTGTATACTACACTACTAGGTGAGTGCTCGTGCGTCACAGGCCCGAGTTTCTCTTCAACGTCATCCCGGACGGCTCGTGGATGTCGTCCTCCATCTCATAACAGTATAACACACATTTGTATATATAAGTTATCGAGCTATTATATGATCCCGTTGCAACGCACGGGTACTGAGCTAGTATTTTATATAAAATAGTTTGTTCACCGTCGCAATGCACGAGCACATAACTATTATAAATATACATAGATAAGCATCTCATGTCGGATATATTCAATGTCGCGTTCACTGGGGGGTTGAGTCGAGCCCCGTCGACATCCATCCATTATCATGCCTATAAACCACCCTCATCTCAGCACCATGCCACCATCCCAGCCACCCGAGACCTTTGTGCCGAGAAAGCCAGGCGAGCAGTGTTGAGCGAGAGAGAGAGAGAGTCGAGAGCGTGATCTGCCGCACGCGAATCTAGTCCCCACTGCCGTCTGGGCCTCGAGATCAGGCCTTGGGGCGTCTCTGTGCCGTGCTGATGCGTTCTCTAGCTTTCCCGTGGGAAATTGGAGGTCGGAGCAACGATAATTGCTCACCGGAGTTGGTCCGTACCGCGGAGGTGCTGCGTAGCGGGGATAGCCTCGTTGGCAACTTGATCCACTGTGAGAAATCCTCTATGTCGTTTGACTTGCCCTTCTCTCCATGTAGCGCTAGTTAGGCTGTCTCCAACCGAGCCGGTAAAATGACCTCTACCCTAAATATAGCATACATATGTGTCCTGTAAGACTGTGTTCAACGCATCCCGCCAGCCTCCCTCTCCGCTACCGGTGACGGCTACAGGCATCTCCTTCACCCTTCAACGCATGACGCTATATTTTCCTTTCCTCTAGCGGCAACAGTGCAAGGGAGAGACCGGTACTCCGCCAGATTAAGAGTGCGTTGTGGCAGCCCCCTTTCCTCGTTATGCGTGCGCGTCAGTGTTTGTTAGAGGAGAGAAAAATGATAATAGATGATGAAAAGATATAGAAAATAATATTTTATGGTTGTAGTGGGGTATAGGGGAAGGATTTAGGGGGAACCGCTGTACACGGTGGAGATATAGGAGGAAGAGAACGCTGACGTGGCACTGAGTGGGATATAGAGGGAGAAATTTAGGGAGTAACCGCTGAACACAGTCTAAGCGTCCAGCAACAAACGCTATATATAGCGCTATATTATAGCGGCTTTCTCTCTCCCTCTATTTCCGACGGACACACGATGCTCGCTATGCACTGTTCAATCACGCACGCCAACTCCTTCCATTCTCTCCCGCGCTTGCTCGTCGTCATCGTCGAAGTCGTTGGAGCTCTCGACGATGCTGAGCTCGACGGCCTCGTCGCCTTCCCGTCCTTGCCCCGCCCATGGAGTAGAAGATGTCGTAACCATCGCCAAGCTACACATCCGAGCCATGGGTAGTACGCATGCGACGTGGTCGAGAGGGAGTAGACGAGGGATGGCGGGAGGTCAACGGATGGGGACGAAGTTGGCAAGGTGGACCTCATGATGCTTGTCGCCAATAGTGACGCCGAGCTCCTGGTGTTCGTGTTCCTCAACTACCTCAGCATGGAAATTGCGGACGCCTGGCTGGTGCTCAAGAAAATGTTTGAGCACTATAGTCTATAGACATGAACGATGTATTGTATTTTTTTTTAAAAAAAGTCGGATAACCTTTTTCTTATAGAAACACGAGAAGTAATGTAGGATACAAAATGTAATTATTTTAATTAGTTCCTAATTCATTTTTGCTAGAAAGGATTTTTATTATGAAATCTGGCACAGTGTAGATATAGAGGACTGAATTTAAGGAACATTGCTGGAGATGACGAAAATATAGAGGACAGAATCTTTTAAAGTGTCCTGTAAAGGACAGAGAATATTATTCTAGAGGATGAATTTTAGGGGACGTTGCTGAAGACATCCTTATATTTGAGTTTAGGACTCAGGAGCGCTGAACGACCTTGCGTTGCTGTCACGCGTCAGCACCGTCGCCTGGAGGTGTTTGGATGAGAGAGTTGAAGGTTGGCCGTCGGATCATAGTTATGCGGCCAGGATTAGATCCAGAGAAGGATAACGCTCTGGTGGTTGATCGGCCTATGAGTGGTCAGGATTAAACAACATGATAACGATTCGGTTGAGAGAGTCGTGACCGTGGATCTGAGATCCTAAGGCCAATAATGGGTATCGGTTCATCAAGGGGATCGATCTAATCGCTTTCGTCGGATGAAGATCCAATGGCCAGGGATCGCCGATACCCGTTTGGCCATACGTTTTGCAAAAGAGCGCTGCCTTTTTACTGATTTAACCCGCCATCCACCAGGTTCAATAGAAAGTAACTCAAACCAGATCCTAAATTTTGCGTTGCACACCCTGACTTTTCGAGAATTAGTGCCTACCGTCCGAAGACATTACTAATTTAAATAAATCAAATCTGCAATAGATTTTACTTCTTTTTTCTCCAATTTTAGTCGTTCTTGAACCTACGGTCTCGTAGCGATGTGTAGAATATTCTTACGTAGTTTATTTCCATGTTTGGTGTAATATTATTATATTTATTTTTTGTTTATTTGTATGTATTGCTACGAGTAAAAGCGAGGTCTCAAAGAATCTGAAGACTAAATTTGTCGGGGACCATAATTAGGGGTACCCTCAAGGCTCCTAATTCTCAGCTGGTAACCCCCATCAGCATAAAGCTGCAAAGGCCTGATGGGTGCGATCAAGTCAGGGATCAGTCCATTCGAGGGACTCGATCACGCCTCGCCCGAGCCTAGCCTCGGACAAGGGCAGTCGACCCCGGAGGATCTCCGCCTCGCCCGAGGGCCCCCTCCAGCGGCGAACACGTTCCCGGCTCGCCCGAGGCCCTGTCTTCGCCAAGAAGCAACCCCGACCAAATCGCAGGAGCATTTAATGCAAAGGTGGCCTGACACCTTTATCCTGACGCGCGCCCCTCAGCTGACAGAGCCGATGTAACCGCCGTCACTTCGCCGCTCCACTGACCAGTCTGATAGAAAGACAGCGCCGCCTGCGCCGCTCCGACTGCGGTGCCACTTGACAGAGTGAGGCTGACAGGCAGTCAGGCCCGGCCGCACACCATAGGAAACTCCGCTCCGCCCGACCCAGGGCTCGGACTCGGGCAAAGCCCCGGAAGACGGCGAACTCCGCTCCGCCCGACCCAGGGCTCGTACTTGGGCTCAGCCCCAGAAGACGACGAACTCCGCTTCGCCCGACCCCAGGACTTAAATTTCACCCTGGCCTCAGCCAACGGCCTCCGCCTCGCCCGACCTAGAGGCTCGGACTCGGCCTCGGCCACGGAAGACGGACTCGACCTCAACCTCGGAGGAGCCTCCACATCGCCCAACCTAGGGCACGGACCGGCCACGTCAATAGGAGGCGCCATCATTACCCTACTCCAAGCTGACTCAGGCTACGGGGAACAAGACCGGCGTCCCATCTGGCTCGCTCCGCCAGATAGGCGATGATGGCGCCCCACACACTCCCTGACGATGGCGGCTCTCGGCCCCCTTACGGAAGCAAGAGGACGTCAGCAAGGACTCGACGACCCCGACAGCTGTCCCTCCGCCAGGCTCCAGCGCACCTCCGACGGCCACGACATCACACAAACCGGGCGCCAAAATCTCTCCGGCCGCCATGATGGCGTGTACTTAGGGCGCTAGCTCTCCTCCGCTAGACACGTAGCACTCTGCTACACCCCCCATTGTACACCTGGATCCTCTCCTTGCGCCTATAAAAGGAAGGACCAGGGCCCTCTTAGAGAAGGTTGGCCGCGCGGGGACGAGGACGAGACGGGCGCTCGCGTGAGGCCGCTCGCTCCTTCCCCCGTGTGGACGCTTGTAACCCCCTACTGCAAGCGCACCCGACCTGGGCGCGGGACGAACACGAAGGCCGCGAGATTTCCACCTCTCTCACGCCCATCTCCGGCCTCCTCGCTTTCCCCCCTTCGCGCTCGGCCTCGCGTCGACCCATCTGGGCTGGGGCACGCGGCGACACTTCACTCGTCGGCTCAGGGACCCCCCGGTCTCGAAACGCCGACAGTTGGCGCGCCAGGTAGGGGCCTGCTGCGTGTTGACGAACAGCTTCCCGTCAAGCTCCAGATGGGTAGTCTCCAGCAACCTCTCCGGCCCGGGACGGTGCTCCGTTTCGGGAGCCTTGAGTTCATGTCCCTCGACGGCAGCTACGACATGATACTCTTTCCACCGCCGGGCGACAGCCATAGTGGCGGCCGACAGTCCGCCCGCCGGCGGCGGGATCGACGACGTCTTCCCCGCGTGGTGGAAGAACAACCTTCGGGCTCGCCCCGTCCTCTTCCCCGTCGACGGAGGAGGAGGAGGCGGGGCAACCAAGGCCAAGCAGGAGGCGGCGCCTCGTCGGCCGTCGAGTGAGTCGACAACGCCAGCACTCCAACGGGGGGCGCGCCGGGCATCGGCCTCGCGCCTGAGACGAAGACGAGCGCTGTCTCCCTGCGACGCGTCAATCCCGAGCAAACGGACGACGCCAGCACGCTCGCGAAAGGCTTGCTGGGTGTCGCCCTCGTACCTGAGACGACGGTGCAGTCAGTCCCCGACGTGACCTCATCACCGCCCGTCGACCAAGAGGTACCGACCGATTCCCATCCCACGCCTTTCGGATTTGGCCTCGACCCGCCTAGCGGCTCCGCTTTGGCGGACGCCCTCATAGAGGCGAATCCGAACCCTCTGGGGTTTCGTATGCGGTCACCTTGGGACCGGCTGACGGACGTCTCGACCTACGGGCCCTCTGGGTCCGAGGAAGATGATGAGCCCAGCTTCTATTGGGATTTCTCTGGACTTGGCAACCCCAGTGCCATGCGGGGCTTCATGACCGCATGCGACTGCTGCCTTTCCGACTGTTCCGACGGTAGCCGTAGCCTCGGCGACGAGGACTGCGGCCCGAGCCGCGAATGTTTCCACGTCGATCTAGGGGTCCCTCCGAAGGCAACCATCTCGGCATGCTGGAGGACGGTGATCTCCCTAGGCCGATGCCTTGCGTTGACATCCCGCGGGAGCTAGCTGTGGTCCCCGTTCCGGCGGGGGGTCACGACCCACAACTCGAGCAAATCCGCGGGGTGCAGGCCAGGCTCGACGAGGGAGCAGGAGCGCTTGAGCCAATCCGCCAGGACGTCGGGCAGGCATGGGCGGGCCAACCTCCGGCCGGAGAAATGCGTCATCTACCCCAGGGCTTCCAGCACCGCATCGTCGACGATGTCAGGGTCAGGCCGCCACCCGCATCCAGTGGGGTCAGCCAGAACCTGGCTGCAGCAGCAATGCTCCTCCGCGCGATGCCGGAGCCATCAACCACCGAGGGGCGGCGAATCCAGGGAGAGCTCAAGGATCTCCTGGAAGGCGTCACGGTCCGGCGGGCCGAGAGCTCCGCCTCTCGAAGGCAGGGGTACCCCTCGGAACATCGTGCCGCGACTTCTCGATTCATGCGGGAAGCCTCGGTCTGCACCGGGCGCACGCGCAACACAGCGCCTGCGGCCCCGGGTCGCCTCGGTAACGAGCACCATCACCGCGATCATCGGGCCCACCTCGACGAGAGGGTGCGCCGAGGCTACCACCCCAGGCGTGGGGGACGCTACGACAGCGGGGAGGATCGGAGTCCCTCGCCCGAACCACCCGGTCCGCAGGCCTTCAGCCGGGCCATACGACGGGCGCCGTTCCCGACCCGGTTCCGACCCCCGACTACTATCACAAAGTACTTGGGGGAGACGAGACCGGAACTGTGGCTCGCGGACTACCGTCTGGCCTGCCAACTGGGTGGAACGGACGATGACAACCTCATCATCCGCAACCTCCCCCTGTTCCTCTCCGACACCGCTCGTGCCTGGTTGGAATACCTGCCTCCGGGGCAGATCTCTGACTGGGACGACCTAGTCCAAGCTTTCGCCGGCAATTTCCAGGGCACGTACGTGCACCCTGGGAATTCCTGGGACCTCCGAAGCTGCCGACAGCAGTCGGGAGAGTCTCTCCGAGACTACATTCGGCGATTCTCGAAGCAGCGCACCGAGCTGCCCAACATCACCGACTCGGATGTCATCAGCGCGTTCCTCGCCGGCACCACCTGCCGCGACCTGGTTAGCAAACTGGGTCGCAAGACCCCCACCAGGGCAAGCGAGCTGATGGACATCGCCACCAAGTTCGCCTCCGGCCAGGAGGCGGTCGAGGCTATCTTCCGGAAGGACAAGCAGCCCCAGGGCCACCCATCGGAAGATGCCCCCGAGGCATCAGCTCAGCGCGGCGCCAAGAAGAAGGGCAAGAAGAAGTCGCAAGCGAAACGCGACGCCGCCGACGTGGACCTTGTCGCCGCCGCCGAGTACAAGAACCCTCGGAAACCCCCCGGAGGTCCCAACCTCTTCGACAAGATGTTCAAGGAGCCGTGCCCCTATCACCAGGGGCCCGTCAAGCACACCCTTGAGGAGTGCGTCATGCTTCGGCGCCACTTCCATAGGGCCGGGCCAGCCGCGGAGGGTGGCAGGGCCCGCGACGACGACAAGAAGGAAGATCACCAGGCAGGAGAGTTCCCCGAGGTCCGCGACTGCTTCATGATCTACGGCGGGCAAGCGGCGAACGCCTCGGCTCGGCACCGCAAGCAAGAGCGCCGGGAGGTCTGTTCGGTGAAGGTGGCAGCGCCAGTCTACCTAGACTGGTCCGACAAGTCCATCACCTTCGACCAAGCCGACCACCCCGACCATGTGCCGAGCCCGGGGAAATACCCGCTCGTCGTCGACCCCGTCATCGGCGATGTCAGGCTCACCAAGGTCCTCATGGACGGAGGTAGCAGCCTCAACATCATCTACGCCGAGACCCTCGGGCTTCTGCGTATCGATCTGTCCTCGGTCCAGGCGGGCGCTGCGCCTTTCCATGGGATCATCCCTGGGAAGCACGTCCAGCCCCTCGGACAAATCGATCTTCCCGTCTGCTTCGGAACACCCTCCAACTTCCGAAGGGAGACCCTGACGTTCGAGGTGGTCGGGTTCCGAGGAACCTACCATGCGGTATTGGGGAGGCCCTGCTACGCGAAGTTCATGGCCGTCCCCAACTACACCTACCTCAAGCTCAAGACGTCGGGCCTCAACGGGGTCATCACCGTCGGCCCCACGTACAAACACGCGTTCGAATGCGACGTGGAGTGCGTGGAGTACACCGAGGCCCTCGCCGAGTCTGAGGCCCTCATCGCCGACCTGGAGAGCCTCTCTAAGGAGGTGCCAGACGTGAAGCGTCATGCCGGCAACTTCGAGCCAGCGGAGATGGTTAAGTCCGTCCCCCTCGACCCCAGCAGCGACGCCTCCAAGCAAGTCCAGATCGGCTCCGGGCTCGATCCCAAATAGGAAGCAGTGCTCGTCGACTTTCTCCGCGCGAACACCGACGTCTTCGCGTGGAGTCCCTCGGACATGCCCGGCATACCGAGGGATGTCGCCGAGCACTCGCTGGACATCCGGGCCGGAGCCCGACCCGTCAAGCAGCCTCTGCGCCGATTCGATAAGGAGAAGCGCAGAGCCATAGGCGAGGAGATCCACAAGTTAATGGCGGCAGGGTTCATCAAAGAGGTATTCCATCCCGAATGGCTTGCCAACCCTGTGCTTGTGAGAAAGAAAGGGGGGAAATGGCGGATGTGTGTAGACTACACTGGTCTGAACAAAGCATGTCCGAAGGTTCCCTACCCTCTGCCTCGCATCGATCAGATCGTGGATTCCACTGCTAGGTGCGAAACCCTGTCTTTCCTCGATGCCTACTCAAGGTATCACCAAATCAGGATGAAAGAGTCCGACCAGCTCGCGACTTCTTTCATCACACCCTTCGGCATGTACTACTATGTCACCATGCCGTTCGGCTTGAGGAATGCGGGCGCGACGTACCAGTGGTGCATGAACCATGTGTTCGGCGAGCACATTGGCTGCACGGTCGAGGCCTACGTCGATGACATCGTAGTCAAGACGAGGAAAGCCTCCGACCTCCTTTCCGACCTTGAAGTGACATTCCGATGTCTCAAGGCGAAAGGTGTCAAGCTCAATCCCGAAAAGTGTGTCTTCGGGGTGCCCCGAGGCATGCTCTTGGGGTTCATCGTCTCCGAGCGGGGCATCGAAGCCAACCCGGAGAAGATCGCAGCCATCACCAGCATGGGGCCCATCCAGGACTTGAAAGGCGTACAGAGGGTCATGAGATGTCTCGCGGCTCTGAGTCGCTTCATCTCACGCCTCGGCGAAAGAGGTCTACCCCTGTACCGCCTCTTAAGGAAGGCCGAGCGCTTCACTTGGACCCCTGAGGCCGAGGAAGCCCTCGGGAACCTAAAGGCGCTCCTCACGAAGGCGCCTATCTTGGTGCCCCCCGCTGCCGAAGAAGCCCTCTTAGTCTACGTCGCCGCGACCACTCAGGTGGTTAGCGCCGCGATTGTGGTCGAGAGGCAAGAAGAGGGACATGCATTGCCCGTTCAGAGGCCAGTCTACTTCGTCAGCGAGGTACTGTCCGAAACCAAAATCCACTACCCACAAGTCCAGAAGCTGCTGTACGCGGTGATCCTGACACGGCGGAAGCTGCGACACTACTTCGAGTCTCATCCGGTAACTGTGGTGCCATCCTTCCCCCTGGGGGAGATCATCCATTGCCGAGAGGCTTCGGGTAGGATTGCAAAGTGGGCGGTGGAAATCATGGGCGAAACAATCTCGTTCGCCCCTTGGAAGGCCATCAAATCCCAGGTCTTGGCGGACTTCGTGGCTGAATGGGTCGACACCCAGCTACCAACAGCCCTGGTCCAACCGGAGCTCTGGACCATGTTCTTCGATAGGTCGCTGATGAAGACAGGAGCCGGCGCAGGCCTACTCTTCATCTCGCCCCTCGGGAAGCACCTACGCTACGTGCTACGCCTCCACTTCCCGGCGTCCAACAATGTAGCTGAGTACGAGGCTCTGGTCAACGGGTTGCGGATTGCCGTCGAGCTAGGGGTCCGACGCCTCGACGCCCGCGGTGACTCGCAGCTCGTCATCGACCAAGTCATGAAGAACTCCCACTGCCGCGACCCGAAGATGGAGGCCTACTGCGATGAAGTTCGGCGCCTGGAAGACAAGTTCTACGGGCTTGAGCTCAACCACATCGCTCGGCGCTACAATCAGACTGCGGACGAGCTGGCTAAAATAGCCTCGGGGCGAACGACGGTTCCCCCGGACGTCTTCTCTCGAGATCTGCATCAACCCTCCGTCAAGATCGACGACTCGCCTGAGCCTGAGGCACCCTCGGCCCAGCCCGAGGTGCCCTCGGCACAGTCCGAGGCACCCTCGGCTCGGCCCGAGGCACCCTCGGTTCAGCCCGAGGTACCCTCGGCCCCCGAGGGCGAAACGCTGCGCGTCGAGGGGGAGCAAAGCGGGGTCACGCCTGATTAAAACTGGCAGACCCCGTACCTGCAATATCTCCACCAGGGAGAGCTACCCCTTGACCGAGCCGAAGCTCGGCGGTTGGCGCGGTGCGCCAAGTCGTTCGTCTTGCTGGGAGAAGGGAAGGAGCTCTACCACCGCAGCCCTTCAGGCATCCTCCAGCGATGCATCTCCACCACCGAAGGTCAGGAACTCCTCCGAGAAATACACTCGGGGGCTTGCGGCCACCACGCGGCACCTCGAGCCCTTGTCGGAAATGCTTTCCGACAAGGTTTCTACTGGCCAACGGCGGTGGCCGACGCCACTAGAATTGTCCGCGCCTGCGAAGGGTGTCAGTTCTACGCAAGCCAGACCCACCTGCCCGCTCAGGCTCTGCAGACAATACCCATCACATGGCCTTTTGCTGTGTGGGGTCTGGACCTCGTCGGCCCCTTGTAGAAGGCACCCGGGGGCTACACGCACCTGTTGGTCGCCATCGACAAATTTTCCAAGTGGATCGAGGTCCGACCCCTGAACAGCATCAGGTCCGAGCAGGTGGTGGCGTTCTTCACCAACATCATCCATCGTTTCGGGGTCCCGAACTCCATCATCACCGACAACGGCACCCAGTTCACCGGCAGAAAGTTCCTGGACTTCTGCGAGGATCACCACATCCGGGTGGACTGGGCCGCCGTGGCTCATCCCATGACGAATGGGCAAGTAGAGCGTGCCAACGGCATGATTCTACAAGGGCTCAAGCCTCGGATTTACAATGACCTCAACAAGTTCGGCAAGCGATGGATGAAGGAACTCCCCTCGGTGGTCTGGAGCCTGAGAACGACACCGAGCCGAGCCACGGGCTTCACGCCGTTCTTCCTAGTCTATGGGGCCGAGGCCATCTTGCCCACAGACCTGGAATACGGTTCCCCGAGGACGAGGGACTATGACGACCAAAGCAACCAAGCTAGTCGAGAAGACTCGCTGGACCAGCTGGAAGAGGCTCGGGACAAGGCCTTACTACACTCGGCGCGGTACCAGCAATCCATGCGACGCTACCACGCCCGAGGGGTCTGGTCCCGAGACCTCCAGGTGGGCGACCTAGTGCTTCGGCTGCGACAAGACGCCCGAGGTCGACACAAGCTCACGCCCCCCTGGGAGGAGCCGTTCGTCATCGCCAAAGTTCTAAAACCCGGAACATACAAGCTGGCCAACAGTCAAGGCGAGGTCTACAGCAACGCTTGGAACATCCAACAGCTACGTCGCTTCTACCCTTAAGATGTTTTCAAGTTGTTCATATACCTCGCTCCCACGCAAAGTTTAGTCATCAAGGAAGGGTCAGCCTTGCCTCGGCAAAGCCCGACCCTCCCTCGGGGGCTAAAAGGGGGGAACCCCCTCTGCGTCAAAATTTTCCTCGAAAAAAGATCTTTTCTGCCAGAATGTCTTTCGTGCTTTTCGACTACTTCGAAAGTGGATCCTGAAAACGACGGAGTACACGTAAGCAGCCAAGGCTGGCCGAGCCGAGGGACTCCTACGCCTCCAGGATACGGATACCTCACTCATCACCTTCTGCCATAAGTAACTCACGTTCGGATAAGTGACTCCGCGGACCGAACAAGTCTTCACGATTCGGAAGCTCTTCTGCCGGAGCGATTCTTCGAGCCTTCTCGACTGCGTCGGTGACAGAACCCCATGGACGGGTAAGAGTGCGCGTAAGCGGCAAGGCCGACCGAGCTAAGGGACTCCTACGCCTCCGGGATACGGATACCTCACTCACCACCTTCCGTGAGAAGCAACTCTCGCTCGCACAAACAGTTCTGTTACCGACAAAAAAGTCCAGATACTCGAAACAAGAGGAAAGGAGACGCGGCTTTACAATACGGCGAGGGTGTGTTTCGGCCTCGGCGGCCGCAGAAAACACGCGCTACAAGATAATCCGATCCTGCAGGCTCGGATCTTGACGGCTAAAGGGAGCAGCAGCACCCTCGGCGTCGACAACACCTCTGGCGAGGTCCGGCCTAGCCTCGGACGGCGACGCGGTCCAAGGGTCTCCGCTCTGAAGGACAACGTCATCACCAAGCCCGGGCCATCGCCGCCAGGGTCTTCTCCAACAATCGGGCCCGAGCAGGCGGCTCGGCCGGTCACCCCGAGGCCTCGGCAGGTCAATTCCGGCGTCAGTCCCGCTAACGGACGACCCGGCCAGGCTCCGGCCGACCTGGTCTTCTTTTCGAGCCAACTATGCCTCTGTTCGCGCTGGCACCGCTACCCTTGGCCTCGGCTCATCGAAGAGCGGCCGAGGGTTTCCTCTAACTAAGCAAGGGAAGCCTCGGGCAACAAGGCTGACCGAGCCGAGGGACTCCTACGCCTCCAGGATACGGATACCTCACTCGTCACCTTTACACGGGACGACTCACGCTTGGTGAAGCGGTTCAGACAACCAACATGCGAGTCTTAGTGCTCGAAAATGGGGAAAAACACAGCTCCGTGCCGAATTTACATACATGTTCAGGCCTCGACAGCCACAGCGAACAAAAACACTGGCATTCGAAGTGCCATTACAAGCAGAACTCCGGTTCCACCTCCGCGGGTACGAGCAACCCCACGCGATTGGGGGGCCTGCGGAGCAACAGAAGGTCGACGGGTGGTTCGCCGTCGCCCGTTCCGGACCCGGGTGGCGAAGCAGCTTCAACAGCGGCTTCCGGGCGGGCGCTACGGCACGAGGGCTCTCGTTCACCGAGGACGAGAACCAACCATTCAGGCCGGAAGACGAAGGCCCAGGGGTGTGGGCGGAGTTGGCAATCTCATTGACAGAGAAGCCTTCTCCGGCTGCCGCCACCTCAGCACCGCGCCAGCGGGCGCCAGACGCCTCAAAGCGCACCGGCAGGTCCTCGCCCTCGCCGGAGCCGCCCAGAACATGAGCGCCACCCTCGCGGCACACGACGTGCTAGGCGAACCACTGATGCGGCTGTCGGCGCGAGGAAGGCCTGGACATGGCCGGCCCACACGCGACGCAACCATCGTCCGGGCGGAGGACGGAATGCCGCACCCTGGCTGAGCAGCGGCGGTCCGCCTACCCCGGCATGCCTGGGGGAAGCCTCCACGGAGCTGGGAGATGCCTTTCTCCCTCAGACGCCGGGGGAAGAAAAGGGTTACCGACCCACGCGGAGGCGGCCTCCCGACTCACCTCACCCTCCGCCCCAGCAAGGGTGATGAAGATCCTTGAAGCTGAGGGCGGGGCGGAGGCAGCAGCCCGGTTCGCTTCTCCCCACCATCAAGCTGGCAGTCACCGTCTTGGGTGACCGCCGGCGGAGGGGTGCAGCCGGGCTGCATGATGAAAATCCTTGAAGCCGAGCGACGGCTGAAAGGTACCAACTCCCGCAGAATTGCGCTCCTCCAACGATGAAGCGGAAAGACGGCGGATATCCCCCATCCGGGGGCTTGGAAGGTGGAAAGACACGATGCATAAGGGAGCGCGAAGACACGGTCGCCTTCCAAGAGGGTCACCCTCCTTTTAAAGGCGACTCTCCCCACTTGCGTCCCTAGCCGTCGTGGGCTGAGTCTTCTCCAACACGCTCCAAGGTCCTCCCCTGCGGCGCGGGGGCTGGGTCCCACACGTCATGCAAGCCAGCCCAGAGCAGAAGAGGCCAAACCGCCGTGCGCGGTGCGTGCAACCGCCCAGCGGTTACAAGCGGCTCTCCACTTTTGCCCAGACCAGCGGGCGAAAGGGCAGGCAGCCATGCAGGTGGCATGCAACCACGCCAAGTGGGCGCGCTTCTCCGACTCCCAACACGCCCGGCAGGGAGGCCCAGACCCACGCGTCATGCAACCGGCGTGCCGAATGCTTCGTGCATGCAACTACACCGCCACCTGTGCCACCACCGCGCCTCCTCGACTGCGGAGCCAATACCGCGACTCGAGGCGACCCAGCGCATGACCCAGCGGCTCCAGCCTGGCGCGACGGTCAATGCGGCCGAAAACGGGCCGGCAGTAATGGCGGTGGCAGGCGGGCAGGAGCAGCGGTCACGTCGTCAACCAAGCTTACGTCCCATCCGGGGGCAGCGAGAGAACCCTCTCTCACGGCATGAAGACAACGCGCCCGTGTTCCGTTCCTCGAATGGCTCGCGCACGCGCAACGGCTGCCCTGCGAACCACTCGCCTCATCGCATTAACTCCACGGCGGGACAGGCGGCGCCTCTGGCAGGAGAAGCGAGCGACGCTTCGCCTTCGCCATAATGACCGCGTCAAAAAAGGTACGCCGCGTCGTTCGATTTCGTATCCTTTTCCTTTTTTTCCTCTTTCTCTCTCTTGCAACAGGGACCGAGAAAGGGGGATACCCCGGAAGGGATCCTTCCCCGTGAAGGAACCAGGCTCCGAGCCTCCCTACTGATCAGAGGTTCGAAGGCTGGCCCCTCGGAAGGGTTCAACAGCCGCCTCAGAGCACGTGGGCTCCACACCCACTACTGGTCAGAGGTTCAAAGGCCGGCCCCTCGGAAGGGTTCAACGGCCGCCTCAGGCTACTCGGGCTCCGCGCCCACTACTGATCAGGGGTTCGAAGGCTGGCCCCCGAAGGGTTCACAGCCGCCTCAGACACAGAGCGAGGGATGACCATGGGTACGTTCGATACATAACCAAGGCTCAGGCTGTGCTCCCGAGGTACCCTAGGACATTTCCGAGACCAGCGGGAACGATCTTGTAACGGAATCCCATCAGAGGGAGGCATCGAGCCCTCGGACCCCGTCACTAGGGGATCGGGTCCGGCAGATCACCCGTAGCGCGCCTCTGGGCCCCTAGCCGACCCCTAACGAATGGGGCACGGACGTCCGCTCGGATCACCCGCCTGCAGCTCACCGAAGACACCATGTTCGGCGCCCACCGAGGGCAACATGGCACTCTCCCCCCCTCCTCCTTGCGGAAAGGCGACGCAGGGGCGTATGTAAAAAAGTCAAGTCTGTCCCTGATCGCCCTCTCGCCCTGTGCAGAGGCTCGGGGGCTGCTCTCACAAACCCGGCTCCAGCCAAACCGTTGACAATGTCAACATACCAGCCCGAGAACTTGGGACCCGACCGTACACCCGGGCTATGGCCAGCTCGCATGAGGGAACGACCAGACCAGCCGAAGCATTGCGCGAGGCGTTAAGACCTCGGAGGAGTCAAACCACTCCTCCGAGGCCTCGGGGGCTACACCCGGCGGGTGCGCTCGCGCGCACCCACCGGAACAAAACGCAACCGAGAAAGGCTGGTCCCCTTGCAAAAAAGTGCGACGAAAGCCTCCAAGCGAGTGCTAACACTCCCTTCGAGGCTCGGGGGCTACTGTCGGGGACCATAATTAGGGGTACCCTCAAGGCTCCTAATTCTCAGCTGGTAACCCCCATCAGCATAAAGCTGCAAAGGCCTGATGGGTGCGATCAAGTCAGGGATCAGTCCATTCGAGGGACTCGATCACGCCTCGCCCGAGCCTAGCCTCGGACAAGGGCAGCCGACCCCGGAGGATCTCCGCCTCGCCCGAGGCCCCCCTCCAGCGGCGAACACGTTCCCGGCTCGCCCGAGGCCCTGTCTTCGCCAAGAAGCAACCCCGACCAAATCGCAGGAGCATTTAATGCAAAGGTGGCCTGACACCTTTATCCTGACGTGCGCCCCTCAGCTGACAGAGCCGAAGTAACCGCCGTCACTTCGCCGCTCCACTGACCAGTCTGATAGAAAGACAGCGCCGCCTGCGCCGCTCCGACTGCGGTGCCACTTGACAGAGTGAGGCTGACAGGCAGTCAGGCCCGGCCGCACACCATAGGAAACTCCGCTCCGCCCGACCCAGGGCTCGGACTCGGGCAAAGCCCCGGAAGACGACGAACTCCGCTCCGCCCGACCCAGGGCTCGGACTCGGGCAAAGCCCCGGAAGACGGCGAACTCCGCTCCGCCCGACCCAGGGCTCGGACTTGGGCTCAGCCCCAGAAGACGACGAACTCCGCTTCGCCCGACCCTAGGACTAAAATTCCGCCCTGGCCTCAGCCAACGGCCTCCGCCTCGCCCGACCTAGAGGCTCGGACTCGGCCTCGGCCACGGAAGACGGACTCGACCTCAACCTCGGAGGAGCCTCCACATCGCCCAACCTAGGGCACGGACCGGCCACTTCAACAGAGGCACCATCATTACCCTACTCCAAGCTGACTCAGGCTACGGGGAACAAGACCGGCGTCCCATCTGGCTCGCTCCGCCAGATAGGCGATGATGGCACCCCGCACACTCCCTGACGATGGCGGCTCTCGGCCCCCTTACGGAAGCAAGAGGACGTCAGCAAGGACTCGACGGCCCTGACAGCTGTCCCTCCGCCAGGCTCCAGCGCTCCTCCGACGGCCACGACATCACACAAACCAGGCGCCAAAATCTCTCCGGCCGCCACGATGGCGTGTACTTAGGGCGCTAGCTCTCCTCCGCTAGACACGTAGCACTCTGCTATACCCCCCATTGTACACCTGGATCCTCTCCTTGCGCCTATAAAAGGAAGGACCAGGGCCCTCTTAGAGAAGGTTGGCCGCGCGGGGACGAGGACGAGACGGGCGCTCGCGTGAGGCCGCTCGCTCCTTCCTCCGTGTGGACGCTTGTAACCCCCTACTGCAAGCGCACCCGACCTGGGCGCGGGATGAACACGAAGGCCGCGGGATTTCCACCTCTCTCACGCCCATCTCCGGCCTCCTCGCTTTCCCCCCTTCGCGCTCGGCCTCGCGTCGACCCATCTGGGCTGGGGCATGCGGCGACACTTCACTCGTCGGCTCAGGGACCCCCGGTCTCGAAACGCCGACAAAATTGGAGTTGCACCAAAAAGTCAAGTTGTCCTTGATCACTTTCTTTACCTAATAATGTTCCCGATAATCATTGTGACATGCTCAGGTTAACTTGATGGGACCTGATAGGTTACCTAGCTTGTTTAACCTACACCTTGCAAACAAATGACCTATTGGGTAGTTTTGGTATGCTCTACCTGGTTTTAGGATTGATGCTATCGGAGAGGAAATCTCTGGCCGGGTGGCGGAATGCACCCGCCCTAAATCCTAAGATGAGGAGGGGCCTAAGCGTTTTGCCTGTCTGGTAAACGATGAACGAACACAAGAACACACAAGGATTTAGAGTGGTTCGGGCCGCCGGAGCGTAATACCCTACTCCACTGTGTGATGTATTGAGCTTGAGAGCTTGTATGAACTTGTGAGCCTGAGCTGGGTCTAAGTGAGTGTGTCTGAATCTGCCCTATGTCGTTGCATGCCTCCCCTTTTATAGCTCAAGGGGGGCACGTACAAGGGTGCTGAGCCCCGACATGTGAGCCCAGGAACATAACAGATGTAATACTTGGAGCAACTAATGCTCCTTGTTGGAGCAATCTCCTTGTGCCCTGATATCCGCGATCTGCGTAGTATTGGAGTGCAGGGGAAGTTTCCCTGGCAATGTACGAGTGATGATGGATGGGCACAGTGCACTTCGCAGCACGGGCGTACTGTTTGGCAATGAGATGGACAGGCACGCCGCCTACAGGATGGCCTGGACGCCGCCTGCCAGCTGAGTGGACAGGACACGTTAAATGCTGAAGGAGCACATTGCCTGTCAGCGGGATAGTCAGGTGGCGCGTCTTCTCCGTAATAAATGCAGAGACAGCGCAGCCCAGAGGCCTTACGTCAGGCTCCGCCCGCTGGCTTACATCATGTGCGGTAGGCCACGTGGCAGCATCAGGTCTCCGCCTGGGCGGGGACCAGTAGCGCTATGCGGACAGGTCCGCACCAGGCTAGGCCTGGACACGCGTCGGCACCGGACCCCTGCCTGAGTAAGGCCTAGGTATTCTCTGCCCTAGAGTCCCAGGGCCTGGCTGAGGGTAGTCCGGACCCCACACAGAGGGGTCCGAGACCCGACCCGAAGGTCCGGGTTGCACTAGCGGGGGTCCTGGACCTTGCTCCGGAGGTTCGGTCTATATGTACAGGGGTCCGGTATTTTCCCATGGGGGTCCGGACCCACTGTTGGCATCTTGGAGTGTATCGTTTACTCTGGCCACATGGCGACCCTGGGGCCATCCATGTGGTGGTGCCGGGTGCTGTTCGCCACGTGACTAGAGATAGTCGCGTGGGCACCGCGTCTTCATGCTGTAGTAAGGGGTACCCCTGATTCAGGGTACCGACAGTGGCCCCCGGGCCCACCTCAGGGGAGGATACAAGCCTGCAGGTGGGGCCAAAGCTTGACCGGCGATTGGCGCGCTGCTTCCGTGCGCTTACTGTCGTAATTACTACCAGCACGTCTTCGATCACGTCAACTGCCACGCCTGTCCCCGCGGCTGACTGACCTGTGGTCTCCGCACTTGATGGCTTTTATTGGGCCATGCGCGGGGTGCCTCGATACCATTGCATTTGGTTTTGAAAATTCACCTTCTCTGTCTTCTGCGGCGGCCCCGAGGAGGCACGGTACTGGCGCGAGTGGCGGTTCGACTTCTCTGCCCGGCGCCCAAGGAGGATGACTCGTGGGCCTGGGCCCCCGCGTTAGAGACTGAGTTGTTGGTTTTGGTGGAGGTGAAGAGGCGCACTACCGCGAGCGGTGGCGTGCTCCTCACGTGGCGGTTCGCCTTCTCCGCACACGGAGGTCGATGCCCGAAGAGTATGACTCGTGGGCCCGGGCCCCCGTGCCAGAGGCTAGTCCGCTGCTTTCGGCGGAGGTGAGGGGGCGCACTACCGTGGATTGGTAGCACGCTCCTTGCGTGGTGGTTCGCCTTCTCCACATTCGGAGACCAGCGCACCAGCTGTATGACTTGTGGGACCGGGCCCCCATGTCATAGGTTGGGTACACCAGTGTGCATCGGGGGAGACTTCCCATGGCGTTTCGGGGCGTGAGTGGAGGAATCTGCCTTTAAAAAGGGGTTCATCCCTCGAGTAGCAGCCATGCCTTCGCTTCTCTCCCACTCGCTGTACCCTTTTGCCTCCGAGCCCTCTGCGCCCCTTTGCCTTCGAGGTCTCTGCTTTGCGTCGCCGTAGTTCGCCATGGCCTTGTAAGTTCATCCTGAGCGTGTCCAGACTGAGTGGATGCTCAACATGGTGTGTCGCCTGCTTGGATGGAGTGCGCCGGCGTTTGGTGGAAGGATTCGTACCGACGACATCGTCCTCGGTGATCTTGCTGTCGAGGTGTTTGTGCTCTTCCGCCGGTGCTTGGCTTCAAGGATGTTCGTCAGCCTTGTGGGGGTGGAGAGCGAGCTGAGCTACGGCTCCATCTCCCGCATGGCTGATGGCCCGCCTCCATGGGCCGGTCGTGCCCCGGCGATGCCGTGACGGCCTCGTCGTCACCCCCATAGGAAGACGGAGGCGAGGGCCTCTTCGCTATGGCGCGCGCGTTGAGGTGGTCACTGCCGCCGCCTGTGGGGGCAACGCTTCTTCCCGCTTCTTCCTCCAGCATTCGGGGGGAAGGATGTTCACCAGCCTTGTGAAGGCGTGTGAAGGCAGGAAGTGAGCTGGGCTGCGGCTGCGCCGCCATCTCTTCGGCTTTGATGGCTTCGGTGGCACCTCCAATGGTGACCGCCGGCCTGGCTGCTGAAGACGTCGCTCGGGGGGTCGTACAAGACGTCGTACGCCGTGGAGATAGCGGCCGTATGCTCCCAGCGCGACCCTATTGATGTCGAGTAGGTCGTACCTATAGACATAAGGCTAGGGCCCCGCTTGAAGGCAGATGTAATAACTTTGTTTTTGTAAGGCACTTTTTGAGTACTATTATTGAGCAGTATTAGCATTTATCTGCATACTATTTGTCCCTGTTGTGTGTGGCACTGCCGACTCCTCCCTGGTACCTGGCCCCCTGGGATGCAGGCTCGACGTGTCGAGGCTGGATACCAGCATACCTAAAAGAGTTGGCAACGACCCCCAAGAGGCAGCCTCGACTGGTACCTGGGCCTGAATCACAGCTTTAGGTAGGGAGCGTTAGTAGCACACCCATAGGACCCATCGTCTGGCATTAACCATCCTTTGACACATGCACGGGACCTGCAGGTTTTAGTCTAGGAGGCCAAGTTGTGTGTCCAGACCCCCTATACCGCGGTTCCAAATACTAGGACACCCGTCACAGAGTGGTGGAGTGTGCAGGCTTACGGTACAGAACCAGGCTAAGCGGCTACACGGCTCCGGACCACCCTAGGAGACAAGTATCCATTCTCTAGAACCGGACCCTAGGTTGTCGGACCCACAAGACTATAGCTCCAAATACTAGGGTGCCCATCACAGAGTGGTAGAGTGTGCAGGCTTTGGGTACGAAACTAGGCTAAGCGGCTGCACAGCTCCGGACCACCCCATGGAACGAGTTCCCGTTCTCTAGAACCGGCCCCCAGGCTGCCGGGCCCTTCCGCTTTCGCAGAGGTGTCCTAAACTGCAAGCCTGGCTACTCAATTCGGATGTCATCATGTCAGCAGGGATAGGAACCGTATGAGTGGGTTAGGTAAGAAATAATATCCGGAAGCTGCAGGATAAAACCATGGAGCAGGAGGATAAGACCATCATAAAAGCACATCTGAGGGGGTAATTCTTTTCCTTATAACCTTACATGTATGGGTGCAGACCAACAGACCGGGTTTATGAGGGTGGACCTCACCGGGCTGGCGTACACATATGCACAACCTAATTACAAAAGAAGAAAAACTTAACTCCTCAGACTTGCTCCTATTGTGTAGAACTTATAGTGATGCTCCATGTTCCAAGGGCTCGGAAGAGGTACTCCTTCAGTTGCAGCAAGTCGGATACGCCCAGGTCAGCATATTTCCCTCACTTTGAAGGGTCCTTCCTGGCTGGGGGAGAGTTTCTAGGCCCCTTCTTAGTTCAGTACTCGCCGTGGGACTAGGTCCCGACCCAGGGCTCCCTACCTATGCGCGAACCGTTGGCGATAGCGCCTAGGCGCCTGGTTGCAACGTGCACTTCGGATCACCGCCCGCTATCTGCGTTCGTGGATGGAGTCCATGTCCTTACGCCATGACCGCGCCTGCACAGACTTATCAAAAGACTGGACCCGTGGGGAGTCCAGAAGGGTTTCCGGGGGAAGGTAGGCTTCGGCCCCATAGACCATGGAATACGGGGTCCCCCTGGTGGCCCGTCTAGTTGTCGCCACTGGAGTAGGAGTCTTCGGTGAAGACATCCTTCAGGACCCCCTCGGGTGACTGATACCCGAGGTCCTGTTCAGCCGCGACCACCTCGTCGTCATCGACCCTTTCCTTGCCAGGTCGGCAACGAGGTGGGGAGCTGTCCCTAGAAGATTGCTCGCGCCGCTCGCTGACGCGCTTCGCGAGCTCGATGATCTCGTGACATTCTGCGACGCTGTGGCGACTATTGGGGTGTACAGGGCATGAGCCACTATTACCCCTCTGCGGCCGTGGGCGCTTGTTGCGCTCGTTCCGGCCCCTAGTCGCAGCTTCAACGACCAGAGCGGCAGAATGCGGCTTCTCGCGGCCGCGGTTTTTCTTCTTCTTTTTACCGTCCTGGGTAACGGCACCGAAGCCTCCTGTCTGGGCGACTCCTGTCTGTGGCGCTGAGTGCCATGCACGGCCCTCGGCGGCTCTGGCGCACTTATCGGCCAGAGCGAAGAGTGTGGTGACAGTCTCCACGTCGTGCGTGGCTAACTTCTCCAACATCTTTTTGTCACGTACTCCCTAGCGAAAAGCAGTGATGATAGAAGCATCGGAAATACGAGATATGGTACCTTGTACCTTGGTGAAGCAGAAGATAAACGTCCGGAGAGTTTCTCCGGGCTCCTGCCTCACTGCGTGGAGGTGGGCCTCCACGCCATGCTGCTGATAAGCACTGGCGAAGTTCGCTGTGAACCGCGCGCAGAGCTCTTCCCAGGAGTAGATCGATCCTGGGGCAAGGTTCATGAAGTCCTAGAGAGCTCTTCCCGCCACTGCTTCATGGCTCCTAGAGAGGCCGTGGAGCTAGGAGGGTGACGCAGCAATTCCCTAGCTGCTAACAGCGCCCCAGGCGCAGCCCTAGACGCCCTGGATGTTTGTGTGGGAGTGTGCAGCCGTGCAGAGTGCACACCAGCCGCTGCACCAGGTGCTGGGAGGTTGGTGGCCCGCAGAGTGGAAGAGGCAGCTTCCTCCTCCAGCATGAAGTCCTCGGGCACGAAATCTTGGTGCTCGACGATGTGGACCATGGTGTCGAGCAGGAAAACAAGCAAAAACCTAAAGCCAGACCCTCTACCTGGCGCGCCAAATGGCGCAGAGGAAATCTCCGGCTGGGTGGCGGAATGCACCCGCCCTAAATCCTAAGATAAGGAGGGGCCTAAGCGGTTTGCCTGTCTGATAAACGATGAACGAACACAAGAACACACAAGGATTTAGAGTGGTTCGGGCCGCCGGAGCATAATACCCTACTCCACTGTGTGATGTATTGAGCTTGAGAGCTTGTATGAACTTGTGAGCCTGAGCTGGGTCTAAGTGAGTGTGTTTGAATCTGCCCTGTGTCGTTGCATGCCTCCCCTTTTATAGCTCAAGGGGAGCACATACAAGGGTGCTGAGCCCCGACATGTGGGTCCAGGAACATAACGGATGTAATACTTGGAGCAACTAATGCTCCTTGTTGGAGCAATCTCCTTATGCCCTGATATCCGCGATCTGCGTAGTATTGGCGTGCAGGGGAAGCTTCCCTGGCAACGTACGAGTGACGATGGATGGGCACATTGCACTTCGCAGCACGGGCGTACTGTTTGGCAATGGGATGGACAGGCACGCCGCCTGAAGGATGGCCTGGACGCCGCTTGCCAGCTGAGTGGATAGGACACATTAAATGTTGAAGGGGCACATCGCCTGTCAGCGGGATAGTCAGGCGGCACGTCTTCTCCGTAATAAATGCAGAGACAGCGCGGCCCAGAGGCCTTACGTCAGGCTCCGCCCGCTGGCTTACGTCACGCGCGGTAGGCCACGTGGCAGCATCAGGTCTCCGCCTGGGCGGGGAGCAGTAGCGCTATGCGGACAGGTCCGCACCAAGCTGGGCCTAGACACGCGTCGGCACCGGACCCCTGCCTAAGTAAGGCTTGGGTATTCTCTGCCCCAGAGTCTCGGGGCCCAGCTGAGGGTAGTCTGGACCCCACGCAGAGGGGTCCGGGACCTGACCCGGAGGTCCGGGTTGCACTCACGGGGGTCCTGGACCTTGCTCCGGAGGTTCGGTATGTATGTATAGGGGTCTGGTATTTTCCCATGGGGTCCGGACCCACTGTTGGCATCTTGGGGTGTATCGTTTTCTCTGGCCACATGGCGACCCTGGGGCCATCCACGTGGTGGAGCCGGGTGCTGTTCGCCACGTGACTAGAGAGTCGTGTGGGCACCGCGTCTTCATGCTGTAGTAAGAGGTACCCCTGATTCAGGGTACCGACAGATGCTATATATGAATTATGATAATGCTTTATCACTATTGCTAGATTATTTATTGATCAAGATAAGATTAGCGTGTTAATTGAAACATGGAGCTTAACCTGAGATAACAGTGCTACCACCAGGGTGGAATGGACACCCTTAGTTGATTAATTAGGAAAGATAGTGTGAGTTATGCCTTCTCGAAAGGGACAAGCGAGGTGGAGAAGCTGCAAGTATATAGAGAGGTCCTCGAGTCGATCTGTCTTTCCCCATACTTGTTGAGCGATGAACGTATGTGAGCTCACTCTTTCTAAACTCATACCAAGTCAAGAACAGGTACCGCTGGAGGAACATGAATGATGCTAAAATGAGTTCATGAGAGGTCTAGTCCGTCTTCTGCCTGTCAACTATGATTGTGGAGGATCGTTGTCGTCATATGATGTATTTTACTTAGTTATTTTGTACAGAACTCCTATTATGTAATAAAGATGTGACATTGTTTTATGTACCATGTGTCATCATATATGTGAACTTGATCCTCGTACACATTTGAGACGCGCCCAGGTTTGCCCTTAAATCCGGGTGTAACATCGCCTGGGTTGGGCCATTGGGTGGATAGGTGATTTGAGAGAGGTAGTGTTAGTTGTTAAACTTATTGACTATTGGGATGCACACATAATTTTACTAGGTGAATATTATCCATGAGTAATTAGGTTTGGGTTCTGCTTTCCTATACCCATACTCACATATCAAATAGGGGAAACATTTCTCCTGAATTCATACCCATAAGGATTAAAAAATCATACCCTAACATTAAGGGCTAGTTTGGGAACTACATTTTTCCATGAGATTTCTATTTTCCCAACGAATTTTACTTGGGAAAATGAAAATCCCTTAGGAAAATATGGTTCTTAAACTAGCCCTAATAAAGAAACTCTGTTAAAAAATCATACCCAAACATTAATAGAGAAATTCTCTATGGGTCAACGGTAAGGTATCAGGTCTACTATGGACCGAGCCAACATACCCTGTTCCTCATCTGAAGCAACTAAACGCTAAAAAAAGACGCAGCTGCTACAGTGCTATCCATCCGCCCGTCGCATACTTCTCTACCGTGGGCCTGCTTGCCGTGGGAATGAATTAGTTAATCTATTTTCACTCTAAATTTATACTCTTTTATTTTAGTTAAAACATATGTAATGAAAAAACTTAGGGATTGTTTGGCAGAGCTCTGGCTCCTCTGAAAATAGTTCTGACTCTAGCTTCTATACAAGAGTAGCTGCGCTCCTACACAAGAGCCGATGTTTTTTACAAATCGTTTGTTAAAATGGTTACCCCGTGTTGTTTGTTTGTCTTCTCGGGTGATGGTGATAATCTTAACGGCGCAAATGCAAAAGGCTATAGTCCAGCTCCAGCGTGACGCCAACAACCACTGGCTTCAGACGACTACAGCCCAGCCGGGGGGCGAGCGGCACAATGGCAGGCTGGCAGCAACCAGCGTGGGGCGGCCGACAGGGCGTGATGTGCATGTGGCCATGTGGGAGCTACTGGGAGCTATCTTTTTTGGTTCCGGCTCCGGCCTCATTTTTGGCTCTGGCTCCCAATCAAGTGGGTTTAGGGTTTCGTTTCAAAATATTTGTTTACAAGTTGATATCAACAAATAAATTATAGTGGGTTATATTCTCTCCAAAATCCTCCTCAAAATATCCTACAAATATTTCCCTAGTGACCCCCCCTCAAATCCTTTCCAGAAATATTGCCTAAATATTCCAACGATAACTCTACAAATATTTTCTTCATAATTTTCCACATGCTCATACGTATATGTACACCTCCGGTGTCATACAGTGAGCTCTACAAGCTAATTTCACTTATACATGACTAATACATGCTTATCTCCCACTTATGCATGACTAATACATCACTTATGGGTTTGATGAAGGGTTGTCACCCTTATCACCTTTGAGTAGGATGATCAGGGACTCCTAGTTTGGGAGGGCCTTAAGGTGATGGCTCAGCCGGATTAGATGTGAGCATGAAGGATTGTCCCTCTCGCCTAAGGACCGGTTTGTTATCACTCCTTACCTATACTCTTATCAAGTACAACCACTCAAGACTGTATGGGCAGTTACTTGATCCGAACTTGCACGGTCTGTACCCTAAGGTTATGATGGCTGGGGAGCACTGAGAGGACAAGGAGGGAGAATGTTTTGTCCTAGTTTGGGCTTGGAGGTGGCCTTGTGCCTTTCGGTATAACCGCCACGGTAAAGTCGTGCAAGGGAAGAGAGTTTCGGCATTCGGATCTCACGATGGTGAGATTGCAGAAACCAGACTAGTGGGTAAAGTGTACACCTCTGCGCAGAGTTTAAAAACCTATTCGAATAGTTCGTGTCCACGGATATGGATGAGTCATGGCATGGATTTGACAATTAGTGTTTTTTCCAAAAATGCTTTTGAAAAGTGGTTTTAAAAGGTCCGGCGGTTGAGCCATGAGCTATGGTGGACGGAAAGTCCAGTAGCTGTTTTTGAAAATGAAAATCGGTGGGAAACCACTAAGATGACTGGATGGTTTAGTCTAGGGGATTTTGTTCTATATTGAAAAACTTCCTTCTCCTTTTGGAGAGGGTGTGCTTTGAAAAATATAAAATATTTTACAAAATAACCCTGCATCAAATATTGCTCTTTCTGCAAAATATCCTGAGCTCCACATACTCCATGCATTATATCTGATTTCCCCATTCCATGGTGAAGGTGGGCTGCTGGGTACATAAGTACTCACTCTTGCTTATTTGTTGTTTTTCAGATAAGGAGATCGTTGATCGAGTAAGAGTTACGCCTGTTCCCAACCATGTCTGTGGCTGTTGGACCACTGATTTGTTTCGCTGCGTATCTTGGGCTGCTTCAGCCCCACTCTGATGATATATTCCGAGTTCTGGACCAACTCTTAAAGTTGATCGCCACCTTTATAGGTTTGTCTCATTTAAGCAGTTCTGGAACTATCTAATGTATAAATGTGTATACTAGCCTCCTGGGATAGTTATTGTATCACATTTAAGTCCCAGAGGATTGGGACGCTTTAGAGCCCTCCCAAACGGCCCCTTATCTTACGTGTAATTTTTGAGTGTTGTTATCTTTACTAAAAAAGTTATACAATCTAGGTTCCTAGTTTATCCATTAGCATATAACAAAGCTAGTAAGGTAACACACATAATTAAGATAACATAATACAAATATACAAGCTTAAATGTGATAGAGATACAAACTTTTGTCGATGACTTTGGCATTTCTATCGAGGCATCGAGAAGCCCAACATCAACGAGCTCCTTGACCCTTTTTAGGACTAGGTCTCATATTGCATCACCGATTGGTCCTCCCACTAGGTCCTATCGCCTGCCAACTCTCCCATAGGCATCTCTAAGTGGACCTAGGGTTTGAGAGTGCCATACATCCATGACTCTCTCTCTCTCTCTCTCCATTTTTTCATTTATCGGCAAGGTCGGATGTGATGTAGGGCAATTAGGGCCTTGGCCTAGAGCAAACTTGTTGAAGAAGTTTTGACTGCTCTACTCCTAGAGTATAAAGAAGTGTCGAAACAAGTCAACACATGACCTCATCCCCATGAATGCTTCTGTGAGATCTTGTTTGGTTTTAGTAATTGATTGACAACTTATGTGGACTAATAAGTGTTTATATTGAGATATATAAGTGATTAGTCCACGAGTACACTAGTATGAGCAATTTGAGCCATGGTATTGAAGTAGCCTGGTGATATTGATATGCTCAACTAGTGTGATGAAGGAGCTCATTGCATATGAAGACATGGCATGGTATCATGTGGCTATATGGAGAAGATCAAGATATAGGGCTTGACTTCGATGGATCGAGTTGCTAATGTGAAGGGCAAGTCAGGTTGTCAGAGGCTCACGTGTGAGGGATCGTGTGGCTGTGAAGAAAGAGCAAGTAATTGGCACCGATGGACATAATGCAACGGTGAAGAGCAAGCTAAGTTGAGATTGATCAACAAAGAAGGCCACGTGAGGACATGGAGTGGATCATATCATTAAAGGGATATCAAGCTAATTATTGGTTTGTGTTATTAATCAGAAGACTTGATGAAGGATGATGGATGATAACATAGGATTATCATGATATGTGCAACCATCAAAGCGCCATCATTTGAGGAGATGGAATTGAATGATCAAGGTAAAGGTATAATAATAGGTTTTTGTTTTACTAGTCAAAAGTTGCTTAGAGGTTGAAAATTGACCGGTTAGTAGGCTAAATAGTCATACTATCAGGAGGGTTTAATTATCTTACTTGACATGTCTTTAGTGCCTCATTGCTCATATAGCTAGTGTGTTTACATAAGGGCTAAGAATGCATTGGTTTAAAAAAGAACTTATTCAAAAGTGATTTTTGAATGTGAGCTGACATGAGGTACTTTGGATCGTCCAAGCTAGCATGGTGGACTGTCTATGGATCTAACTTGAGGTGGTGGACAGAAACTTGGAGTTTCTATGTTTTGTGAAGTTTTTGTTCTACGAACTATCTGGTCCCAGGTGGCAGACTGAAAGGGAAATTGGGTCAAACCATTTCCTAAAATATGATTTTGGTGGTTGAGTGCCCAACACAAATAATTGGACTAACTAGTTTGCTCTAGATTATAAGTTCTACAGGTGCCAAAGGTTCAACACAAACCAATAAAAAGTCCAAGAAAGGGTTCAAATAGAAAGGAGCAAAACCAACCAAAGTCTACCTTGGTCTGGCGCACCGGACTATCCGGTGTGCCACCGGACTGTGTCCGGTGCACTAGGGAGATCAACTCCAAACTCGCTACCTTCGGGTTTCTGGAAATGCCACTCCGCTATAATTCACCGGACTGTTCGGTGTAGCACCGGACTGTCCGGTGAGCCAAGCGGAGTAACGGCTACAGCGCCAACGGTCGTCTGCAAAAGTAAACAGTGAACACTACAGTGTGCGTCTGCGCGCGCAGAGTCAGAGCAGGTGCTAGAAGGTGCACCAGACAGTGAACAGTGACTGTCCGGTGCACCACCGGACTGTCCGGTGGCCCAAGCGGACAAAGCTCCAACGGTCGAACCCTAATGGTTGGGTGACGTGGCTGACGCACCGGACAGTGTCCGGTGGCGCACCGGACTGTCTGGTGCGCCTATCGACAGACAGCCTCTCCAACGGCCATTTTGGTGGGTGGGGCTATAAATACACCCCAACCACCACACTTCAAGGCATCCAAGTTTTTAGCCATTACATTCAATACAAGAACTCTAGACTTCACTCCAAGACACAAACAAGAGATCAAATCCTCTCCCAAGTCCAAGATCACTCGCAACAATTAGTGACTAGTGAGAGAGAGATATTTGTGTTCATTTGAGTTCTTGTCGCTTGGATCGCTTTTCTTCTTCCCCATTCTTGTTCTCCAGACACTTGTAATCAACACAAGAGACACCAAGTTGTGGTGGTCCTTGTAGGGGTCTAAGTGACCCATTTGATTGAGGAGAAAAGCTCACTCGGTCTAGGTGACCGTTTGAGAGAGGGAAAGGGTTGAAAGAGACCCGGTCTTTGTGACCACCTCAACGGGGAGTAGGTTTGCAAGAACCGAACCTCGGTAAAACAAATCACCGTGTCACCCACTTCATTTGCCTTTGATTTGTTTTTCGCCCTCTCTTTCGGACTCGATTTTAATTCTAACGCTAACCCCGGCTTGTAGTGTGTGCTTAAGTTTATAATTTTTAGATTCCGCCTATTCACCCCCCTCTAGGCGACTTTCAATTGGTATCGGAGCCCGGTACTTCATTAGAGCCTAACCGCTCGAAGTGATGTCGGGAGATCTCGCCAAGAAGGAGGTCGTGACTGGCGAGAAGCCCGCCACAAGCCACGGAAAGGCTCCATCAAGGGAGTCCGGCTCCAAAGGAAAGGAGGAATCACCTCCCTGTGTCAAGTCACACCAAAGTGGCGACAAGAAGAAGAAAATGAAGAAAGTGGTCTACTATGAGACAGATTCTTCGTCGCCCTCCACCTCTGGCTCCGACGCGCCGTCCATCACTTCTAAGCGCCATGAGCGCAAGAAGTTTAGTAAGATCCCCCTACACTGCCCTCGCATTTCCAAACGCACTCCTTTACTTTCCGTCCCATTAGGCAAACCACCTGTTTTTTATGGTGAAGATTATTGTATGTGGAGTGATAAAATGAGGCACCATCTAACCTCACTCCACACTAGCATTTGGGATGTTGTTGAGTTTGGAGCATAGGTACCATCCGTAGGGGATGCAGATTATGATTCGGACGAGGTTGCCCAAATCTGGCACTTCAACTCCCAAGCCACTACTATACTCCTCGCCTCTCTAAGTTGAGAGGAGTATAATAAGGTGCAAGGGTTGAAGAATGCCAAAGAGATTTGGGACGTACTCAAGACCGCGCACGAAGGAGATGAGGTGACCAAAATCACCAAGCGGGAAATGATCGAGGGGGAGCTCGGTTGATTCATGCTCAACCAAGGAGAGGAGCCACAAGCCATGTACAACCGGCTCAAGACCTTGGTAAACCAAGTGCGCAACCTCAGGAGCACAAAATGGGATGACCATGAAATGGTCAAGGTAATTCTAAGATCACTTATTTTTCTTAATCCTACACAAGTTCAATTAATTCGTGGTGATCCTAGATACAAGCTAATGTCTCCCGAGGAGGTTATAGGAAAGTTTGTGAGCTTTGAATTGATGATCAAAGGCTCCAAACAAATCATCGAGCGAGGTGCCACCTCAATACCCGAGGTGCAACCTGTTGCCTTTAAAGCAACGGAGGAGAAGAAAGAAGAGTCTACATCAAGTAGGCTTCCCATCGACGCCTCCAAGCTCGACAATGAGAAAATGGCGCTCATCATCAAGAGCTTCCGCCAAATCCTCAAGCAAAGGAGGGGGAAGGATTACAAGCCCCGCTCCAAGAAAGTTCGCTACAAGTGTGGTAAACCCGGTCATTTTATTGCAAAATGTCCTATGTCAAGTGATAGTGATAGGGGCGACGACAAGAAGGGAAAAAGGAAGGAAAAGAAGAGGTACTACAAGAAGAAGGGCGGCGATGCCCACGTATGTCGGGAGTGGGATTCCGACGATAGCTCCACCGACTCCTCCTCAGACGAGGACGTCGCCAACATCACCGTCAACAAAGGCCTCCTCTTCCCCAACGTCGGCCACAAGTGCCTCATGGCAAAGGACGGCAAAAAGAAGAAGGTAAAATCTAGAGCCTCCACTAAATATGCAACATCTAGTGATGAGGCTAGCTCTAGTGATGATGAGGATGATTTGCTCACTCTTTTTGCCAACCTAAACATGCAACAAAAGGAAAAATTGAATGAATTAATTAGTGCTATTCATGAGAAGGATGAACTCTTGGATAGCCAAGAGGACTTCCTTATTAAAGAAAACGAGAAGCATGTTAAGGTTAAAAATGCTTATGCTCAGGAGATAGAAAAATGTGAAAAATTGACTAGTGAGCTTAGCATTTGCCATGATACTATCTCCAACCTTAGAAATGAGAATGCTAAATTAATTGCTAAGGTTGAAAAATTAAATGTTTGTGATGATTCTCTTGTCAACCTAAAAAATGATAATGCTAGTTTGATTTCTAAAATTGACAAGTTGAATGAATCTCTCTCTAGCCTTAAGATTGAGAATGATAATTTAATTGCTAAGGCTAAGGATTTAAATGTTTGCAATGTTTCTATTTCCAATCTTAGAAATGAGAATGCTATTTTATATGCTAAGATTGATGAATTAAATGCATGCAAACCCTCTATATCTACCATTAATCATGTTTCCATTTGTGCTAGATGTAGAGACATTAATGTTGATGCTATCCATGATCACCTAGCTTTAATTAAATAACAAAATGATCACATAGCTCAACTAAGTGCTAAAATTAATGAGCATGACTTAGAAAATGAAAAATTTAAATTTGCTAGAAGCATGCTCTATAATGGGAGACGCCCTGGCATTAAGGATGGCATTGGCTTCCAACAGGGAGGCAATGTCAAAATTAATGCCCCTAAGAAATTGTCTAATTTTGTTAAGGGTAAGGCTCCCATGGTTCAGGATAACGAGGGCTATATTTTATATCCTGCTGGTTATCCCGAACATAAGATTAGGAGAATTCATTCTAGGAAGTCTCACTCTGGCTCTCATCATGCTTTTATATATAAGAGTGAGGCATCTAGTTCTAGGCAATCCACTCATGTTAAATTGCCTAAAAAGAAAACTCCTACTGCATCAAATGAGCCTATTATTTCATTTAAGACTTTTGATGCTTCATATGTTTTAACTAACAAATCAGGCAAAGTAGTTGCCAAATATGTTGGGGCCAAACACAAGGGCTCAAAGACTTGTGTTTGGGTACCCAAGGTGCTTGTTTCTAATGTCAAAGGACCCAAGACCGTTTGGGTACCTAAGAACAAGGCCTAAACTTGTTTTGTAGGTTTATGCATTCGGGGGGCACAAGTTGGATCATTGATAACGGGTGCACAAACCACATGACTGGGGAGAAAAGGATGTTCTCCTCCTATGAGAAAAACCAAGATTCCCAAAGAGCTATCACATTCGGGAATGGAAATCAAGGTTTGGTCAAAGGACTTGGTAAAATTGCTATATCACATGACCATTCTATTTCCAATGTTTTTCTTGTAGACTCATTAGATTACAATTTGCTTTCAGTTTCTCAATTATGCAAAATGGGTTACAACTGTCTTTTTACAGATTTAGGTGTTACTGTCTTTAAAAGAAGTGATGATTTAGTAGCATTTAAGGGAGTATTAGAGGGTCAGCTATACTTAGTTGATTTTAATAGAGCTGAACTCGATACTTGCTTAATTGCTAAGACTAACATGGGTTGGCTCTGGCATCACCGACTAGCCCATGTTGGGATAAAGAATCTTCACAAGCTTCTAAAGGGAGAACACATTTTGGGACTAACCAATGTTCATTTTGAGAAAGACAGGGTTTGTAGCGCATGTCAAGTAGGGAAGCAAGTTGGTGCCCATCATCCACAAAAGAACATCATGACGACCGACAGGCCGCTTGAGCTACTCCACATGGATCTATTCGGTCCGATCGCTTACATAAGCATCGGCGGGAGTAAGTATTGTCTTGTAATTGTGGATGACTATTCTCACTTCACTTGGGTGTTCTTTTTGCAGGAAAAATCACAAACCCAAGAAACTTTAAAGGGATTCTTGAGACGGGCTCAAAATGAGTTCGGCTTACGGATAAAAAAGATTAGAAGCGGCAATGGAACGGAGTTCAAGAACTCTCAAATTGAAGGCTTCCTTGAGGAGGAGGGCATCAAGCATGAGTTCTCTTCTCCCTACACGCCACAACAAAATGGTGTAGTGAAGAGGAAGAATAGAACTCTACTTGTAATGGCGAGGACCATGCTTGATGAGTACAAGACACAGGACCGGTTTTGGGCCGAGGCGATTAACACCGCCTGCTACTCCATCAACCGGCTATATCTACACCGAATCCTCAAGAAGACATCATATGAACTCCTCACCGGTAAAAAGCCCAATGTTTCATATTTTAGAGTCTTTGGTAGCAAATGTTTTATTCTTGTTAAAAGAGGTAGAAAATCTAAATTTGCTCCTAAGGCTGTAGAAGGCTTTTTACTTGGTTATGATTCAAACACAAGGGCATATTGAGTCTTTAACAAGTCCACTGGACTAGTTGAAGTTTCTTATGACATTATGTTTGATGAGACTAACGGCTCTCAAGTAGAGCAAGTTGATCTTGATGAGCTAGATGATGAAGAGGCTCCATGCGTCGTGCTAAGGAACATGTCCATTGGGGATGTGTGTCCTAAGGAATCCGAAGAGCCTTCACAAGCACAAGATCAACCTTCATCTTCCATACAAGCATCTCCACCAACCCAAGATGAGGGGCAAGCTCAAGATGATGAAAAATGAAGATCAAGAGGATGAGCCACCTCAAGAGGAGGACAATGATCAAGGGGGAGATGCCAATGATCAAGATAAGGAAGATGAATAAGATCCAAGACTGCCACACCCAATAGTCCACCAAGCGATTCAAAGAGATCACCCTGTGAACACCATCCTTGGCGATATTCATAAGGGGGTAACCACTCGATCTCAAGTCACTCATTTTTGTGAACATTACTCTTTTGTTTCCTCTATTGAGCCACACAGGGTAGAGGATGCACTTAAAGATTCGGATTGGGTGCTGGCGATGTAAGAGGAACTCAACAACTTCACGAGGAATGAGGTATGGCATTTAGTTCCACGTCCTAACCAAAATGTTGTAGGAACCAAGTGGGTGTTCCGCAACAAGCAAGATGAGCATGGTGTGGTGACAAGGAACAAAGCCCGACTTGTGGCCAAGGGATATTCACAAGTCGAAGGTTTGGATTTCGATGAAACTTATGCACCCGTAGCTAGGCTCGAGTCAATTCGCATATTACTTGCCTATGCTACTTACCATGGCTTTAAGCTTTATCAAATGGACGTGAAGAGTGCCTTCCTCAATGGACCAATCAAAGAAGAGGTCTATGTTGAGCAACCTCCCGGCTTTGAAGATAGTGAGTACCCTAACCATGTGTATAAACTCTCTAAGGCGCTTTATGGGCTCAAGCAAGCCCCACGAGCATGGTATGAATGCCTAAGAGATTTTCTTATCACTAATGGTTTCAAAGTCGGTAAAGCCGATCCTACTCTCTTTACTAAAACTATTGCCAAAGATTTGTTTGTATGCCAAATTTATGTAGATGATATCATATTTGGGTCTACTAACAAATCTACTTGTGAAGAGTTTAGTAGGATCATGGTACAAAAATTCAAGATGTCTATGATGGGGGAGTTGAAGTATTTTCTAGGATTTCAAGTCAAGCAACTCCAAGAGGGCACCTTCATCAGCCAAATGAAGTACATTCAAGACATACTCACCAAGTTTGGAATGAAGGATGCCAAGCCCATCAAGACACCCATGGGAACTAATGGGCATCTCGACCTCGACATGGGAGGTAAATCCGTAGATCAAAAGGTATACCGGTCGATGATAGGATCTCTACTCTATTTATGTGCATCTCGACCGGATATTATGCTTTCCGTATGCATGTGTGCAAGGTTCCAAGCCGATCCTAAGGAAGTTCACCTTAGGGCCGTGAAAAGAATCTTGAGATATTTAGTTTATACTCCTAAGTTTGGCCTTTGGTACCCCAAGGGATCCTCTTTTGATTTATTAGGATATTCAGATGCTGATTGGGTAGGGTGCAAAATTGATAGGAAGAGCACATCAGGGACTTGTTAGTTTCTGGGAAGATCCCTGGTGTCTTGGGCTTCAAAGAAACAAAACTCAGCAGCTCTTTCTACCGCCGAAGCTGAGTATATTGCCGCAGGCCATTGTTGCGCGCAATTGCTTTAGATGAGGCAAACCCTCAGGGACTACGGCTACAAATTTAGCAAAGTCCCTCTCCTATGTGATAATGAGAGTCCAATTCGTATGGCAAATAATCCCGTTGAACACAGCCGTACTAAGCACATAGCCATTCGGTATCACTTTTTGAGAGATCACCAACAAAGGGGGGATATCGAGATAGCCTATATTAACACCAAAGATCAATTAGCCGATATCTTTACCAAGCCTTTAGATGAGAAAACCTTTACCAAACTTAGGAATGAGCTAAACATTCTTGATTCTCAGAATTTTGATTGATACTTTGCCTATAGCTCCTTTATATATCATTGATCATATCTTTTTTATGTCTATGACTAATGTGTTTTCAAGTGTATTCTCATGCTTAGTCATAGAATTAAAAGGGAAATGGAGTATTCGGCAAAGACGACGCTTCCACTCAACTCCATCGATATTATCTACTCTTTGTCGGTATTTCGCCATCTCTCCATTGGTATAATCTTTCACTCATATATTGTTTGCCAAAGTGGGATAGAATTTCATAAGGGCTCATATTTCACTCAAAGTATCCATTTTTGGCGATTAATGCCAAAGAGGGAGAAAGTATTAGTCCAAAGCAAAAGGACCGCACCACCACACCAATTTCAAAATTTTTTGAAACAGGTTTAAGTTTTTGAATGTTTTTTCAATTGGTATCTTTGAAATTAGCATTCCTCTAAGAAATTCTATCTCAATTGGTAAAACCCTCTTGAACACTAAGAGGAGAATTTCATTAAGGGGGAGTTTTGTTTAGTCAAAGGAAAAGCATTTGAAACAGGGGGAGAAAATTTCAAAATCTTGAAAATGCTTCTCGAAATCTTATTTATATGCCTTTAACTATTTGCAAAAAGACTTTGAAAAGAATTTTCAAAAGAATTTGGAAAAAAACAAAACAAGTGGTGCAAATGTGGTCCAAAATGTTAAAAGAAAGAAAGCAATCCATGCATATCTTATGAAAGTTTAAATTGGTTTAATTCCAAGCAACCTTTGCACTTACCTTATGCAAACTAGTTCAATTCTGCACTTATATATTTGCTTTGGTTTGTGTTGGCATCAATCACCAAAAGGGGGAGATTGAAAGGGAAATTGGGTCAAACCATTTCCTAAAATATGATTTTGGTGGTTGAGTGCCCAACATAAATAATTAGACTAACTAGTTTGCTCTAGATTATAAGTTCTACAGGTGCCAAAGGTTCAACACAAACCAATAAAAAGTCCAAGAAAGGGTTCAAATAGAAAGGAGCAAAACCAACCGAAGTCTGCCCTGGTCTGGCGCACCGGACTGTCCAGTGTGCCACCGGACAGTGTCCGGTGCACCAGGGAGATCAACTCTGAACTCGCTACCTTCGGGTTTCTGGAAATGCCACTCTGCTATAATTCACCGGACTATCCGGTGTAGCACCGAACTGTCCGGTGAGCCAAGCGGAGTAACGGCTACAACGCCAACAGTCGTCTGCAAAAGTGAACAGTGAACGCTATAGTGCGCGTCTACGCGCGCAGAGTTAGAGCAGGCACCAGAAGGTGCATCGGACAGTGAACAATGACTGTCCGGTGCACCACCGGACTGTCCGATGGCCCAGGCGGACAGAGCTCCAATGGTCGAACCCTAACGGTTGGGTGACGTGGCTGGCGCACCAGTGAGAGCACCTAGAGGGGGGGTGAATAGGTGATCCTGAAAAACTTGAAACTTAAGCCACAAAAACTTGGTTAAACGTTAGCACAATAATCGCCAAATGGCTAGAGAGGAGTCTCAACAAAACACAATAACCACAAAGATATCAATCACAGAGATGGCACGATGGTTATCCCGTGGTTCGGCCAAGACCAACGCTTGCCTACTCCACGTTGTGGCGTCCCAACGGACGAGGGTTGCAATCAACCCCTCTCAAGCGGTCCAAAGACCCACTTGAATACCACGGTGTTTTGCTTTGCTTTTCTTAATCCCGTTAGCGAGGAATCTCCACAACTTGGAGCCTCTCGCCCTTACACTTGAAGTTCACAAAGAAGCACGGAGTAAGGGAGGGATGAGCAACGCACACAAGACACAAAATCAGAATGTCAACACGCACACAAGTCGCAACAGGAGCTCGCAACACAACCCAATGAGTTCACAACTCAACTAGAGCTCTAGATGCTATCACGAAGAAACAAATGCGTGGAATCGAAGTCTCGATGCTTAGGAATGCTTTGAGTATGCTTGTTGTTCTCCTCCATGCGCCTAGGGGTCCCTTTTATAGCCCCAAGGCAGCTAGGAGCCGTTGAGAGCATTCCAGGAAGGCTGATCTTGCCTTCTGTCGCCTGGCGCACCGGACAGTCCGGTGCACCACCGGACACTGTCCGGTGCGGATTTCTTTCCTTCTATGGCGCAGTCGACCGTTGCTGATTGAGAGCCGTTGGCGCAACGGACACTGTCCGGTGCACACCGGACAGTCCGGTGCCCCAATGTGACCGTTGGCTCGGCCACGCGTCACGCGCGGAATCCTCGGCCGACCGTTTCCCCGGCTGACCGTTGGCTCACCGGACAGTCCGGTGCACCACCGGACAGTCCGGTGAATTTTAGCCGTACGCCGTTGATGGTTTCCCGAGAGTGACGAGTTCGCCTGTGAACGGCTCACCGGACAGTCCGGTGCACCACCGGACAGTCCGGTGATTTATAGCCGTACACCGCCGTCGAACTCCCGAGAGCAGCAAGTTCGCCAGAGCCAGTCTGATGCACCGGACACTGTCCGGTGCACCCAGACTGAGCAGACTTTGGCAGAACAAAGCCATCTCTTCTCTAACTTGATTTTTCCTGTTTCCAGCACTTAGACACAATACATTAGTCCATAAAACAATGTACTAAGTCTAGAAACATACCTTTTGACATGATTTGCACTTTGTCCACCACTTTGCATAGATTAACACAAAAACACTTGTGTTGGCACTCAATCACCAAAATACTTAGAAATGGCCCAAGGGCACATTTCCCTTTCAATCTCCCCCTTTTTGGTGATTTATGCCAACACAACATAAAGCAACTAGAACAAGTGCAATATCAATGCAAATGAAAACTCAAAATTGTTTTGATTCAATTTTGGCATATATGGATCATACTTTGCCACCACTTGGTTTGTTTTTGCAAATCAACCTCAATTTCCTATCTCTAAGTCAAACACACTTGAAGAGACATAAAGAGAGTTGTTCCAACAGAAATTGATCAAGGATTTCAAAAACTCCCCCTTTTTCCCATAATCAACACTTCTCCCCACAAGAGGCCAACTTTTGACAAAAGAGACAATAAAAGAGTTTTGACAAACCAAAAGCTCTATTCTACTATTTTCAAAATTTCTCAAGTGGTAGCTGATCCATTTATTGCTTTGGCCTTTATTTTCTCCCCCTTTGGCATCAAGCACCAAAACGGGATCAATCTTGGCCCTTTAACCCCATTGCCTCACCAAAATCTTCAAATAAGAATACAAAGGCAATAGGAGTACATGAGATGAACTTGGAATAAGTTACCCTCTTATCGGAGTGCTGTGGAAGTCTTTCATGGTCCAAGTCCACCTTTTCCCTTTCAAACCTCCTTTGAGACTAAATCAAGCAAACTCAAGCACACGGTTAGTCTCAAAGGGTCAAGTTGTAGCACAACTCCCCCTAAATATGTGCATCACTTGCAAAAGGACTTACGAGGTCCGGGGAGTGATTGTACAACTTGAGCACCACAAGTAAGCAACAAAATGCATAAGGAACATGATCAAAGGCATAAATACATGTATGCTCTAAATCAATCCAAGTTCCACGAATCTAAGACATTTAGCTCACTACGCAGCCTGCAAAAGGTCTTCTCATCTAAAGGCTTGGTAAAGATATCGGCTAGCTGGTTCTCGGTGCTAACATAAAACACTTCGATATCTCCCTTTTGCTGGTGGTCTCTCATAAAGTGATGTCGCATGTCAATGTGCTTTATGCGGCTGTGCTCAACAGGATTTTCCGCTATTCGGATAGCACTCTCATTATCACATAGGAGTGGGACTTAGCTCAGATTGTAGCCAATGTCCCGGAGGGTTTGCCTCATCCAAAGTAGTTGCGCGCAACACTGTCCTGCGGCAACGTACTCGGCCTCAGCGGTGGATAGGGCAACGGAAGTTTGTTTCTTAGAGTTCCATGACACCAGGGACCTTCCTAAGAATTGGCACGTCCCCGATGTACTCTTCCTATCGACCTTACATCCAGCATAGTCAGAATCTGAATATCCAATCAAGTCAAAGGTAGACCCCTTTGGATACCAGATCCCGAAGCAAGGCGTAGCGACTAAATATCTAAGAATTCGCTTCACGGCCACTAATTGACACTCCCTTGGATCGGATTGAAATCTAGCGCACATGCATACGCTAAGCATAATATCCGGTCTACTAGCACATAAATAAAGCAAAGAACCTATCATGGATCGGTATGCTTTTTGATCAACGGACTTACCTCCTTTGTTGAGGTCGGTGTGTCCGTCAGTTCCCATCGACGTCTTTGCGGGCTTGGCGTCCTTCATCCCAAACCGCTTTAGCAAGTCTTGCATGTACTTCGTTTGGGAGATGAAGGTGTCGTCCTTGAGTTGCTTCACTTGGAACCCAAGGAAGTAGTTCAACTCGCCCATCATCGACATCTCGAATTTCTGCGTCATCACCCTGCTAAACTCTTCACAAGACTTTTGATTAGTAGAACCAAATATTATGTCATCGACATAAATTTGGCACACAAAAAGATCACCATCGCAAGTCTTAGTAAAAAGAGTTGGATCGGCTTTCCCAACCTTGAAAGCATTAGCAATTAAAAAGTCTCGAAGGCATTCATACCATGCTCTTGGGGCTTGCTTAAGTCCATAGAGTGCCTTAGAGAGCTTACACACGTGGTCGGGGTACCGTTCATCCTCGAAGCCAGGGGTTGCTTCACGTACACCTCCTCCTTGATCGGCCCGTTGAGGAAAACGCTCTTCACATCCATTTGGAACAACCTGAAAGAATGGTGAGCGGCATATGCTAGCAAAATACGAATTGATTCTAGCCTAGCCACAGGAGCAAAAGTCTCCTCAAAGTCCAAACCTGCGACTTGGGCATAACCTTTTGCCACAAGTCGAGCCTTGTTCCTTGTCACCACCCCGTGCTCGTCCTGTTTGTTGCGGAACACCCACTTGGTTCCCACAACGTTTTGCTTGGGACGAGGCACCAGTGTCCAAACTTCATTCCTCTTGAAATTATTGAGCTCTTCCTGCATGGCCAACACCCAGTCCGGATCTAGCAAGGCCTCTTCTACCCTGAAAGGCTCAATAGAAGAGACAAAAGAGTAATGCTCACAAAAATTAACTAATCTAGAACGAGTAGTTACTCCCTTGCTAATATCACCCAGAATTTGGTCGACGGGATGATTCCTTTGTATCGTCGCTCGAACTTGGGTTGGAGGTGCATGTTGTGCTTCTTCCTCCATCACATGATCATCTTGTGCTCCCCCTTGATCACACGCCTCTTCTTGATGAACCTGTTCATCGTCTTGAGTTGGGGGATGCACCATTGTTGAGGAAGAAGGTTGATCTTGCTCCAATTGTTCCTGTGGTCGCACATCGCCAATCACCATGGTGCGCATTGCGGCCGTTGGAACGTCTTCTTCATCTACATCATCAAGATCAACAACTTGCTCTCTTGGAGAGCCATTAGTCTCATCAAATACAACGTCGCTAGAGACTTCAACCAAACCCGATGATTTGTTGAAGACCCTATACGCCTTTGTATTTGAATCATAACCTAATAAAAACACTTCTACGGCTTTGGGAGCAAATTTGGAATTCCTACCCTTCTTCACTAGAATGTAGCATTTACTCCCAAAAACACGAAAGTAAGACACATTGGGTTTGTTACCGGTTAGCAGCTCATACGAAGTCTTCTTGAGGAGGCGGTGAAGGTAGACCCGGTTGATGGCGTGGCAAGCCGTGTTTACGACTTCCGACCAAAAGCGCTCGAGGGTCTTGAACTCTCCAAGCATCGTCCTCGCCATATCGATGAGCGTCCTGTTCTTTCTCTCTAGCACACCATTTTGTTGTGGTGTGTAGGGAGCGGAGAACTCGTGCTTGATCCCTTCCTCCTCAAGATACTCCTCCACTTGAAGGTTCTTGAATTCGGACCCGTTGTCGCTCCTTATCTTTTTCACCTTGAGCTCAAACTCATTTTGAGCTCTCCTTAGGAAGCGCTTGAGGGTCCCTTGGGTTTCAGATTTATCCTGCAAAAAGAATACCCAAGTGAAGCGAGAAAAATCATCAACTATAACAAGACCATACTTACTTCCTCCTATACTTAGATAGGCGACGGGTCCGAAGAGGTCCATATGAAGCATCTCCAAAGGTCTTGATGTGGTCATCACATTTTTGGTGTGATGAGAGCCTCCCACCTGTTTGCCTGCTTGACAAGCTGCACAAGGTCTGTCTTTTTCGAAATGCACATTAGTTAGACCTATCACGTGTTCTCCCTTTAGAAGCTTGTGGAGGTTCTTCATCCCCACATGTGCTAAGCGGCGATGCCACAGCCAGCCCATGCAAGTCTTAGCAATTAAGCATGCATCTAGACCAGCCTCTTCTTTTGCAAAATCAACCAAATAAAGTTTGCCGTCTAGTACACCCTTAAAAGCTAGTGAACCATCACATCTTCTAAAGACAGACACATCTACATTTGTGAATAGACAATTATATCCCATATTGCATAATTGACTAACAGATAACAAATTATATCCAAGAGACTCAACTAAAAACACATTAGATATAGAGTGCTCGGATGAAATAGCAATTTTACCTAACCCTTTTACCTTGCCTTGGTTCCCATCACCGAATATTATTGAATCTTGGGAATCCTTGTTTTTGACGTAGGAGGTGAACATCTTCTTCTCCCCCGTCATATGGTTTGTGCATCCGCTATGGATAATCCAGCTTGAACCCCCGGATGCATAAACCTGCAAGGCAAATTTAGGCTTGGGTCTTAGGTACCCAACTCTTGTTGGGTCCTAGAAGGTTAGTCACAATTGTCTTAGGGACCCAAATGCAAGTTTTATCTCCCTTGCATCTTGCCCCTAACTTCCTAGCAATTACCTTCTTATCCTTTCTACAAATGGCAAAGGAAGCATTGCGAGCATAATAAATTGTAGAAGGTTCATTCATTACTTTCCTAGGAGCATGAACAATATTCTTTCTAGGCACATGATGAATAACATTTCTCCTAGACATATTTCTACCATGCATATAGGAAGAACTAGAAGCAAACATGGCATGAGAATCAAAAGCATCATAAGCATTACAACTCCTATAAGCATTTCTAGATTGTCTCCTATCATGGTACATAAAAGCATGGTTCTTTTTAGCACTACTAGCCATAGGGGCCTTCCCTTTCTCCTTGGCGGAGATGGGAGCCTTATGGCTTGTCAAGTTCTTGGCTTCCCTCTTGAAGCCAAGTCCATCCTTAATTGAGGGGTGTCTACCAATCGTGTAGGCATCCCTTGCAAATTTTAACTTATCAAATTCACTTTTGCTAGTCTTAAGTTGGGCATTAAGACTAGCTACTTCATCATTTAATTTAGAAATGCAATCTAGGTGTTCACTACAAGCATCAACATTAAAATCTTTACACCTAGTGCAAATCACAACATGTTCTACACAAGATGTTAATTTACTAGATTTTTCTAACTTAGCATTTAAATCATCATTTATGCTCTTTAAGCTAGAAATTGTCTCATGGCAAGTAGATAGTTCACAAGAAAGCATTTCATTTCGTTTAACTTCTAAAGCAAGTGAATTTTGTGCACTAACAAATTTATCATGCTCTTCATATAAAAGGTCCTCTTGTTTCTCTAAAAGTCTATCCTTTTCATTCAAGGCATCAATCAATTCATTAATCTTATCTATTTTAGTTCTATCCAATCCCTTGAATAAACTAGAGTAATCTATTTCTTCATCACTAGACTCATCATCACTAGAAGAATCATAAGTAGTACTGTCTCGAGTACATACCTTCTTCTCCTTCGCCATGAGGCATGTGTGACGCTCGTTGGGGAAGTGGGATGACTTGTTGAAGGCAGTGGCGGCGAGTCCTTCATTGTCGGAGTCGGAGGAGGAGCAATCCGAATCCCACTCCTTTCCGATATGTGCCTCGCCCTTGGCCTTCTTGTAATTCTTCTTCTTTTCCCTTTTGTTCCCTTTTTCCTGGTCACTTTCATTATCGGGACAGTTAGCAATGAAATGACCAATCTTACCACATTTGAAGCATGAGCGCTTCCCCTTTGTCTTGGTCTTGCTTGGCTGTCCCTTGCGACCCTTTAGCGCCGTCTTGAAGCGCTTGATGATGAGGGCCATCTCTTCATCATTGAGCCCGGCCGCCTCAACTTGCGCCACCTTGCTAGGTAGCGCCTCCTTGCTCCTCGTTGCCTTGAGAGCAATGGGTTGAGGCTCATAGATTGGACCGTTCAACGCGTCGTCCACGTATCTCGCCTCCTTGATCATCATTCGCCCGCTTACGAACTTCCCAAGGACTTCTTCGGGCGACATCTTGGTGTACCTGGGATTTTCACGAATATTGTTCACCAAATGTGGATCAAGTACAGTAAAGGGCCTTAGCATTAGGCGGACGACGTCGTGGTCCGTCCATCACGTGCTTCCGTAGCTCCTTATTTTGTTGATAAGGGTCTTGAGCCGGTTGTATGTTTTGGTTGGCTCCTCTCCCCTTATCATTGCGAATCTTCCAAGCTCGCCCTCCACTAACTCTATCTTGGTGAGCAAGGTAACGTCGTTCCCCTCATGAGAGATCTTGAGGGTGTCCCAGATCTGCTTGACATTGTCCAAGCCGCTCACCTTATGGTACTCGTCCCTGCACAAAGAGGCTAACAACACAGTAGTAGCTTGTGCATTTTTATGAATCTGTTCATTAATAAGTATAGGACTATCCGAGCTATCAAAGTTCATTCCATTCTCAACAATCTCCCAAATGCTTGGATGAAGAGAGAACAAGTGACTACGCATTTTGTGACTCCAAAATCCATAGTCCTCCCCATCAAAGTGTGGAGGTTTGCCAAGAGGAATGGAAAGCAAATGAGCATTTGAACTCTGAGGAATACGAGAGTAATCGAAAGAAAAATTCGAATTAACCGTCTTTCGTTTCTCGTAGTCGTAGTCATCCTTTTGGGAAGAAGTGGACTCATCGCTGCCGTCGTAGTAGACGATCTCCTTGATGCGTCTCGTCTTCTTCTTCCCATCTTTGTGTTTGTGGCCCGAGCCCGAGTTGGTAGGCTTGTCATCCTTCGGCTCGTTGATGAAGGACTCCTTCTCCTTATCGTTGATCACGATTCCCTTCCCCTTAGGATCCATCTCTTCGGGCGATTAGTCCCTTTGTGAAGAGAACGGCTCCAATACCAATTGAGAGCACCTAGAGGGGGGTGAATAGGTGATCCTGAAAAACTTGAAACTTAAGCCACAAAAACTTGGTTAAGCGTTAGCACAATAATCGCCAAGTGGCTAGAGAGGAGTCTCAACAAAACACAATAACCACAAAGATATCAATCACAGAGATGGCACGATGGTTATCCCGTGGTTCGGCCAAGAGCAACGCTTGCCTACTCCATGTTGTGGCGTCCCAACGGACGAGGGTTGCAATCAACCCCTCTCAAGCGGTCCAAAGACCCACTTGAATACCACGGTGTTTTGCTTTGCTTTTCTTAATCCCGTTCGCGAGGAATCTCCACAATTTGGAGCCTCTCGCCCTTACACTTGAAGTTCACAAAGAAGCACGAAGTAAGGGAGGGATGAGCAACGCACACAAGACACAAAATCAGAATGTCAACACGCACACAAGTCGCAACAGGAGTTCGCAACACAACCCAATGAGTTCACAACTCAACTAGAGCTCTAGATGCTATCACGAAGAAACAAATGCGTGGAATCGAAGTCTCGGTGCTTAGGAATGCTTTGAGTATGCTTGTTGTTCTCCTCCATGCGCCTAGGGGTCCCTTTTATAGCCCCAAGGCAGCTAGGAGTCGTTGAGAGCATTCCAGGAAGACTGATCTTGCCTTCTGTCGCCTAGCGCACCGGACAGTCCGGTGCACCACCGGACACTATCCGGTGCGGATTTCTTTCCTTCTATGGCGTAGTCGACCGTTGCTGATTGAGAGCCGTTGGTGCACCGGACACTGTCCAGTGCACACCGGACAGTCTGGTGCCCCAATGTGACCGTTGGCTCGGCCACGCGTCACACGCGGAATCCTCGGCCGACCGTTGCCCCGGCTGACTGTTGGCTCACCGGACAGTCCGGTGCACCACCGGACAGTCCGGTGAATTTTAGTCGTACGCCGTTGATGGTTTCCCGAGAGTGACGAGTTCGCCTGTGAACGGCTCACCGGACAGTCCGGTGCACCACCGGACAGTCCGGTGATTTATAGCCGTACACCGCCGTCGAACTCCCGAGAGCAGCAAGTTCGCTAGAGCCAGTCTAACGCACCGGACACTGTCCGGTGCACCTAGACTGAGCAGACTTTGGCAGAACAAAGCCATCTCTCCACTAACTTGATTTTTCCTGTTTCCAGTACTTAGACACAATACATTAGTCCATAAAACAATGTACTAAGTCTAGAAACATACCTTTTGACATGATTTGCACTTTGTCCACCACTTTGCATAGATTAACACAAAAACACTTGTGTTGGCACTCAATCACCAAAATACTTAGAAATGGCCCAAGGGCACATTTCCCTTTCAACCAGACAGTGTCCGGTGGCGCACCAGACTGTCCGGTGCGCCCATCGACAGCCTCCCCAACGGCCATTTTGGTGGGTGAGGCTATAAATACCCCCCAACCACCACACTTCAAGGCATCCAAGTTTTCAGCCATTACATTCAATACAAGAACTCTAGACTTCACTCCAAGACACAAACAAGAGATCAAATCCTCTCCCAAGTCCAAGATCACTCGCAACAATTAGTGACTAGTGAGAGAGAGATATTTGTGTTCATTTGAGTTCTTGTCGCTTGGATCGCTTTTCTTCTTCCCCATTCTTGTTCTCTAGACACTTGTAATCAACACAAGAGACACCAAGTTGTGGTGGTCCTTGTAGGGGTCTAAGTGACCCATTTGATTGAGGAGAAAAGCTCACTCGGTCTAGGTGACCGTTTGAGAGAGGAAAAGGGTTGAAAGAGATCCGGTCTTTGTGACCACCTCAACAGGGAGTAGGTTTGCAAGAACCGAACCTCGGTAAAACAAATCACCGTGTCACCCGCTTCATTTGCCTTTGATTTGTTTTTCGCCCTCTCTTTCGGACTCGATTTTAATTCTAATGCTAACCCCGGCTTGTAGTGTGTGCTTAAGTTTATAATTTTCAGATTCCGCCTATTCACCCCCCTCTAGGCGACTTTCACAGACCATCCGCAGTTGAAGGACTTGTGTTTGGATAGAACTTCGGAAATCATGTTTTGGTTTTCATTTTTGAACCGCGGACCATCCTCGGTTCAATTATTTTGTATTATGGACCGTCTGGGGTCTGGGTGCGGATTGTCATCAATACAAATTTTAGCAAACATGCAAAGCCAGTAGTGAAAGGGAATTAGGCTTAGACCTAGTTCCTAAATAATTTTGGTGGTTGAATTGCCCAACACAAACATTGGACTAACTAGTTTACTCTAGTGCATAAGTTATACAGGTGCAAAAGGTTCACAATCAGCCAATAAAAAGACCAAGTGTTGGATTCAACAAAGGAGCAGCAAGGCAACCGAGGGCTCCTCTGGCCGGAGGCACCGGACTGTCCGGTGTGCACCGGACTGTCCGGTGCGGCCAGAGGACTTCGACTTCAAACTCTTCGCCCTCGGGATTTCTCGGAAGCCGACGCGCTATAATTCACCGGACTGTCCGGTGTGCACCGGACATGTCCGGTGCTCCAAGGAGACGCGGCCTCCAGAACTCGCCAGCCTCGGGTTCGCTCGGCAGCCGTTCCGCTAAAATTCACCGGACTGTCCGGTGTGCACCGGACTGTCCGGTGTACCAGCGGAGCAACGGCTCTCTGCGGCGCCAACGGCTCCCTGCGGTGCATTAAATGCGCGCGCAGCGCGCGCAGTCGTCAGGCACGCCCATGCCGGTGCACCGGACATCAAACAGTACATGTCCGGTGTGCACCGGACACCCAGGAGGGCCCACAAGTCAGAAACTCCAACGGTCAGAATCCAACGGCACTGGTGACGTGGCAGGGGCACCGGACTGTCCGGTGTGCACCGGACTGTCCGGTGCGCCATCGAACAGAGGAGTTCCAGCAACGGTCACCTTTGGTGGTTGGGGCTATAAATACCCCAACCACCCCACATTCATTGCCATCCAAGTTTTCCAACTCTCAACCACTTACAAGAGCTAGGCATTCAATTCTAGACACATACAAAGAGATCAAATCCTCTCCAATTCCACTCAAACCCTTAGTGACTAGCGAGAGAGATTTGTCGTGTTCTTTTGAGCTCTTGCGCTTGGATTGCTTTCTTTCTTTCTCATTTGTTCTTGAGATCATCACTCAATTGTAACCAAGGCAAGAGGCACCAATTGTGTGGTGGCCCTTGCGGGGAAGTTTTGTTCCCGGTTGATTGAGAAGAAGAGAAAGCTCACTCGATCCGTGGGATCGTTTGAGAGAGGGAAGGGTTGAAAGAGACCCGGCCTTTGTGGCCTCCTCAACGGGGAGTAGGTTTGCGAGAACCGAACCTCGGTAAAACAAATCCTTGTGTCACACTCTTATTTGCTTGCGATTTGTTTTGCGCCCTCTCTCGCGGACTCGTTTCTTTATTACTAACGCTAACCCGGCTTGTAGTTGTGATTATTTTTGTAAATTTCAGTTTCGCCCTATTCACCCCCCCTCTAGGCGACTATCAATTGGTATCAGAGCCCGGTGCTTCATTAGAGCCTAACCGCTCGAAGTGATGTCGGGAGATCACACCAAGAGGGAGATGGAGACCGGCGATGACAAGCCCACTACAAGCCAAGGGAGCACCTCATCTTCATCGGAAGAGTCCCGCACCAAGAAAAGGGAGAAGAAGAAAAGATCCTCCAAGCGGAAGGAGAAAAGATCTTCCTCTTCTCACCACAAGGAGAAGAAGGAAAAATCTTCTTCTCACAAGCCGCATCGGAGTGGGGACAAGCACAAAAGGATGAGGAAGGTGGTCTTCTACGAGACCGACACTTCATCGACCTCCACCTCCGGCTCCGACGCGGCGTCCGTCACTTCTAAACGCCAAGAGCGTAAGAAGTATAGTAAGATCCCCCTACGCTACCCTCGCGTTCCTAAACATACACCTTTACTTTCCGTCCCATTAGGCAAACCACCAACTTTTAATGGTGAAGATTATGCTATGTGGAGTAATTTGATGCGATTTCATCTAACCTCTCTCCACAAAAGATTATGGGATGTTGTTGAGTATGGTGTACAGGTGCCATCCGTAGGGGATGAAGACTACGACACGGACGAAGTGGCCCAAATCGAGCACTTCAACTCCCAGGCCACAACCATTCTCCTTGCCTCACTAAGCAAGGAGGAATACAACAAAGTACAAGGGTTGAAGAACGCCAAGGAGATTTGGGACCTACTCAAGACGGCGCACGAGGGTGATGAACTCACAAAGATCACCAAGCGGGAAACGATCGAGGGGGAGCTCGGTCGCTTCCGTCTTCGCCAAGGGGAGGAGCCACAAGACATGTACAACCGGCTCAAGACCTTGGTGAACCAAGTGCGCAACCTCGGGAGCGCAAAATGGGATGACCACGAAGTGGTTAAGGTTATTCTAAGAGCCCTTATTTTCCTTAACCCTACTCAAGTACAATTAATTCGTGGCAATCCTAGATATACACAAATGACCCCCGAGGAAGTCATCGGGAATTTTGTTAGTTTTGAATGCATGATTAAGGGCTCCAAGAAGATCAACGAGCTTGATGAGCCTTCCACATCCGAGGCGCAACCCGTGGCCTTCAAGGCAACGGAGGAGAAGAAGGAGGAGTCTACACCAAGTAGACAACCAATTGACGCCTCCAAGCTCGACAACGAGGAGATGGCCCTAATCATCAAAAGCTTCCGGCAAATCCTCAAGCAACGGAAGGGGAAGGACTACAAATCCCGTTCCAAGAAGGTTTGCTACAAGTGTGGTAAGCCCGGTCACTTTATTGCTAAATGTCCATTATCAAGTGATAGTGACAGGGGTGACGACAAGAAGGGCAAGAGGAAGGAAAAGAAGAAGTACTACAAGAAGAAGGGCGGCGATGCCCATGTTTGTCGGGAGTGGGACTCCGACGAAAGCTCAAGCGACTCCTCCGACGACGAGGATGCCGCCAACATCGCCGTCACCAAGGGCCTCCTCTTCCCCAACGTCGGCCACAAGTGCCTCATGGCCAAGGACGGCAAAAAGAAGGTAAAATCAAGGTCCTCCACTAAATATGAAACATCTAGTGATGAGGATAATGATAAAAATGAGGAAGATAATTTGCGTATTCTTTTTGCCAACCTTAACATGGAACAAAAAGAAAAATTAAATGAGCTAATTAGTGCCATCCATGAAAAGGATGATCTCTTGGACTCCCAAGAGGACTTCCTAATCAAGGAAAACAAGAAACATGTTAAGATTAAAAATGCTTATGCTCTAGAAAGAGAAAAATGTGAAAAATTGTCTAGTGAGCTAAGTATTTGCCATGAGACTTTAGACAACCTTAGAAATGAAAATGCCAATTTAATTGCTAAGGTTGATTCTCATGTTTGCATTGATCCTAGAAATGATAATGTTGATTTGCTTGCTAGGATTGATGAGTTAAATGTTTCCATTGCTAGCCTTAGAAATGAAAATGAGAAATTAATTGCTAAGGCTAAGGACTTTGATGTTTGCAATGCTACTATTTCCGACCTTAAAACTAAAAATGATATGTTGCATGCTAAGGTTGTTGAACTTAAAACTTGCAAACCCTCTACATCAAATGTTGAGCATGTTTCCATTTGTACTAGATGTAGAGATATTAATGTTGATGCTATCCATGATCACCTAGCTTTAATTAAAAAACAAAATGATCACATAGCACAACTTAATGCTAAGATTAGAGAGCATGACTTAGAAAATGAAAAATTTAAACTTGCTAGAAGCATGCTCTATAATGGGAGACGCCCGGGCATTAAGGACGACATTGGCTTCCAAAGGGGAGACAATGTCAAAATTAATGCCCCTCCTAAAAACTTGTCTAACTTTATTAAGGGCAAGGCTCCCATGCCTCAGGATAACGAGGGTTACATTTTGTACCCTGCCGGGTATCCTGAGAGTAAAATTAAGAAAATTCATTCTAGGAAGTCTCACTCTGGCTCTAATTATGCTTTTATGTATAAGGGTGAGACATCTAGATCTAGGCAACCAACCCATGCCAAGTTGCCCAGAAAGAAAACTATTAATGCATCAAATGATCATGCCATTTCATTTAAAACTTTTGATGCATCTTATGTTTTGACTAGCAAGTCCGGCAAGGTAGTTGCCAAAATTGTTGGGGGCAAACACAAGGGCTCCAAGACTTGTGTTTGGGTACCCAAAGTTCTTGTATCTAATGCCAAAGGACCCAAAACCGTTTGGGTACCTAAAACAAAGAACTAAACTTGTTTTGTAGGTTTATGCATCCGGGGGCACAAGTTGGATACTCGACAGCGGGTGCACAAACCACATGACCGGGGAGAAAAGGATGTTCTCCTCATATGAGAAAAACCAAGATCCCCAACGAGCTATCACATTCGGGGATGGAAATCAAGGTTTGGTCAAAGGTTTGGGTAAAATTGCTATATCTCCTGACCATTCTATTTCCAATGTTTTTCTTGTAGATTCCTTAGATTACAATTTGCTTTCCGTATCCCAATTATGTCAAATGGGCTACAACTGTCTTTTTACTGATACAGGTGTTACTGTCTTTCGAAGGAGTGATGATTCAATAGCATTTAAGGGTGTGTTAGAGGGTCAGCTATACTTAGTAGATTTTGAAAGGGCTGAACTCGACACATGCTTAATTGCTAAGACTAACTTGGGTTGGCTCTGGCACCGTCGACTAGCCCATGTTGGAATGAAGAATCTTCACAAACTTCTAAAGGGAGAACACATTTTGGGACTAACCGATGTTCATTTTGAGAAAGACAGGATTTGTAGCGCATGCCAAGCTGGGAAGCAAGTTGGGACACATCATCCACACAAAAATATCATGACTACCGACAGGCCACTGGAGCTCCTACATATGGATCTATTCGGCCCGATCGCTTACATAAGCATCGGCGGTAGTTAGTATTGTCTTGTAATTGTGGATGATTATTCTCGCTTCACTTGGGTATTCTTTTTGCAGGAAAAATCACAAACCCAAGAGACCTTAAAGGGATTCTTGAGACGGGCTCAAAATGAGTTCGGCTTAAGGATCAAGAAAATTAGAAGCGACAATGGGACGGAGTTCAAGAACTCTCAAATAGAAGGCTTTCTTGAGGAGGAGGGCATCAAGCATGAGTTTTCTTCTCCCTACACTCCACAACAAAATGGTGTAGTGGAGAGGAAGAATCGAACTCTATTGGACATGGCAAGAACCATGCTTGATGAGTACAAGACACCGGATCGGTTTTGGGCCGAGGCAGTCAACACCGCCTGCTACGCCATCAACCGATTATATCTTCATCGAATCCTCAAGAAGACATCTTATGAACTCCTAACCGGTAAAAAGCCCAATATTTCATATTTTAGAGTTTTTGGTAGCAAATGTTTTATACTTGTTAAAAGAGGTAGAAAATCTAAATTTGCTCCTAAAACTGTAGAAGGCTTTTTACTAGGATATGACTCAAACACAAGGGCATATAGAGTCTTTAACAAGTCCTCAGGACTTGTTGAAGTTTCTTGTGACGTTGTGTTTGATGAGACTAACGGCTCTCAAGTAGAGCAAGTTGATCTTGATGATGTAGGTGAAGAACAGGCTCCATGCATAGCGCTAAGGAACATGTCCATTGGGGATGTGTGTCCTAAGGAATCCGAAGAGCCTTCAAATGCACAAGATCAACCATCCTCCTCCACGCAAGTGTCTCCACCAACTCAAAATGAGGATGAGGCTCAAGATGTTGAACAAGAAGATCAAGAAGATGAGCCACCTCAAAATGACGGCAACGATCAAGGGGGAGATGCAAATGATGAAGATAAGGAGGATGAACAACCAAGGCCGCCACACCCAAGAGTCCACCAAGCAATACAACGAGATCACCCCGTCGACACTATCCTTGGCGATATTCATAAGGGGGTAACTACTCGATCTCGTGTTGCTCATTTTTGTGAACATTACTCGTTTGTTTCCTCTATTGAGCCAACCAGGGTAGAGGAAGCACTACAAGATTCGGATTGGGTGATGGCGATGCAAGAGGAGCTCAACAATTTCACGAGGAATGAGGTATGGCACTTAGTTCCACGTCCTAACCAAAATGTTGTAGGAACCAAGTGGGTCTTCCGCAACAAGCAAGACGAGCATGGTGTGGTGACAAGGAACAAAGCTCGACTCGTGGCCAAGGGGTATTCACAAGTCGAAGGTTTGGATTTTGGTGAAACCTATGCACCCGTAGCTAGGCTTGAGTCAATTCGTATATTATTAGCCTATGCTACTTACCATGGCTTCAAGCTCTACCAAATGGACGTGAAGAGTGCCTTCCTCAATGGACCAATCAAGGAGGAGGTCTATGTTGAGCAACCTCCCGGCTTTGAAGACAGTGAGTATCCTAACCATGTTTATAGGCTCTCTAAGGCGCTTTATGGGCTCAAGCAAGCCCCGAGAGCATGGTATGAATGCCTTAGAGATTTCCTTATTGCAAATGGTTTCAAAGTCGGCAAGGCCGATCCTACTTTATTCACTAAGACTCTTGATAATGATTTGTTTGTATGCCAAATTTATGTTGATGATATCATATTTGGGTCTACTAACAAGTCTACATGTGAAGAATTTAGTAGGATCATGACACAGAAATTCGAGATGTCTATGATGGGGGAGTTGAAGTATTTTCTAGGATTCCAAGTCAAGCAACTCCATGAGGGCACCTTCATTAGCCAAACGAAGTATACTCAAGATATCCTAAGCAAGTTTGGAATGAAGGATGCCAAGCCCATCAAGACACCCATGGGAACTAATGGGCATCTCGACCTCGACACGGGAGGTAAGTCCGTGGATCAAAAGGTATACCGGTCGATGATTGGTTCATTGCTTTATTTATGTGCATCTCGACCGGACATTATGCTTTCCGTTTGCATGTGTGCAAGATTCCAAGCCGACCCTAAGGAATCACACCTTACGGCCGTGAAACGAATCTTGAGATATTTGGCTTTTACTCCTAAGTTTGGGCTTTGGTACCCTCGGGGATCCACGTTTGATTTGATTGGATATTCGGATGCCGATTGGGCGGGGTGTAGGATTAATAGAAAGAGCACATCGGGGACTTGCCAGTTCTTGGGAAGATCCTTGGTGTCTTGGGCTTCAAAGAAGCAAAATTCGGTCGCTCTTTCCACCGCCGAAGCCGAGTATATTGCCGCAGGCCATTGTTGCGCGCAATTGCTTTGGATGAGGCAAACCCTGCGGGACTACGGTTACAAATTAACCAAAGTCCCTTTGCTATGTGACAATGAGAGTGCAATCAAAATGGCCGACAATCCCGTCGAGCACAGCCGCACTAAACACATAGCCATTCGGTATCATTTTCTTCGGGATCACCAACAAAAGGGGGATATCGAGATTTCTTATATTAATACTAAAGATCAATTAGCCGATATCTTTACCAAACCACTTGATGAACAATCTTTTACCCGACTTAGGCATGAGCTTAATATTCTTGATTCTAGGAATTTCTTTTGCTAAGTCTTGCACACATAGCTCATAAATATACCTTTGATCATGTCTCTTTTATATATGCTATGACTAATGTGTTTTCAAGTGTATTTCAACCAAGTCATAGGTGTATTGAAAGGGAATTAGAGTCTTCGGCGAAGACAAAGGCTTCCACTCCGTTCTACTACTCATCCTTCGCCGTCGCTCCGCATCATCTCTCCAACGTTGGTATAACCTTCACTCATTTATTCCATGACCAAAGGGGGAGAATGTGCTTCATTGGGCTCAAATGATTCCGTTTTTGGCGATTCATGCCAAAGGGGGAGAAAATATGAGCCCAAAGCAAAAGGACCGCACCACCACCTAATTTCATAAATTTGATAATTATTGGTAAATTTCAAAATTGGTATCTCTTTGTGTTCTAAGAGGTAACGAGTATTTTCAAAATTGATGTCTTAAAACCCTCTTGAACACTAAGAGGAGACCTTATTTGAGGGGGAGTTTTTGCTTAGTCAAAGGAAAAGCATTGGAAATAGGGGGAGAAAATTCCATATCTTGAAAATGCCTTGCAAAATCTTTTTTATTTACCTTTGACTATCTTGCAAAAGTACTTTGAAAAGAATTTACAAAAGAATTTACAAAAACAAAACTCGTGGTGCAAATATGGTCCAATATGTCAAAAACAAAGAAACCATCCATGCGCATCATATAAGTTTATATTGGCTCAATTCCAAGCAACCTTTGCACTTACATTATGTAAACTAGTTCAATTATGCACTTCTATATTTGCTTTGGTTTGTGTTGGCATCAATCACCAAAAAGGGGGAGATTGAAAGGGAATTAGGCTTAGACCTAGTTCCTAAATAATTTTGGTGGTTGAATTGCCCAACACAAACATTGGACTAACTAGTTTACTCTAGTGCATAAGTTATACAGGTGCAAAAGGTTCACAATCAGCCAATAAAAAGACCAAGTGTTGGATTCAACAAAGGAGCAGCAAGGCAACCGAGGGCTCCTCTGGCCGGAGGCACCGGACTGTCCGGTGCGGCCAGAGGACTTCGACTTCAAACTCTTCGCCCTCGGGATTTCTCGGAAGCCGACGCGCTATAATTCACCGGACTGTCCGGTGTGCACCGGACATGTCCGGTGCTCCAAGGAGACGCGGCCTCCAGAACTCGCCAGCCTCGGGTTCGCTCGGCAGCCGTTCCGCTAAAATTCACCGGACTGTCCGGTGTGCACCGGACTGTCCGGTGTACCAGCGGAGCAACGGCTCTCTGCGGCGCCAACGGCTCCCTGCGGTGCATTAAATGCGCGCGCAGCGCGCGCAGTCGTCAGGCACGCCCATGCCGGTGCACCGGACATCAAACAGTACATGTCCGGTGTGCACCGGACACCCAGGAGGGCCCACAAGTCAGAAACTCCAACGGTCAGAATCCAACGGCACTGGTGACGTGGCAGGGGCACCGGACTGTCCGGTGTGCACCGGACTGTCCGGTGCGCCATCGAACAGAGGAGTTCCAGCAACGGTCACCTTTGGTGGTTGGGGCTATAAATACCCCAACCACCCCACATTCATTGCCATCCAAGTTTTCCAACTCTCAACCACTTACAAGAGCTAGGCATTCAATACTAGACACATACAAAGAGATCAAATCCTCTCCAATTCCACTCAAACCCTTAGTGACTAGCGAGAGAGATTTGCCGTGTTCTTTTGAGCTCTTGCGCTTGGATTGCTTTCTTTCTTTCTCATTTGTTCTTGAGATCATCACTCAATTGTAACCAAGGCAAGAGGCACCAATTGTGTGGTGGCCCTTGCGGGGAAGTTTTGTTCCCGGTTGATTGAGAAGAAGAGAAAGCTCACTCGATCCGTGGGATCGTTTGAGAGAGGGAAGGGTTGAAAGAGACCCGGCCTTTGTGGCCTCCTCAACGGGGAGTAGGTTTGCGAGAACCGAACCTCGGTAAAACAAATCCTTGTGTCACACTCTTATTTGCTTGCGATTTGTTTTGCGCCCTCTCTCGCGGACTCGTTTCTTTATTACTAACGCTAACCCGGCTTGTAGTTGTGATTATTTTTGTAAATTTCAGTTTCGCCCTATTCACCCCCCCTCTAGGCGACTATCAAGTAGAACTTCAGTATGCATCGTTTATGTATTGCGTACCATCTAGGCTCATGGGGCAGACCGTCCATAAGTTATTTTTGAATGCTTTGACATATTTATAACTGTTGGGATTCTTGTGGGGATGGTCTGGGTGGAACCGCAGACCGTTCGTGAGTGCATAGAAAAGGGGCAGTTAGGCTATAACGACTAGTTTTTGGAGAGGGGGCTATATATACTTGTGTGCCTTGGTTGAATAGTAAGAAGGAGGACATTTGGAACACTTGTGAGCATATTGGGGCCCTTCCTCTCCTCTCTCTCTCTCTCACTCATATTACTTGGGATTACATTCTAGTGAGATTGACAGCCACCTAGTGCATTACATCAATTGGTTGAGCTTTGACGTACTAGGGAGATCATCAAGTGAGGTTGATTGGCTTATTACTCTCCTACTCTTGGAGGTTGCTGCCTCCTAGACGATTTGGTGGTGGTTCCCCATTGATCTCTCCGATGAAGATTATGGAGAAGCAGCGGTGGTGATTATGAGAGGCGTTGTGCTTGCCTCGCCGGAGTGGTGAAAAGCAACTCTAGTGGAATCGAGGTTTAGGAAATTCATTGTCCAGTTGGGCTCAAGAGATCAAGCGGAGTCTTGATAGAGGAGCGATTGGGTGTTTTGGATCCACCTCAACGTGGACTAGGGGTGACCGACAAGTCATCGACGCCACGGGAAAAACATTGTGTCAAGTGTCATCATCTCTCTGTTGGTTTGCAACTTCCCTCACTAGCTTGTATTTATGCTAGTGAGTATTTGTTGCCCTTGTATATCTTGCTATACTTGTTGTATATTAGTTGCTCACTTGATATTAGCTTGTGTAGCTAATCTGTGTTGCTTAGCTTGTGTAGCTAAGTAGTTGTTTTCTCTCTAATTGTGCTTATGTAGTGCAACTAGTTTGTATTGCTAGTAGTGATTGTGGTTTGTGCGCTTTGCTCACTAGTATGTGTAGGAGTTCTCGGTGTGCTTAGAATTATAGTTGTACAGGTTTGTGTGACCTTGCTATCTAGACTTGTGTATGAGAGCTCTCTCTAGCTCAACACCTTAGTTGCTTCAATTAGGATCTTTTGTAAGGTGCTTGTTATAGTTAGAAGGGTGTAGTATTGCCTAGACCAAATAGTATTAATTTCGTATTTATTTGTGTTAACCAACGTAATTAGTTTTAGAAAGGACTATTCACCCCCTCTAGTCCGCCATCTCGACCCTACAGCTTCACATAGGTATGTCAAGATCAAGAGGACAACGATGAATTTTGGGGTGAAATACCTAACCTAGACACAATAGAAGACCAAGATGTGGAGGAAGAACTTTGACATCTGGAAATTCATCCCCACCATCATGTGAGAGTAGGAGATACATTCTCCCATATCCTCTTGAGGTGTGTGGACCATGTATGACACTAGGCTCATGTTGTTAGATGCCTAAGGAGGTCGCACACATTGACTAGTTCCTACTAGTTGAGGATTCTCATCTAACGTAGAGGTCATGACCATAGTGATTGTGCTATGATGGGGAGTGAACACATACTAATATAGGATGAAGAAGGCAAGAGGAAAAATGAGTGTTTTTATCAAGTGCGACAGATTATGCGAGGAAGCAAGAGAAGGAAAAAAATGGAACCACATGTCCATATTTAAAGACCTATCTCTCTCACATACAACTTCTGGGTGCAGAACCCAAAGTATCACACAACTCATACAATTCGGGAGCCATGCAACATGATAGTAGTGGAGTGCTTAGACTATATAGCAATGAATTGAAACATGTGGTATCCTTGACATGCATGGTAGGCCTATTCCATCAAGCAGTTTCAGGAAGAATGTGATGAGAACATCACACCTTTGGTTATAAACGTTGATTATAAGGTGAGGCCAATCTTATATTTACATAACAATAAATCTAATAACTTGTTGCTACCTAATATTGGTAGTTCAAATGTGTTTAGAAATAATGGTGATGATAATCAACGATGGATATTCTATGACCAAGACCAATGTCAAGGTGCAAGTTCGTCGATGTTGAACTTTCAGTCATTAGCGGCTCGATAGTACTTCATTAGGAATGCCATAACTCCTCCATCTATAGTGAGTTTGAGTTAGATGAGAACTTAATGGAAATATTATTTGATAATCATTTAAATGGATCTAATCTCACCTTAATATCACGTTGGCAAGGCCTTCAAACATGTTGTCGTTTTTTCTACCATGTGCTATGATGTAGTTATTTGCTTGATATTCACCCTTACGACCCTATCCCAGGTTAGGATTAAGATGGAGAACGCATGAAGGAATCCTTGAACACCCTCCTTGGCAACCATTATTGGAGACCAACAAGTGCGTCCAAGCAAAGTTGGAGGCCCAATCTGTGTCAAGTTTGAGTCCTTCTCAAAATCTAGGACTAGCCTATGGTAAAACGGACATCCCAAACTTATACGGGCTCCATTATCAAATTTTAATATTTTAACATAGATATGCGGAGAATTCAATGCTAATATTTAGTCATGCTGTTAAGAATATTATGAACGACAAGAATAAAATTTTGTATAATTTTATATTCATTATTTCAACAAAATGGAAAGCATCCGAATCTGAATTCGCATCCGTATGTGAATTTTATATTAATTATTTAAAAATGTACAGAACTAATTTTAGGTTTACTTTTATGAATCTTAATAAGCTTAATGCTAAAAACAATAATAATAAATTGCATAGCAAATTCTATATTCTATTTATTCGCATTTGAAGAAAGCTGACAAAAATTTGACATCCGGATTAGTATATGTATCCATTCCTAGTTCAAAGTTTGTATTATGCAATCATTTAGTTGTCTCTTTTACTTTTAAAAACTGATCCACGACATCGTAAAAATTGCTTCGTATCGGATGACGCGTGTGGCGGTGGACGAGAGGATGTGCGTGCGGCTGGACAAGGATTGGAACGGGTGCTGGAGTGCAACCAACCAGACGCGGAAGTCTGTTAGGGCGGTAGCAGCGCCCTAGGAACAAGGGCAGACCCAGGGCTCTGGGTGCCTGGGCCACGACCCGGGACGGAGGTCCAAAAACTAACTAGTAGCTCTTCAGCACATAGCCTATTAGTCCTTGGGGAAGATGAATAGGGCCCCACTAGTTGTGGCCATGACACTGCTGCTGCTCAGTTGGCAGAAGCCCACACGGGCATCGCGACGAGTGAGGCGTGAAGCGAAGTAGCAAACCCTTGCTGCTGCCCCCTGGCCACATGAGCCGTGATCGCGACTCGCTGACTTCACGCCTGTCGCTCGGCTGCGCGCCCTCTGCGGCTCTAGCGGCCGGCGCTCGAGCCTCCGACGCTTTGCCCTTGCACCCTCTAGGCTCTACGCCTCGACTCTAGCATTGTAGCGCCCGTCGTTCACCTCTAGAGTCTGGACAGTGGACAAAAGGGCTTTGAAGAGTTAAAGGGGAAGCAGATTAGTAGAGGCAGACAAGCACTTCGACAGTAAGTCCGAGTGGCGGAGGACAAAACAATAATCAGGTATGGCTGAAGAAGGAAAAAAAATAGAAAAACATGATGCAACAAGCAAGACTTGAACTTGGAACCTGTTGATTGCAAGTAGTATGCACTTACAACTACACCAAACATGATTTTTAGGTATGGTTCAAAACATAGTTTGTCATAACCGGTGCTCCACCACTAGTAAGTCATGTATCCGTTTTGAGGTTTCAATCACACTGTTCGGTTGCAGCTTTTTTTAGCTGCGGCTGCACCTTTTTCTAGACGATGTTGGGTTCCTCTGCCTGATCGAGAGCTACAACCACAGCAGTGGACAACCAAACATAAGCAGTGCATTCGTACCGCTTCAAGCCTTTAATGATTATGATTGGATGTTTGTTTAATAATCATGGTTCTATATTATGTCAATGTTATTTTTAACATCTATGACAATGTTGTTTCGTCGTACACATTTTTTATATGCTACTATTGAAGGTTTACGGTCATTTCGGCTCGGGTCTTAATCAATTTCTGGATCAGCCACTGTCTAGAAAAGGTAAAATTAAAAACACAATGACCAGTGTTAGGAAATCTTAGTCTCTCTTTTTTTCCTGTACTGGGAAATAAAAACTACGTAGTATGTACAGAAGTTACAATCTGTCCTACGAACACAAATTTTTTTCTTGTGGTCAACTGGAGTTCTGCTCTGCGCCAGCTATGAAGTTCATCACCATGCTCCTGGCCTTGTTGATGGTCATGAAGCACAAGAAGAGGTGCTCCTCCAGGTCATCCAGCTGCTGCCTAAAGCTCTCCTCGTTCTTGCACAGCTGCTTCAGCACCTCCTTCACGAGCCTGCCCTTCTCGCCAGCCATGGCGCGGTGCTCCACGCACAGCTGCAGCAGCGCGAGCATGTGCTCCCCCTCGTCGCGCAGCCGTGCCACGAGGCGGCTTATGGTGTCCATGTCCCGGTTCAGTATGTACGTGCCCTTGGTCGCGGCCTCCAGCTGCACCAGTGCTCGCCGAACCGATCGGGCAGAGAAGAGACCCAGCCAGGCCGGCGACATCATCGGTAACGCCGCGAACGCGGCCAGGATATGCACGCCGATGAACGCGCCCACGACGGCCACGGCAGCGACGACGGTGACGAAGGAAGCCGAGAGCACCTGCCTTAGCCGGGCGAGGCTACTGATCCGGAGCCGCGCCTTCTTCCTGCTGGCGTCAAGGCTCCTAAGCAGGTCGGCGGAGCTGAGCTGCACCTGCCGGAGCTTGCCCTGCGACACGGCCAGCGCGGCGAAGGGCTGGCCGAGGGCGGCGGAGACGTCGGAGAGGTTGGGCGCCCCGACGTCGCAGGCGAGCTTGCGGAGCGTGGTCTTGAGCGGGCGGTACCGGAGGCGGATCTGCTCGATGTCCCTGAGGAGGTGGCTGCACAGGAAGGACGCGCTTGCCGTCTCGTTGTAGTAGGTGGCGAGGAGGTCGCGCACGCCGGGGTGGAGCTGGCCGCTGCGGGGCGAGGCGAGGGCCGCGCGGACGGCCCGCTGGTCCGGCTCGAGGAGTTGCTCGGCGAAGAGGCGGTATGAAGGGAGGCGCTTGGACGACGCCGTGACGCCGCCGTCGCCGCCCGGACGCGGCACCAGCCCAGCGCCGTGCGCGAGGGTGATGTCCAGGACGCGCGCCCAGAAGTCGTTGTAGGACTCGGTGCGGAACGCGCTGGTGTACTCCTCCCGGAAGTCGAAGCTCGGCGACGGCTCCATCACGGGTTTGGGGTCCTCCACTGCTGCACTCGGATTTCGAACGCAAATTAACACAGGTTAGCAACAGAGATCATCAAGTGCCATGGGTGCATGCACGTATGCTACTGTACACGCAGTGATGGATGGAGGATCCATCTAAAGCCAGTCACCTCGACGATGATGCTGATGGATGCATGCTTGGAAACACTTAAACATGCTATGCTATCACCAATTCTTTTTCGTGGTCTAGACTCTAGAGACCTGAGACCTCTAGTAGCGCAACATGTTATCTAGAGGTGCATTTTAAATGGTGGTTTGAGTTGCTTAACAACGCAGAAATGACAATGCAACAAGGTTGTGCGTTGCCATGCATGTGTAAAGTAAAAGCGAAGCCACAACATTGTTGACGGGTGTTCTGGCGTGCTGCTACACGCGTGCCACGGACGCACGGACGCAACGCAACGCCAACCGGCGGCGCTGACTGACTACGCCGCGCCACGCCGTGGCGACCATGACCACGACAAATGCGCCAGCATACGTACGCGCCACACCATGAGGTCCATGACAAATGCTGGTTGAATATAATGCACGAACGTCGATGCAGTGGTGGTGGTGTTGGTGCGTACCTTGCCGGCCGCCGCCGTCGCTCTGCCGCACGCACCCTCCGAAGCACCCGAACGCGACGCCCATCGTCGTCGATCCCCGAAGGAGCCTGCGCGCGCGCGCTCCGACGAACTCCCGCGACAACCCTGCCAGTTACGGTTGCAGGCACAAGCGCAGCTGACAAACTGATGTATGGATGCGATGGATTTCGATGCGCGAAGCAGCTACCTGCGCGTACGTGATCTCTTCTTCTGGTCGTAAGTGACGACGAGCCAGGGGCGGAGAGAACTTATTATAAGGCGCCGCCCAAGATATCTCTGGCCGCGGAAATCGTGCTTGCATTGGTCGCCAAGACAAGTCTCCTCCTATCTACTCCTATCTCCAGCTTGCTAGATGCTACCACTAGCTAGACCTGTCGTCTGATTCGGCGGAAGCTTGGAAGGAAGCACAAGAGGTTGGCCAGCACTCAACAAGACACGCCACACGACACGCGCGCGCACGTCCTAGAATTCCACAGGAGCCGTCGGATCGGGCACCGGCGGCCAGGTGGTTGGACGAGCGACGCCGTGGCAAGCGGGCGGCTGGGCACCCGGCCCACCGTACCCCGCCGGCGCGCGGGCCCCGTGCGTGCTCCCGTTGCTTGTCCGTGTGGCGGCGGGCGTCGTCGCCCGCGCCCCGCGCCCGCCTGGCGCGCCAACGATCGCGACGTGCGTTTTGCCAGGGAAACCCGGCTGGGCGCGGGTTTGTTTTGCGTTGCGTCCGCGTTCGCCAGCTGCGAACGCCACCGGCATGGGCGCATGGTTGCTGGGAGCCTGGACTGGCTCTAGGCCCTCGCCGTGTGCGCGGTCCAGAACGCAGGCGGACCAGATAGTACAAGATACTTTTTTCCAGCCGGACATTCGTATCTATCTTCTCCCTGACCTGGGAAGGATCTGTGAGGGATGGGCGCCGGGATCTATGCCATGCACCACAAGGTGTGGAACTGTGGATGGTTGGAGGAAAGTTATGGCTGAAAAATAAGCTTGAGGCTCGTAAGCCGACTCGTTTAGGGACGGCTTACGAGTGTAGAGCGAGCCAAGCCGAGCTAGCCTTTTAGGCTTGTTGCCGTAGCGAGCTAAGCCGACTCGTTCTACCTCACGAGCTATATCAATTTACTTAATATATAGAATTATGATGGATATTTAATAATTTTATAGATAGTCAGTTTGTTACATAGCGTTTTATTATAGATATATCATAAATCATAATTTAAATTCTCATGATAATGAATTATATATATATATATATTATATAATATATACTATTAATTTACTATATAATACAATTATATATATCATGGCTTGACTTCAGTTCGAACCGGATTTATCTTTCAGCTCGTGAAATGGATGGGCCGAGGTGCACCGAGCCAAGAGCTCCGGCCCTACAAACAGCAGGTTGCATTGCAGATATCCCAAGCCTCCTCGGCGGCGGCAAAGGGTGGCCAGCATCCAGTGCAGTGGCTTACACAAGAGACACCGCGTTATGAATGGGCAGCAGATCACACGCAGATGATGGCAGCGACAGGCGTCGCCTTTTGCCCGGTGGTCGCTACGCTACTCTTTCTCTTTCATTCAGTGACGGGCAACGACATCGCTGTTGGTCGCCGATCACGCCAGTACACTCGCCTTCTCTGGATCACAATTTTGGCTTCTTGCATTCAGAATGGCCGTGGTTGGGGCCGGGGGACAGCACTGTCGTTACAGTGCTACAGCCGTAAGCCCGTAACACAGACCGATTTGGCAAGGAGGACCACTGCCTGTGATTTTTGTCAGATTGCGCAACGTAAAACTGCTATGGAAACAAAAACTGAAGTAGACGAAGAGAAAGAGCGGACGAACAAAAATAACAGGACATGTAGAACAGATTAGTTAGCAAATGAATCTACAGTTCGTCTCTAGACTTATGACGCTTCTTTTTCTGTGGCTTATCAAGAACTTGGTCCAGGGGTGGGTCTCCAGGCCTGCGGAAAATCCGATCGCCAATCTTGAACTCGTAGGCCTCGTCCTGGCTCAAGATAAACTCCTTCAGCTGCAACCAGGGGGGAGGAAAAGAGAGAGGAATTATAAACACTTGAGCAGACTGGGAAGGGAAGCAAATCTTATCTGTAAATCTGAAAGGAAATCATGTTTCTAGGTTGTTTTCAGCCCTCAATTTTACATGCTGTGCACTGAGCCTCTGAGAAATGGTAGAATGGTCGTACAAAAAGAGATGGTACAATGGCTACAGAAGTGCATCAGATCTAGGCAAAACCTCAAATCCCAAGTTCTGAATCACATAGAGCCTGATCTCATAGAACGATGATAAAGTACGCTATCTATTATTGATCTGTAATAAAGCTCAACTGAATGAGATCTTTTTTTTCTCGAAAGCCCAAAAAAACTGTGTGATAATATATTAAAGAAAAAGAACAAATACAAAAAACAAACTCAAGGCATGGGATAAATAGACATGATAGACCTGTAATTTCGTCGAATTTTCGTACAAGATTTCAGCCCTGGACCATGCATAGATATACCATGAATTTTCGTACAGGATTTTCATGAAATTATTAAATGCACGAAGCATATCGCTTAACTTTTCTTATAAATTGAATTTCAGGATCGACCGTCCAATATGCACTAGGAGTATTGATATGTAGTTAAAACAATTTCAGGGAAAGCTAATTGCAGACCACTTCGAGATCGATATCACCAAGCATTTAGTGAGTCCACAACATGAATGAGATTGTTGAAGTAAGTTGTTCAGTTTTCTATATTTCAGGTGAACTGGTCAGATCAAGGCAACAAATTTTTTTTTTTCAGATCGGAAGACAACTAACTGCTCTGCACCAACTTTACTGCCATTGTATGGAAATGGCGAATCCAAAGGAAGCAAGTACTAACCTCGAGTATGTCTCGCCCTCTCTCCATGGTGAACATGAGCGTTCCAAAATTAACCGCCACGAATTTGGCGTCCACCGATCCCGTCCGCAGCACATTGCTCCACCTCGTCGCGATCCCCACCACATCCTCCTGAAATTAAGCAAGGAAATTAACGAGACAAGGTTAAACGAGGCGACGAGCGTGCGCCGTGCGGACGTGCCAGCGATCGAGGTCGAGGGATCCGCACCCGTGAGCGGGCGGTGCCCGGGCGGAGCTTCACGAAGCCGAACGACGGGCCGGTCTGGCCGCGGAGGAGCTCGTCCTGGAGGGCGGCTGGATCCATCCTTGACAGGTCAGGCGGTGGGCCGTCGCCACGGCCCGGGCCTCGCGACGGGGGCGCGCCATAACGGCGCCACTCGTCGTCCTCCTCGTCGTCTATCACGTCGCGCAGGTCGTCCGGGATGGGCGCCCGCTTGCCCCCCAAGGCCGCCGCCACGGCCGCGCACAGGAGGACGGCGGCGAGTGCCACTCGGCACGTCATTCTTGGCATGCGAGTGAGGATGAGGACTGAGGAGACGGTTTGCATAATTGCATGCCATGGGCGCTCCCCAACCCCAACAAATGAAGCGTGGGCTGCGTGGCTAACAAACCACTGTCGCACGATGCGTACGGATTGATGCCAATTACTTGCATGTTGCATGTGTCCTTCACTCCAAACTATAAGTTATTCCATCACAAATTATATTATTCTACATCTTCTTTTTTAACTAAATTTATATTCTCTCCGTTCGAATTTATAATTCATTTGACTTTATTATCCTAAGTTTGATTGTCTTATCTTATTAAAGAAATTCATAATTATTATTAATTGTTGTTGTGATATTATTTAGCATATAATATACTTTAAATATGGCTTTATATTTTTCATTTTTTCGCAAAAAAATGAATAGGATAAGCCAGTCAAACGTGACACAAAAAAGTCAAATAAATTATAATTTAGCACATAGTTAGTATAATAAAACAAGTTTACTCAAATTTATCTAAGAAATAATAATATTATGATACTGAATATTAGATCTTATAAATTTTGAAATCTAGTAAAATGCTAAAACGACTAATATTTTGGAACGGGGTGAGTAGCTTATATCAAAGTTGAAATAACTTATATCAAAGTTAGAATAACTATAAATTAACTTATGGCTAATCTTTTAAAGTTGCTTTTATAGCAAAGCTAGAATAACTTATAGTTTAGAATAGAATGATTGTAGTTTTACAACGGAAGGAATATAGTTTACATTTGTCACACCCGGTTTTGGAAGGCAAACCGAATGCGAACTATGTACGTGCCAGGATCAGAACTCACGTACACAGCGATTACATAAATGAACATCAATGCACATTGCTCGAATAGTAACTTAAAAGAGTATTAACTTATTACATGACAGAGTCATAGACATCCACATAGTCATCAACTTAACAGTTAAATCAAAGTGCTAGCGAAACGCGGTAAAGATAGGGCCTTCACAGGCAGCTGACTGGGGGTTGCCGCCAACCCACACCTAGAATTCGTCGTAGTCTTGGAACTCCTGGAAGTCTCCTTCCACGGCTTCGCCTTCTCCGGAGCAGTGGTTACAATGCGGACAACCTGGTGTTTGGTGGTAAAGCAAGGATGAGTACACATCAACGTACTCAGCAAATGTCCCGTTTGGCTGAAGTGGACTAGCTTTATGTGGGGTTAGGCTCAAGCAGTTGCTTTTAGTTGGTCAGGTATTTATCATTAGTAGAAGCCAGATTTTATCATTAACCAACCCATAAACCATTTCCTCATCGAGGAACAACATCATCATATTCGAACCAAAACCATAACATAATCCTTGTATCTCGAACCATCTGTATCTCTAATCAAAGAGGATCCCAAGGCTGCTCTTAACCGTGAGCACGGCTGATATATCAGTTTCACTACCCTCTGCAGAGGTCGCACACTTTACCCATGAGTCATGATGCCCTTTCTGCCCGGGGAGAGCTAATCCCCATTGACCACTACCTAGGTGGTCCGGCAGGGTATCAGTACGTAGCTTTTACAAAGATTCCCTAGAGATCATAGCTGCCCGTTAGGTTTCTCCAGTTTGATAAACACAGTACTCCTCCCCGCAGGAGAGTGACTAACAAAAGCAAAACGAAAGAACCTCGGCACTCAGCCTCGGCAGAGCAAGCACTGTGCCTGGACCCCATTGACGGCACGACGGCGAAGCAACTACACCTCTAGTTCCTCTAATTAATTAGCTAAGGGCGCCCCATTTTACCCTCATGGTTGCACTGTTATCCCGGGTGGTCTCTCAACGAACAGGTCCTTACGGAGAGGTACTCAGGAAACAGCCTGAGCCCCCTAGAGTATCACAAGATCATCAACATCATCAGGATAACAGTATCATAAATATTCACATCATGTTCATTGATTAAGTTAAGGCAGTAGCAGAATGCTAACCATAATAGCCCATAAGGTCATCAAGGATAAAGTAAAGTGTAAAGCTAGTCAATCCTTAGGTTTCAAGTAAGTAATGCGGGGTAGTAAGTTATAAATGAATAGGACATAATGGGTCAGAGGACACTTGCCTTCACCAAACTGCTGATCAGGGACTTCCTCTGCAACTTCCTCGGGAAACACAGACTGCTCGTTGTCTACGTAAAGTAATCATTCACACTATGCACTTGGAAAATAACAAACAAAAACAATATACCAAACATATGCAGCAGAGAGAGGTCACAAGTTCATAATAGAAAAGGGATAGGCACTCTGGTGTTCTCTAGGTCTGGGGTAGAGGACTATACAAAGTGAGTCATTATCCACTAATCAGGTTCAAGTCAGTAGTGGGATTAAATCATTATCTGGTTTTAAGTTCCTAAACTTAGGTGTTTAAGTCCATAAACTTAAGTGCTCCAACTTTTATTAAAGTCTACTATCTTTTATTTATCTCACATAGGGTTTCCATAACATTAATTCTATCCTAAAGATTAACCATCAATTGGGACATGGAAACAGCAGGGAAACATTGCATAAACAGATAGATAATAATATTATGAACATTTTGCAATTTGAAGCACCTAATTTGGAGTTCATATGACAAAGTTATGAATTTTACAAGTTTAGGGGTTAAAAATATACCCTAAGGACCTATTTTGAATTAAATAAAAGGTCCGAGGACCTAACTGCGAGAAACCAGGGACGGCGGGCGCAATTTCCAGAAAACAGAGGGGTTCTTTAAGAAAACGCGCGGGCGAAGGGGTATCGGGCCTTCTTAGCCGTTGGATCTCAAACGGGCGGCCAGGATTAGATCCTGCGGGCGGGCGCGCGGGCGCGCGACGGCCTGGGCGGCTGACAGGCGGGGCCGGGCGGGCAGCGCGGGGCGCAGGCAGGCTGACAGGCGGGGCCAGCGGGCAGCGCGGGCGCGAGCGACTGGCAGGCGGGGTCGGGCGGGCTGAGCGAGTGCGCGGGCGGGCTGACAAGCGGGGCCCAGCGGCAGAGAGGCGGGGCGAGGGGGAAAGCGGCCCTGGGCCGTTGGATCTTGGGCGGACGGCTACGATTGGACTTGGCCTAATTAAAACGGGATCGTCCGATCTGAGATGGACGACGGGGATGGGATGGCTGGCTGCTGTCTTCTTCCCCAGCCAGCTGAGGCGGCGGCGCCCGTCCCCGCGGCGGAGGAGCTCGCCGGAGACGAGGGGAGCGGGGGCCCTGCGGGTTCCCGGGGCGACCTGAGTGACCGGGGAGGTTGGGGAGGGCACGGGAAACTCTCTGGTGGGGTCTGGGTCGGGGCAGGGGTACCGGAGGAGGGCGGTCCACGGTGGAGTGGCTCGGCGGCGGCGCTAATCGACTCCGGCGAGGAATTAAGTGCAGCAGGGAGCAATAGAAGGGGAGGGAGAGGGCAGGGGAGGTTCCTTACCTCAAGGCGAATCCTAGGGACCTCTCGGTGGCGACGGAGACGCGACGACAGCCCGAGTCGACGGCGACGGCTGCACGGCGAACGGCGGGTGAGCGCGGGCAGGGAGAAATAGGGAGGGGAAGGGGAAATTGGAGCGCGTTCCGGGTTGCGGACGCCGGGGCGAAGCTCACCGTGGCAACGGACACGGCGGAGCTCCAACGGCGGCCGGGAAACGAGCTCGGGCGGCGGCGGTTCGCGGCGATGGCGCTTTGGCGTGCGCGCAGCGAGGGGAAGGCGAGAGAGGGGGCCTGCGGGTGCGCAAATGAGGGAGGGGGAGATGGCGAGTGAGGTTCGGGGCTCAAGTGGCTGAGGGCGAGGTGGGGCGAGCCCCACGTGCGACGTGGGCGCGGAGACCGCGGCACGCGCGGCGGCGGTTACGCGAAGACGAGAGAGCTGACAGCTCGGGCCCGCGGCACAGAGAGAGAGGGGAAAGCGAGCGCGGGCGCGAGGAAGGCGGGGCTGACGGGCCGGGCCCACGGGCAGAGAGAGCGAGAGAACGGGCGCACGCGGGGAACGGTTGCGCCGACAGGTGGGACCGGGCGAGCAGAGAGAGCGGGGAAAGCGGCGCGCGCGTGGGGAACGCGGGGCTGACAGGCCGGGCCCGCGACGCAGAGAGAGAGGGAGGCGGGCGCTGAGACGGCGGCCGCGCCGACAGGTCGGGCCCGCTGCGCAGAGAGAGAGGAGGGGGAGAGGGCGCGCGCGCGGGAGATGGGCCGACTGGGCCGAAAGGCCAAGGGGGCGGGGGTAGCGGGCTGCTTTTCCTTTTTCTTTTATTTTGGAATTGTTTTCTCTTTTCTTTTTATTTTCTCCACTTGATTCAAATTCAAATAAGCCACAAATTCAAATTAGACCTTTTGAGAATTATGCACCAAACAAAAGTGAAATCTAGGGTTCAACATGATGCAACAGTTCACACTCCCTTAGGGTTTGAGCCCATAGACTATAGTTACAAATAAAATAACCACTTTTCTCCTATAGAAATGAGAAAGAAAAGATTGGGGAAGGATGAGAAAAGGAAGTAACACCTGAATTTGTGAATATGAGCAAAGAAATTTTATACCCCCAAATTCAGGGTGTTACAAACCTATCCCCTTAAAAGAATCTCGCCCCCGAGATTCAGGGTTGGTCAGCAAAGAGTTCAGGGTATTTGGCTTTCAGATCATCTTCTCGTTCCCAGGTTGCTTCTTCCTCCGAGTGGTGACCCCATCTGACTTTGCACATTCTGATGGTATTCCTCCGGGTGACTCTGTCTGCAAACTCCAGAATCTGCGTTGGCTTCTCTATGTAGGTCAGATCCTCCTGGACTTCCAAACCCTCCACTGGCAACTGTTCTTCCGGTACTCGCAGACACTTCTTCAATTGTGACACGTGGAACACATTGTGCACTGCCGACAAACTTTCTGGTAGGTTGAGTTGGTAAGCCACTTCTCCACGCTTTGCTTGAATCTGATATGGTCCAACGTATCGGGGTGCTAACTTGCCTTTAACTCCGAACCTTCTGACTCCCCTGATAGGTGACACCTTCAGATAGACGAAATCCCCCACTTCGAAACTCAATTCTCTTCTCCTTCGGTCCGCATAGCTTCGCTGTCTTGACTGGGCTATCTTCAGATTCTCCCAAACCATTTTGATATTCTCTTCAGCTTCAAGCAAAATGTCGGGGCCAAACACCTGTCTCTCTCCAGGCTGGTCCCAATGCAGCGGAGTCCTACAACTCCGTCCATAGAGTGCCTGAAACGGTGACATCTTCAAGCTAGCCTGATAGCTATTGTTATAGGAGAATTCTGCATAAGGTAACCTTTTGTCCCATCCTGACTTGTCTTGCAACGCACAGGCTCTCAACATATCTTCTAGGACCTGGTTAGTTCTTTCAGTCTGACCGTCTGTCTGCGGGTGATAAGCTGAGCTGAAGTTCAAATGGGTGCCCAAAGCTTCTTGTAGCTGCTGCCAAAAATGAGAGGTGAACTGCGTTCCTCGATCTGACACTATCTTCTTCGGCACACCATGAAGGCAAACTATCCGTGACATGTATAACTCAGCTAACGTTGCTCCGGTGTATGTGGTCTTCACAGGTATGAAATGGGCCACCTTTGTTAAGCGGTCCACAACCACCCAGATGGAATCATAACCGGCCCGGGTACGGGGTAGGCCAACTATAAAATCCATCCCGATCTCATCCCACTTCCACTGAGGAATCCGCAATGGCTGCAACAATCCGACGGGCCTTTGATGCTCTGCTTTGGTTCTTTGACAGCTATCGCAGATGGCGACATATTCTGCGATTTCTCTTTTCATGCCATACCACCAAAACCTCCTTTTTAAATCCTGGTACATCTTTTCACTTCCCGGGTGTATGGAGTAGGCTGTCTCATGAGCTTCCTTCAAGATCAGCTCTCGAATAGGTTTGAGGTCGGGGACACACAATCGGTCCTTGAACCATATTACTCCCTCTTCATCCTCTCGAAAGTCTTTGCCTCTTCCTTCTAAGATTAGCTGCCTGATCTTGTTGATGCTTTCATCATCCTTCTGCCCTTCTTTGATTTCCCGCTCTAGGGTGGGCTCTAATTCCACTGTTACTCCTTGCGTACTGTTCAAAAAACCAAGACTCAATCTGTCGAACTCCTTGGCTAACTCATATGGCATTGGGTACGTGGCCATCATGTTGACTTGACTCTTCCTGCTCAGAGCATCTGCAACAACATTGGCTTTGCCTGGATGGTAATGTATCTCCAACTCATAGTCTTTGATCAATTCCAACCATCTTCGTTGTCTCATGATTAACTCTGACTGGGTGAATATGTACTTCAGACTTTTATGATCTGTGTAGATGTCGCACTTCTGCCCATACAGGTAATGTCTCCAGGTCTTCAAAGCATGAACTACTGCTGCCAACTCCAGGTCATGTGTGGGATAATTTTTCTCATGGATCTTCAGCTGTCGAGATGAGTATGCTACAACTCTTCCTTCTTGCATTAGCACACATCCCAATCCGGTGTAAGAAGCATCGCAATACACTGAGAATGGCTTGTGAACATCAGGCAGGACTAACACCGGAGCTGTAGTCAATCTATTTTTCAGTTCTTCAAATGCTTCCTGACACTTTTGGGTCAACTTAAACTCAACTTTCTTCGCTAGTAACGCTGTCATTGGTCTTGCAATCTTTGAGAAGCCTTCGATGAAACGCCTGTAATACCCAGCCATTCCAATGAAGCTCTTGATCCCACGAACATCCTTTGGTGCTTTCCAGTTTAGGATATCTGCCACTTTCTTTGGATCCACTGCCAACCCATCTTGATTTATGATGTGACCCAGAAACAAGACTTCATGAATCCAGAACTCGCATTTGCTCAGCTTGGCATACAGCTGATGCTCTCGAAGTCTTTGCAATACCATCTTCAAATGCTCTACATGATCTTCCTCACTTTGAGAGTATATAAGAATATCATCGATAAACACTACCACAAACTTGTCCAGATAATCCATGAACACACTGTTCATCAGGTACATAAAGAAAGCTGGCGCATTTGTCAAACCAAAGGACATAACTGTGAATTCATATAACCCGTACTTGGTGATGAATGCCGTCTTCAGTATGTCCGAGGGTCGGATTCTGAGTTGATGGTAACCTGACCTCAGATCTATCTTCGAGAATACGCTGGCACCTCTGAGCTGGTCGAACAAATCTTCTATCCTTGGCAGGGGGTACTTGTTCTTGACAGTGACTTCATTCAAGGCTCTATAGTCTATGCACATCCTTTTGGTACCATCTTTCTTCTCTACAAACAACACCGGAGCGGCCCAAGGCGAGGTACTTGGTCTGATGTAACCCTTCTCTAACATCTCATCTATCTGCTTCTTGAGTTCCACCAATTCTGGTCCAGACACTCGGTAGGCTCTTTTGGAAATGGGGGGCGGTACCAGGGATAAGCTCTATGGCAAATTCGACTTTTCTCTCGGGTGGCATGCCCGTTAGCTCCTCGGGAAATACGTCCGGAAAGTCCGACACAACCTTGATAGCCTCGAGCGGGTTGGGCTCCTTACTATCAACTGAAATCTGGTGACAGGCACCCTCCGCTGATTTAGGCATCCTTAGCTCGGCCACTACCTCTTCTCCTGACGGGGACTTCAATGTTACGGTCCTCTTGTCGCAGCTAACATTTGCTTCATACTTCATTAACCAATTCATCCCTAGGATGACATCTATCCCAGGGGTGTCTATTACTATTAAGTCACTGGGGAATCCTATCCCCCTTATTTCCACCCTTATATTTGAGCATATTTTATCTATTTGCACCTTGCCACCAACTGAATTAATCCTCATGGGCGGCATCATTGCCTCTACTAAGATGTTATGCAATTCTACCCAGGTTGTAGTGACAAATGAATGAGTTTCACTAGTATCAAATAGCACTTTCGTGGGATGAGATTCGACTGAGAACATACCTACTGCCACATCTGGTGCATCCTGGATCGCTTCGGCCTCCAAGTGGTTCACCTTTCCACGGTTGTACGCTTGGTTACGATTGTCTGCTGTCGGCTGCAGTACACCTTGCCTTGTTGGAGCATTGGGGTTGGTCTGCTGCTGCGCCGCCTTCTTCGGGCACTGCATCGCCCAGTGGCCTTGTTCTCCACAGTGGAAACATCCTCTGCCTCCTCCTTGTGCTGGGGCTGCTTGGTTGCTCTGGTTTGCTGCTGGGGCAGGAAGGCGAGGTGCCTGGTTGTTCTGCTTCTGATACTGATTACCTCCCTGCTGGCTGTGCTGACGATACTGCTGCTGCTGCTGATACTGCCTCTGAAACTGCTGCTGATGCGGACGCTGGTTCTGATTCTGATATCCCTGTGGGTGACCGGGCCTGCCTTGCTGAGATGAACTGCCTGAGAAGCGGGGACGGCTGATGTCTCCGGTCTGGGGTCCACTCATCTTGCGCTTCCGATCTTCCATGTCCTTACGCTTCTTCTCAGTCATAACTGCCCTATCGATCAGGTGCTGGAAGGTGGGGAAGGTGTGATTCATCAGCTGGTAATGCAGGGGATCCACCAAACCCCTCATGAACTTGTACTGCCTTTTAGCATCAGTGTTGACATCCTCAGGTGCATAACGAGATAGTTGCAGAAACTTGTCTCTGTATTCACTAACAGACAGGGGTCCCTGCTTCAGAGCCAGAAACTCCTCCTTCTTCACGATCATCAGTCCCTCCGGCACATGGTACCTGCGGAAACTCTCGCTGAATTCTTCCCAGGTGATGGCTTCGGGGTCAGCATGTGTGGCGAGGTAGGACTCCCACCAGGACTGGGCTGCTCCCCTTAGCTGACGGGGACCATACAGAACCTTCTCCCTGTCGTTGCATTGGGCGGTGCGCAGTTCTCTTTCCACTGCGCGCAGGCAGTCTTCTGCATCCATGGGGTCAGCAGAATGGGCGAAGGTAGGAGGGTGCCCTCTCATGAACTCACCACGCTTATCTCGTGGCATCTGGGGCATCTGCACTTGCAACTGGGGTTGGGGTTGCTGTTGAGCCTGCTGCATGGCTGCCAGAGTCTGCCCAATGGCCTGCACTGCCTGAGTCTGCATCAAGAACATCTGCTCCACTGTCATCGGGGGTAGCGGGGGAGGCTGCCTCTGTTGTTCCTCCTGCTGGTCATGCTGCTCCTGCTGAGCACGCCTGTTGCATCGGCGCCTGTTGTCAGACATCTGTGGAAGACATTCATACATCAGCGTTGATCTTACAACCCTCCAGCATAAGAAAAGGAAATACAGAATTCTTCATGACACTGAGTGAACAAAGAGCTTCACTGATCCTCATTATGATTCAACACAGCTTCTCAGATAAGAAGGAAAGTAGAAGTAAATGACTTCCCAACTAAATAACTGACTTTATTAACATTATAGCTAGGCCAAACTGCAGGAGAAACCCACAGGTTGGCAACAGTCATTACAAAGATTCAAATCCAGCACAAGTTCATCATAACAAGCATGCAAGCAACTGATAAGCAAACTAAGCTAATTGGAAGCAACTGGTAAGCAAACTAAACTAACTATCTAAGACTGAGACATCTGGCTTAAGAATTATTACAAACTTCGACGCTAACGATCTAAGGATCCAGATCTATCCTGGTCTTACAGGCAGGGGAACCATAAGTGTGGTGACCACGTGGCGGCGAGCGGTATGGGTGCTGAGTCCCAACAGGAGCGGGAGAACCACCCTCCTGGTGATGGCGCTCTGCCAGCTCAGCATGCAACTCCGCAATCTCCGTTCGAGCCCTGCTCAGCTCGTCCAGAGAGTGATCCAGCTCAGTGTTAAGCACTGCGACTAGGTTGACTGCGCTGCTCAACCTAGGGTTAGCCTCACCAACAGGTGAGACAACCACACTCTCTGTGCTGCCGGTAGGGCGACAGGGGTAGTACCGAAGGTTAAGACCGTCGGCCACCCCACCGAACAAAGAACAGTACTGGGAGAGTGCACGTCGTGCTGCATCCTGCATAGCCGCCTCTGCAGTGTCCCTCTCGGAGATGGAATAGTGCTCCGAAACGGCCTCCGCACCCCGGAGGTCATCCTCCGGACGGCGAACTAGGCAGGTAGCCTCCCAGCGGTCCGGGTACCTCCCGCGACTGTGCTGGTAGACCACACAACGATACTCGATCGACCAGGTGTGCCGGTCGAAAGCCTGGCGCAGCAAGGTGTCGAGTGCGTCGTGGAAGTGACAACCGCGAGCGGCGTCACGGGTGATGGGTCGGGCGACCCATCCTTCCGCCTCCTGCGGCTCAGAGGACTCTGTGCTATGGTCTGAGTCGTCGTCGTCGGGGTCTCCTCCAGGACTTCCTCCGGTAGCTCCTCCAACAGCCGAGGCGTCCCGCGGTGGTGCAGGGGGCGCCTCCAGCTGGGCAACAGAGGAACGGGGCCTCACGGACTCCACCTCCTGCTGGGGTGGGGAGGAAGAGCCCTGCTGCTCTCTGTGCTGGCGCCGGCGTTCCTGCTCCTCACGCAGGCGGTGGTGCAGTCTCTCCAGGTGACTCGACTGACCGGACACGGTGCGGTGTAGAGGACGCTCCGCAAGTCGAGACGGCAGGAAAGGAATCACCGACTTACGTGCAGTGTGTCTAAGACGAGCCATCTACAAAAGACACCGTAAGCATAAGAGTAAGAGCAGAACTAATATGACAAGTGAATAAACCATAGACAGAATAAGATAAAAATCTTAACAAGGTATAATATAGTATATATATATATATATATGTAGTAAAACATAGGGTTGGTCGAGGTGACCGGCTTTTGAAGTAACATCAGAGGTCAAGGTGAGGGGGAAGGTCAATAGTCCTTAGTACGACCAGTGCTACTCTAGGTCAGCGGTCCTACAGTCAGCACGACTTTGATACCACTTATGTCACACCCGGTTTTGGAAGGCAAACCGAATGCGAACTATGTACGTGCCAGGATCAGAACTCACGTACACAGCGATTACATAAATGAACATCAATGCACATTGCTCGAATAGTAACTTAAAAGAGTATTAACTTATTACATGACAGAGTCATAGACATCCACATAGTCATCAACTTAACAGTTAAATCAAAGTGCTAGCGAAACGCGGTAAAGATAGGGCCTTCACAGGCAGCTGACTGGGGGTTGCCGCCAACCCACACCTAGAATTCGTCGTAGTCTTGGAACTCCTGGAAGTCTCCTTCCACGGCTTCGCCTTCTCCGGAGCAGTGGTTACAATGCGGACAACCTGGTGTTTGGTGGTAAAGCAAGGATGAGTACACATCAACGTACTCAGCAAATGTCCCGTTTGGCTGAAGTGGACTAGCTTTATGTGGGGTTAGGCTCAAGCAGTTGCTTTTAGTTGGTCAGGTATTTATCATTAGTAGAAGCCAGATTTTATCATTAACCAACCCATAAACCATTTCCTCATCGAGGAACAACATCATCATATTCGAACCAAAACCATAACATAATCCTTGTATCTCGAACCATCTGTATCTCTAATCAAAGAGGATCCCAAGGCTGCTCTTAACCGTGAGCACGACTGATATATCAGTTTCACTACCCTCTGCAGAGGTCGCACACTTTACCCATGAGTCATGATGCCCTTTCTGCCCGGGGAGAGCTAATCCCCATTGACCACTACCTAGGTGGTCCGGCAGGGTATCAGTACGTAGCTTTTACAAAGATTCCCTAGAGATCATAGCTGCCCGTTAGGTTTCTCCAGTTTGATAAACACAGTACTCCTCCCCGCAGGAGAGTGACTAACAAAAGCAAAACGAAAGAACCTCGGCACTCAGCCTCGGCAGAGCAAGCACTGTGCCTGGACCCCATTGACGGCACGACGGCGAAGCAACTACACCTCTAGTTCCTCACGGAGAGGTACTCAGGAAACAGCCTGAGCCCCCTAGAGTATCACAAGATCATCAACATCATCAGGATAACAGTATCATAAATATTCACATCATGTTCATTGATTAAGTTAAGGCAGTAGCAGAATGCTAACCATAATAGCCCATAAGGTCATCAAGGATAAAGTAAAGTGTAAAGCTAGTCAATCCTTAGGTTTCAAGTAAGTAATGCGGGGTAGTAAGTTATAAATGAATAGGACATAATGGGTCAGAGGACACTTGCCTTCACCAAACTGCTGATCAGGGACTTCCTCTGCAACTTCCTCGGGAAACACAGACTGCTCGTTGTCTACGTAAAGTAATCATTCACACTATGCACTTGGGAAATAACAAACAAAAACAATATACCAAACATATGCAGCAGAGAGAGGTCACAAGTTCATAATAGAAAAGGGATAGGCACTCTGGTGTTCTCTAGGTCTGGGGTAGAGGACTATACAAAGTGAGTCATTATCCACTAATCAGGTTCAAGTCAGTGGTGGGATTAAATCATTATCTGGTTTTAAGTTCCTAAACTTAGGTGTTTAAGTCCATAAACTTAAGTGCTCCAACTTTTATTAAAGTCTACTATCTTTTATTTATCTCACATAGGGTTTCCATAACATTAATTCTATCCTAAAGATTAACCATCAATTGGGACATGGAAACAGCAGGGAAACATTGCATAAACAGATAGATAATAATATTATGAACATTTTGCAATTTGAAGCACCTAATTTGGAGTTCATATGACAAAGTTATGAATTTTACAAGTTTAGGGGTTAAAAATATACCCTAAGGACCTATTTTGAATTAAATAAAAGGTCCGAGGACCTAACTGCGAGAAACCAGGGACGGCGGGCGTAATTTCCAGAAAACAGAGGGGTTCTTTAAGAAAACGCGCGGGCGAAGGGATATCGGGCCTTCTTAGCCGTTGGATCTCAAACGGGCGGCCAGGATTAGATCCTGCGGGCGGGCGCGCGGGCGCGCGACGGCCTGAGCGGCTGACAGGCGGGGCCGGGCGGGCAGCGCGGGGCGCAGGCAGGCTGACAGGCGGGGCCAGCGAGCAGCGCGGGCGCGAGCGACTGGCAGGCGGGGTCGGGCGGGCTGAGCGAGTGCGCGGGCGGGCTGACAAGCGGGGCCCAGCGGCAGAGAGGCGGGGCGAGGGGGAAAGCGGCCCTGGGCCGTTGGATCTTGGGCGGACGACTACGATTGGACTTGGCCTAATTAAAACAGGATCGTCCGATCTGAGATGGACGGTGGGGATGGGATGGCTGGCTGCTGTCTTCTTCCCCAGCCAGCTGAGGCGGCGGCGCCCGTCCCCGCGGCGGAGGAGCTCGCCGGAGACGAGGGGAGCGGGGGCCCTGCGGGTTCCCGGGGCGACCTGAGTGACCGGGGAGGTTGGGGAGGGCACGGGAAACTCTCTGGTGGGGTCTGGGTCGGGGCAGGGGTACCGGAGGAGGGCGGTCCACGGTGGAGTGGCTCGGCGGCGGCGCTAATCGACTCCGGCGAGGAATTAAGTGCAGCAGGGAGCAATAGAAGGGGAGGGAGAGGGCAGGGGAGGTTCCTTACCTCAAGGCGAATCCCAGGGACCTCTCGGTGGCGACGGAGACGCGACGACAGCCCGAGTCGACGGCGACGGCTGCACGGCGAACGGCGGGTGAGCGCGGGCAGGGAGAAATAGGGAGGGTGTGGGGGATAGATATCCCCCGGGTCCACTAAAAGAGTAAAGGACCTCACGAAAGGCCCAAGGGCCCAATAAATCGTAAGGTTATTCTTTCGTGGGCCTGGGGAAAAAACAACCAGCGACACAGGGCGACATGAGGCCGGATTGGTGCGAACCCGGACGGCCCAGAGCGTCGAGCGAGTGGCTGCAACGGAGATCCGACTTTCCCGCGTCAGGGCCTCCATGCAACGACGCCACGTGAGGATAAGTCGGCGAGGGTTACGTAAAGGATAATCCCGAGAGGTTCACTATCTTTTAGCCATTTGTTGTTATCTTATCCATGTGTACTGCCCCACGGTCGAGTATATAAGGCCTAGGGGGCACCCCTTCAGAACGATCGACCCATTACTTAGCCACCCACATCAACTCTCTGTATTCTCGATCCAGAGAGCTCTCTTGTAACCATATCCACCAAGCATACTCATCAGGACGTAGGGTGTTACGCATCACTAAGCGGCCCGAACCTGTAAATCTTGTCCACCGTCCCTCGTGCGATCGGCACGAACCATTCTGCTACAGTTGTCGACACCTTCCTACTCCTAAAACATCTTGAGGGGCAACCCCGGGTGTGCGGTCGGACCCTAAACACCGACAGCTGGCGCGTCAGGTAGGGGGTGTGTCGACAATCCAAGCTAGCTCAATGGCCATCTCTTTCTACAGCAAGATCGCCCTACGCCCTGGATCTATGTTCTGCTTCGGAACAATCTCATTCATAGCAGACGAAGAAGGAATTCTGCACCGTGTCGCGGATCCGCCGGAAAAGGAGTCTTCCTCAACAAACTCCAAAAATACCGGAGGAGTGCAGCACCGCTCTCCGGCTCCTCGAAAGAAGATCACCACGATGGCAGCACCGTTCTACCCCGACGTCCTCTTCATCGGAAGGGCGGAATCGCCCGCCATCTCCGACGACGAGCCGACTGTACCCGGGGAGGAACCGCCTCAGCGAGAGTCCCGTCGACGAAGGAACCGGCGCAGGAATGTTCGACGACATCACGAGGCCGGAGAGCGGAATCCGGAACAACCTGTCTCGCGAGACGAGGTCTCGGAGGTAGGAGAAACCCCGGAAGAACGCGTCTTCAGAGAGCGAAGGAACTCCCGACGACGTGATCGCCGACGAGCTCAGGAGCAGGCTGAGCAGGATGCAAGGCAACGTCGAGAGAATCCACTCTTCGGGCGCAATCTGAACCCCGACTTCGCCCAAGCCATGAACACGCCGAGCGAAGTCGGAGGGGTGCTGGCTCGGATAGCGGAAGGACTTCCTCGGACTCCAGATGCCGACGGCTACCGACGACTGTTCACCCAGGCGGCCAACCATCTTCTACCGCTTGCCCATCCGCCGAACGATCTACGACACGCCATCAACAGTCGCCGAGACGCGCGGAGTTCCATCAATGCTTCGCGGGAACGGCGGCATGAGAACGAAATTCGTCGTCGAGAGGAGTACGACAGGGATCATGGCGCCCCAACTCAGAGCCAAGCTACCAGGACTGAGTCGGCAACGGCTTCAACTGGCGGAACCTCCCGGGGACGGTCGAGGAATCACAACCACAACTCCCCTCCCCGGGACAGACATCGACCCCGACGACAGGAGGACACGTGCGGAGTGTCCGCCCTTACTCCGCGCCTTAGGGCCATCCAGTGGCCTCCCAACTTCAAGGTATCCAATGTTGACAAGTATGAACCTAAGCAGGATCCATGGGGTTGGCTAGCCGTCTACACCACCGCTGCTCGAGCTGCCGGAGCATCTGAAGACGTGATGACCGCGTACTTGCCCATTGTCCTTGGACAAGACGCGCTGCAATGGCTACGACATCTACCCCGACACTGCATCGACGTCTGGGGAGATTTCAGCCGGCGTTTCACCGCCAACTTCCAGTCCCTCTCCGACAAGCCGGCGCAGCCGTGGGACCTTAAATCTATCAAGCGCCGGGGGGACGAAACTCTCCGATCATACCTCAAGAGGTTTCAAACCATGAGGAATCGCATCCCCGATGTCACGGAGGCGGCCGTGATCGAGGACTTCTACCGAGGATCTAATGATTCGGTTTTCGTCCGAGCCATACTACAAAGGGCGCCGACCACCTCGGAGGAGCTGTTCCGGGAAGCCGACCTCTACATCACCGCCGACGAGCGAGCCCAGGATCTCATCGGAGGAGCAAAGCCCGCACCGGCAGCACCACGACGCGACACGAACCAGCTGAAAGGGAATTAGGCTTACACCTAGTTCCTAAATAATTTTGGTGGTTGAATTGCCCAACACAAACATTAGACTAACTAGTTTACTCTAGTGCATAAGTTATACAGGTGCAAAAGGTTCACAATCAGCCAATAAAAAGACCAAGTGTTGGATTCAACAAAGGAGCAGCAAGGCAACCGAGGGCTCCTCTGGCCGGAGGCACCGGACTGTCCGGTGTGCACCGGACTGTCCGGTGCGGCCAGAGGACTTCGACTCCAAACTCTTCGCCCTCGGGAATTCTCGGAAGCCGGCGCGCTAAAATTCACCGGACTGTCCGGTGTGCACCGGACATGTCCGGTGCTCCAAGGAGACGCGGCCTCCGGAACTCGTCAGCCTCGGGTTCGCTCGGCAGCCACTCCGCTAAAATTCACCGGACTGTCCGGTGTGCACCGGACTGTCCGGTGTACCAGCGGAGCAACGGCTCTCTGCGGCGCCAACGGCTCCCTGCGGTGCATTAAATGCGCGCGCAGCGCGCGCAGTCGTCAGGCACGCCCATGCCGGTGCACCGGACATCAAACAGTACATGTCCGGTGTGCACCGGACACCCAGGAGGGCCCACAAGTCAGAAGCTCCAACGGTCAGAATCCAACGGCACTGGTGACGTGGCAGGGGCACCGGACTGTCCGGTGTGCACCGGACTGTCCGGTGCGCCATCGAACAGAGGAGTTCCAGCAACGGTCACTTTTGGTGGTTGGGGCTATAAATACCCCAACCACCCCACATTCATTGTGATCCAAGTTTTCCAACTCTCAACCACTTACAAGAGCTAGGCATTCAATTCTAGACACATACAAAGAGATCAAATCCTCTCCAATTCCACTCAAACCCTTAGTGACTAGCGAGAGAGATTTGCCGTGTTCTTTTGAGCTCTTGCGCTTGGATTGCTTTCTTTCCTTCTCATTTGTTCTTGAGATCATCACTCAATTGTAACCAAGGCAAGAGGCACCAATTGTGTGGTGGCCCTTGCGGGGAAGCTTTGTTCCCGTTTGATTGAGAAGAAGAGAAAGCTCACTCGATCCGTGGGATCGTTTGAGAGAGGGAAGGGTTGAAAGAGACCTGGCCTTTGTGGCCTCCTCAACGGGGAGTAGGTTTGCGAGAACCGAACCTCGGTAAAACAAATCCTTGTGTCACACTCTTATTTGCTTGCGATTTGTTTTGCACCCTCTCTCGCGGACTCGTTTCGTTATTACTAACGCTAACCCGGCTTGTAGTTGTGATTATTTTTGTAAATTTCAGTTTCGCCCTATTCACCCCCCCTCTAGGCGACTATCAATTGGTATCAGAGCCCGGTACTTCATTAGAGCCTAACCGCTCGAAGTGATGTCGGGAGATCACACCAAGAGGGAGATGGAGACCGGCGACGACAAGCCCACTACAAGCCAAGGGAGCACTTCATCGGAAGAGTCCCGCACCAAACGAAGGGAGAAGAAGAAGATCTCCTCCAAGCGGAAGGAGAAAAGGTCTTCCTCTTCTCACCACAAGGAGAAGAAGGAAAAGTCTTCTTCTCACAAGCCGCATCGGAGTGGGGACAAGCACAAAAGGATGAGGAAGGTGATCTTCTACGAGACCGACACCTCATCGACATCTACCTCCGGCTCCGACGCGGCATCCGTTACTTCTAAACGCCAAGAGCGTAAGAAGTATAGTAAGATTCCCCTACGCTACCCTCGCATTCCTAAACATACACCTTTACTTTCCGTCCCATTAGGCAAACCACCAACTTTTAATGGTGAGGATTATGCTATGTGGAGTAATTTAATGCGATTTCATCTAACCTCTCTCCACAAAAGTATATGGGATGTTGTTGAGCATGGTGTACAGGTACCATCCGTAGGGGATGAAGACTACGACACGGACGAAGTGGCCCAAATCGAGCACTTCAACTCCCAAGCCACAACCATTCTCCTTGCCTCACTAAGCAAGGAGGAATACAACAAAGTACAAGGGTTGAAGAACGCCAAGGAGATTTGGGACCTACTCAAGACGGCGCACGAGGGTGATGAACTCACCAAGATCACCAAGCGGGAAACGATCGAGGGGGAGCTCGGTCGCTTCCGTCTTCGCCAAGGGGAGGAGCCACAAGACATGTACAACCGGCTCAAGACCTTGGTGAACCAAGTGCGCAACCTCGGGAGCGCAAAATGGGATGACCACGAAGTGGTTAAGGTTATTCTAAGAGCCCTTATTTTCCTTAACCCTACTCAAGTACAATTAATTCGTGGCAATCCTAGATATACACAAATGACCCCCGAGGAAGTCATCGGGAATTTTGTTAGTTTTGAATGCATGATTAAGGGCTCCAAGAAGATCAACGAGCTTGATGAGCCTTCCACATCCGAGGCGCAACCCGTGGCCTTCAAGGCAACGGAGGAGAAGAAGGAGGAGTCTACACCAAGTAGACAACCAATTGACGCCTCCAAGCTCGACAACGAGGAGATGGCCCTAATCATCAAAAGCTTCCGGCAAATCCTCAAGCAACGGAAGGGGAAGGACTACAAATCCCGTTCCAAGAAGGTTTGCTACAAGTGTGGTAAGCCCGGTCACTTTATTGCTAAATGTCCATTATCAAGTGATAGTGACAGGGACAACGACAAGAAGGGCAAGAGGAAGGAGAAGAAGAAGTACTACAAGAAGAAGGGCGGCGATGCCCATGTTTGTCGGGAGTGGGACTCCGACGAAAGCTCAAGCGACTCCTCCGACGACGAGGACGCCGCCAACATCGCCGTCACCAAGGGCCTCCTCTTCCCCAACGTCGGCCACAAGTGCCTCATGGCCAAGGACGGCAAAAAGAAGGTAAAATCAAAGTCCTCCACTAAATATGAAACATCTAGTGATGAGGATGATGATAAAAATGAAGAGGATAATTTGCGTATTCTTTTTGCCAACCTTAACATGGAACAAAAAGAAAAATTAAATGAATTGATTAGTGCCATCCATGAAAAGGATGATCTCTTGGACTCCCAAGAGGACTTCCTAATCAAGGAAAACAAAAAACATGTTAAGGTTAAAAATGCTTATGCTCTAGAAAGAGAAAAATGTGAAAAATTGTCTAGTGAGCTAAGTATTTGCCATGAGACTTTAGACAACCTTAGAAATGAAAATGCCAATTTAATTGCTAAGGTTGATTCTCATGTTTGCATTGATCCTAGAAATGATAATGTTGATTTGCTTGCTAGGATTGATGAATTAAATGCTTCCATTGCTAGCCTTAGAAATGAGAATGAGAAATTAATTGCTAAGGCTAAGGATTTTGATGTTTGCAATGCTACTATTTCCGACCTTAGAGCTAAAAATGATTTGTTGCATGCTAAGGTTGTTGAACTAAAATCTTGCAAACCCTCTACATCTAATGTTGAGCATATTTCCATTTGTACTAGATGTAGAGATATTAATGTTGATGCTATCCATGATCACCTAGCTTTAATTAAGAAACAAAATGATCACATAGCACAACTTAATGCTAAGATTAGAGAGCATGACTTAGAAAATGAAAAATTTAAACTTGCTAGAAGCATGCTCTATAATGGGAGACGCCCGGGCATTAAGGACGGCATTGGCTTCCAAAAGGGAAACAATGTCAAAATTAATGCCCCTCCTAAGAACTTGTCTAATTTTGTTAAGGGCAAGGCTCCCATGCCTCAGGATAACGAGGGTTACATTTTGTACCCTGCCGGGTATCCTGAGAGTAAAATTAAGAAAATTCATGCTAGGAAGTCTCACTCTGGCCCTAATTATGCTTTTATGTATAAGGGTGAGACATCTAGATCTAGGCAACCAACCCATGCCAAGTTGCCTAGAAAGAAAACCATTAATGCATCAAATGATCATGCCATTTCATTTAAAACTTTTGATGCATCTTATGTTTTAACTAGCAAGTCCGGCAAGGTAGTTGCCAAAATTGTTGGGGGCAAACACAAGGGCTCCAAGACTTGTGTTTGGGTACCCAAAGTTCTTGTATCTAATGCCAAAGGACCCAAAACCGTTTGGGTACCTAAAACAAAGAACTAAACTTGTTTTGTAGGTTTATGCATCCGGGGGCACAAGTTGGATACTCGACAGCGGGTGCACAAACCACATGACCGGGGAGAAAAGGATGTTCTCCTCCTATGAGAAAAACCAAGATCCCCAACGAGCTATCACATTCGGGGATGGAAATCAAGGTTTGGTCAAAGGTTTGGGTAAAATTGCTATATCTCCTGACCATTCCATTTCCAATGTTTTTCTTGTAGATTCTTTAGATTACAATTTGCTTTCCGTATCCCAATTATGTCAAATGGGCTACAACTGTCTTTTTACTGATATAGGTGTAACTGTCTTTAGAAGAAGTGATGATTCAATAGCTTTTAAGGGAGTGTTAGAGGGTCAGCTATACTTAGTAGATTTTCATAGAGCTGAGCTCAACACTTGCTTGATTGCTAAGACTAACTTGGGCTGGCTCTGGCACCGCCGACTAGCCCATGTTGGAATGAAGAATCTTCACAAGCTTCTAAAGGGAGAACACATTTTGGGACTAACCGATGTTCATTTTGAGAAAGACAGGATTTGTAGCGCTTGCCAAGCTGGGAAGCAAGTTGGTGTCCATCATCCACACAAAAACATCATGACTACCGACAGGCCACTGGAGCTCCTACACATGGATCTATTCGGCCCGATCGCTTACATAAGCATCGGCGGTAGTAAGTATTGTCTTGTAATTGTGGATGATTATTCTCGCTTCACTTGGGTATTCTTTTTGCAGGAAAAATCACAAACCCAAGAGACCTTAAAGGGATTCTTGAGACGGGCTCAAAATGAGTTCGGCTTAAGGATCAAGAAAATTAGAAGCGACAATGGAACGGAGTTCAAGAACGCTCAAATTGAAGGTTTTCTTGAGGAGGAGGGCATCAAGCATGAGTTCTCTTCTCCCTACACTCCACAACAAAATGGTGTAGTGGAGAGGAAGAATCGAACTCTATTGGACATGGCAAGAACCATGCTTGATGAGTACAAGACACCGGATCGGTTTTGGGCCGAGGCGGTCAACACCGCCTGCTACGCCATCAACCGGTTATATCTTCATCGAATCCTCAAGAAGACATCCTATGAACTCCTAACCGGTAAAAAGCCCAATATTTCATACTTTAGAGTTTTTGGTAGCAAATGTTTTATACTTGTTAAAAGAGGTAGAAAATCTAAATTTGCTCCTAAAACTGTAGAAGGCTTTTTACTAGGATATGACTCAAACACAAGGGCATATAGAGTCTTTAACAAGTCCTCAGGACTTGTTGAAGTTTCTTGTGACGTTGTGTTTGATGAGACTAACGGCTCTCAAGTAGAGCAAGTTGATCTTGATGATGTAGGTGAAGAACAGGCTCCATGCATAGCGCTAAGGAACATGTCCATTGGGGATGTGTGTCCTAAGGAATCCGAAGAGCCTCCACATGCACAAGATCAACCATCCTCCTCCATGCAAGCATCTCCACCAACTCAAGTTGAGGATGAGGCTCAAGATGTTGAACAAGAAAATCAAGAAGATGAGCCACCTCAAAATGACGGCAACGATCAAGGGGGAGATTCAAATGATGAAGACAAGGAGGATGAACAACCAAGGCCGCCACACCCAAGAGTCCACCAAGCAATACAACGAGATCACCCCGTCGACACTATCCTTGGCGATATTCATAAGGGGGTAACTACTCGATCTCGTGTTGCTCATTTTTGTGAACATTACTCGTTTGTTTCCTCTATTGAGCCAACCAGGGTAGAGGAAGCACTACAAGATTCGGATTGGGTGATGGCGATGCAAGAGGAGCTCAACAATTTCACAAGGAACGAGGTATGGCACTTAGTTCCACGTCCTAATCAAAATGTTGTAGGAACCAAGTGGGTCTTCCGCAACAAGCAAGACGAGCATGGTGTGGTGACTAGGAACAAAGCTCGACTCGTGGCCAAGGGGTATTCACAAGTCGAAGGTTTGGATTTTGGTGAAACCTATGCACCCGTAGCTAGGCTTGAGTCAATTTGTATATTATTAGCCTATGCTACTTACCATGGCTTCAAGCTTTATCAAATGGACGTAAAGAGTGCCTTCCTTAATGGACCAATCAAGGAGGAGGTCTATGTTGAGCAACCTCCCGGCTTTGAAGACAGTGAGTATCCTAACCATGTTTATAGGCTCTCAAAGGCGCTTTATGGGCTCAAGCAAGCCCCAAGAGCATGGTATGAATGCCTTAGAGATTTCCTTATTGCAAATGGCTTCAAAGTCGGCAAGGCCGATCCTACTTTGTTCACTAAAACTCTTGACAATGATTTGTTTGTATGCCAAATTTATGTTGATGATATCATATTTGGGTCTACTAACAAATCTACATGTGAAGAATTTAGTAGGATCATGACACAGAAATTCGAGATGTCTATGATGGGGGAGTTGAAGTATTTTCTAGGATTCCAAGTCAAGCAACTCCATGAGGGCACCTTCATTAGCCAAACGAAGTATACTCAAGATATCCTAAGCAAGTTTGGAATGAAGGATGCCAAGCCCATCAAGACACCCATGGGAACTAATGGGCATCTCGACCTCGACACGGGAGGTAAGTCCGTGGATCAAAAGGTATACCGGTCGATGATTGGTTCATTGCTTTATTTATGTGCATCTCGACCGGACATTATGCTTTCCGTTTGCATGTGTGCTAGATTCCAAGCCGACCCTAAGGAATCACACCTTACGGCCGTGAAACGAATCTTGAGATATTTGGCTTTTACTCCTAAGTTTGGGCTTTGGTACCCTCGGGGATCCACATTTGATTTGATTGGATATTCGGATGCCGATTGGGCGGGGTGTAGGATTAACAGGAAGAGCACATCGGGGACTTGCCAGTTCTTGGGAAGATCCTTGGTGTCATGGGCTTCAAAGAAGCAAAATTCGGTCGCTCTTTCCACCGCCGAAGCCGAGTATATTGCCGCAGGCCATTGTTGCGCGCAATTGCTTTGGATGAGGCAAACCCTGCGGGACTACGGTTACAAATTAACCAAAGTTCCTTTGCTATGTGACAATGAGAGTGCAATCAAAATGGCCGACAATCCCGTCGAGCACAGCCGCACTAAGCACATAGCCATTCGGTATCATTTTCTTCGGGATCACCAACAAAAGGGGGATATCGAGATTTCTTATATTAATACTAAAGATCAATTGGCCGATATCTTTACCAAACCACTTGATGAACAATCTTTTACCCGACTTAGGCATGAGCTTAATATTCTTGATTCTAGGAATTTCTTTTGCTAAGTCTTGCACGCATAGCACATGAATATACCTTTGATCATGTCTCTTTTATATATGCTATGACTAATGTGTGTTCAAGTGTATTTCAACCAAGTCATAGGTGTATTGAAAGGGAATTGGAGTCTTCGGCGAAGACAAAGGCTTCCACTCCGTTCTACTACTCATCCTTCGCCGTCGCTCCGCATCATCTCTCCAACGTTGGTATAACCTTCACTCATGTATTTCATGACCAAAGGGGGAGAATGTACTTCATTGGGCTCTAATGATTCCGTTTTTGGCGATTCATGCCAAAGGGGGAGAAAATATGAGCCCAAAGCAAAAGGACCGCACCACCACCTAATTTCATAATTTTATATTGGTAAATTTCAAAATTGGTATCTCTTTGTGTTCTAAGAAGGGAGTAACAAGTATTTTCAAAATTGATGTCTTAAAACCCTCTTGAACACTAAGAGGAGACCTTATTTGAGGGGGAGTTTTGCTTAGTCAAAGGAAAAGCTTTGGAAATAGGGGGAGAAAATTCCATATCTTGAAAATGCTTTGCAAAATCTTTTTCACTTACCTTTGACTATCTTGCAAAAGTACTTTGAAAAGAATTTACAAAAGAATTTGCAAAAACAAAACTCGTGGTGCAAATATGGTCCAATATGTCAAAAACAAAGAAACCATCCATGCGCATCATATAAGTTTATATTGGCTCAATTCCAAGCAACCTTTGCACTTACTTTATGTAAACTAGTTCAATTATGCACTTCTATATTTGCTTTGGTTTGTGTTGGCATCAATCACCAAAAAGGGGGAGATTGAAAGGGAATTAGGCTTACACCTAGTTCCTAAATAATTTTGGTGGTTGAATTGCCCAACACAAACATTAGACTAACTAGTTTACTCTAGTGCATAAGTTATACAGGTGCAAAAGGTTCACAATCAGCCAATAAAAAGACCAAGTGTTGGATTCAACAAAGGAGCAGCAAGGCAACCGAGGGCTCCTCTGGCCGGAGGCACCGGACTGTCCGGTGTGCACCGGACTGTCCGGTGCGGCCAGAGGACTTCGACTCCAAACTCTTCGCCCTCGGGAATTCTCGGAAGCCGGCGCGCTAAAATTCACCGGACTGTCCGGTGTGCACCGGACATGTCCGGTGCTCCAAGGAGACGCGGCCTCCGGAACTCGTCAGCCTCGGGTTCGCTCGGCAGCCACTCCGCTAAAATTCACCGGACTGTCCGGTGTGCACCGGACTGTCCGGTGTACCAGCGGAGCAACGGCTCTCTGCGGCGCCAACGGCTCCCTGCGGTGCATTAAATGCGCGCGCAGCGCGCGCAGTCGTCAGGCACGCCCATGCCGGTGCACCGGACATCAAACAGTACATGTCCGGTGTGCACCGGACACCCAGGAGGGCCCACAAGTCAGAAGCTCCAACGGTCAGAATCCAACGGCACTGGTGACGTGGCAGGGGCACCGGACTGTCCGGTGTGCACCGGACTGTCCGGTGCGCCATCGAACAGAGGAGTTCCAGCAACGGTCACTTTTGGTGGTTGGGGCTATAAATACCCCAACCACCCCACATTCATTGTGATCCAAGTTTTCCAACTCTCAACCACTTACAAGAGCTAGGCATTCAATTCTAGACACATACAAAGAGATCAAATCCTCTCCAATTCCACTCAAACCCTTAGTGACTAGCGAGAGAGATTTGCCGTGTTCTTTTGAGCTCTTGCGCTTGGATTGCTTTCTTTCCTTCTCATTTGTTCTTGAGATCATCACTCAATTGTAACCAAGGCAAGAGGCACCAATTGTGTGGTGGCCCTTGCGGGGAAGCTTTGTTCCCGTTTGATTGAGAAGAAGAGAAAGCTCACTCGATCCGTGGGATCGTTTGAGAGAGGGAAGGGTTGAAAGAGACCCGGCCTTTGTGGCCTCCTCAACGGGGAGTAGGTTTGCGAGAACCGAACCTCGGTAAAACAAATCCTTGTGTCACACTCTTATTTGCTTGCGATTTGTTTTGCACCCTCTCTCGCGGACTCGTTTCGTTATTACTAACGCTAACCCGGCTTGTAGTTGTGATTATTTTTGTAAATTTCAGTTTCGCCCTATTCACCCCCCCTCTAGGCGACTATCACCAGCAACCTGACAAGCGGTGGGAGAAGAGGCCACGCGAAGAAGTGCACGCCGCCGGACCACCTGCCTCTCGCGCTCGAGGAGGACCTCGTGGAGGCGAACGCACACTGGACGACATCCTCGACGCCCAGTGCCCGTACCACAAGGACATGCGCCACACTCTTCGTAACTGCCGAGACTTCAAGCACTCCGTCGGGCACGGCCGACCCTTCCAACCTCTACCTCCTCCTCCGCCGAGGGGAGGACCAGATGAACCACGACAACCCCATCGGCAGGAGGAGGGAGGAGGAGGAGGAGCTTTCCCGCGCGTTGACAGGGAGGTCAACGTCATCTTCGGCGGACACGGATCGCAGGAGAGCAGAAGACAGCAAAAGCTCAATGATCGCCAGATACTGGTGGCGACCATCGGCCCTCCCGCCCCATACCGATGGTCGGAGCATCCGATCACCTTCACTCGGGCGGATCAATGGCTCAACTTCGACCACCCGGGCAAGTACCCGCTTCTCGTCGATCCGGTGATCCGAGAGAGCCGGGTGAAAAAGGTGTTAGTGGACGGGGGGAGCAGCATCAACATCACCTTCCCCCGGACACTCCAAAGCTTGGGAGTTCATCTCAAAGAGCTCCACGAGTCGGACACTCCTTTCTTCGGCATCGTGCCGACGGAAGGGGAATACCCGCTGGGCCACATCTACATGCCGGTCACCTTTGGAACTCCGGAGAACTACAGAACCGAGTTCCTAAGGTTTGAAGTGGCAAACTTCGACTGCGGGTACAACGCCATCATCGGGAGGCCAGGATTGGCCAAGTTCATGGCCATTCCGCATTACACATACATGATACTGAAGATGCCAGGGCCACAAGGGATCATAACTGTGCGCGCCGACCTCCAAGGCGCCGCAGAATGTTTCCGAGTGGCTATTCAAGCAGCCCTCACCGCCAAGCCATCGACAGCTCCCTCCGCAATGGCGAACTCTAAGCCTGAGGAGGACCTCGCAATACCAGCAAATGAAGCTCAGACCGCGGCCTCTATGCGGCCGACTGAAGAAACCAAAAGAATCAACCTGGGGTTCGCTGATGAGCGCAAGACGGCCATCATCAGCTCCAGTTTGGATGACAAATAGGAAAGCGCGCTCGTCCGGTTTCTGCAAGATAACCGAGATGTATTCGCATGGCAACCTGCGGATATGCCGGGAGTCCCGAGAGAACTGGCCGAGCACAAACTGAAGGTTTTTCCCCAGGCGAGGCCGATTCGACAGAAATTACGTCGTTTCACGCCTGATAAGAGGGAAGCCATTCGCGCCGAGTTAGCTCGCTTGGTCGCGGCTGGATTCATTAGAGAAGTGTTACATCCCGAGTGGTTAGCCAATCCTGTTCTTGTACTCAAAAAGAATAAAGTGGACTGGCGCATGTGTGTTGATTATACCGATCTCAACAAACACTGTCCGAAGGATCCCTTCGGGCTCCCGAGGATAGATCAGGTGGTGGACTCCACCGCTGGGTGTTCTATGCTGTCTTTCTTGGATTGCTATTCTGGGTACCATCAGATCAGCCTGGCAAAGGAAGATGAAGAAAAAACGGCATTCATTACTCCATTTGGCGCTTTCTGTTATACCTCCATGCCGTTTGGCCTCAAAAACGCTGGAGCGACTTACCAGAGAGCTATTCAAACATGCTTAGCCGATCACTGGGGCAAGCGTGTGGAGGCTTATGTGGATGACGTGGTGATCAAAACACAGGACTCAAAAGACTTCATCGAAGATTTGCAACTGGTTTTCAACAGCCTGAGGCGGTATAGATGGAAGCTTAATCCCGAGAAATGTGTTTTTGGGGTACCAGCCGGAAAGTTGCTCGGATTTATTGTCAGCCACCGAGGAATTTAGGCTAATCCGGATAAGATTGAAGCTATCATGAAGATGGAAGCACCTCGATCGCAGAAGAAGGTTCAGCGACTTACTGGATGCATGGCAGCTTTAAGCAGATTTATATCCAGACTGGGGGAAAAAGGTTTGCCGTTTTACAAGTTACTCAAGAAGGTGGATAAATTTCAGTGGACTTCAGAAGCACAAGAAGCTCTAGATGCTCTGAAAAAATTCTTGACAACACCGCCAGTACTGAAACCACCTCGGCGAGCCACACCAACTCAACCAGCCGAAGATTTGCTATTGTACATCTCTTGCACGACTCACGTGGTGAGCACCGCGTTGGTAGTCGAGCGAGTAGAAGAAGGGCATGCCTATCCAATACAACATCCTGTCTACTTCATTAGTGAAGTCCTCGGCCCCTCAAAGAAAAAGTATCCTCAAGTTCAGAAACTATTGTATGCAGTACTTCTAACTGCCCGCAAGCTGCATCACTACTTTGACGACCACAAAGTCATAGTAGTCACAAGTTTTCCAATAGGGGATATTCTTCACAACAAGGAAGCCATCGGTCGAATAGCCAAGTGGGCCTGTGAGCTGGGATCTCATGACATCGAGTTTCGGCCTCGCACTGCCATCAAAACCCAAGCACTGGTTGATTTCGTATCAGAGTGGACTGAACAACAAGTACCAGACAACCCGGAGACTGCAGAAGTATGGCGAATGTATTTTGATGGCTCACTCAAGCTGCAGGGAGCAGGAGCGGGGATTCTTTTCACTGCACCAGGAGGCGAACACCTCAAGTACGCCCTCCAGTTGCTATTCCCAGCCTCCAACAATGCAGCCGAGTATGAAGCCTTGATCCATGGATTGAACATTGCCATATCATTGGGCGTCAAAAGATTAATGGTATACGGGGATTCTCTGGTAGTCATCAGCCAGATAAATAAGGAGTGGGATTGTTCAAACGATTCGATGGGAAGATACTGCACTGCCGTCCGAAAACTGGAGGATAAATTCGAGGGTCTAGAATTTCATCATGTGGAGAGAGATCGGAACGCGGCAGCCGATGTACTGTCCAAGCTAGGGTCCAGTCGAGCTCAGGTCCCACCCGGGGTTTTTGTGCAAGAAATTCTGCAGCCAAGTATCTCATTGGGTCAAATGGAAGAATGCAACATCATAGATCAACCCGAGTCAGATCCCGATGACTGGAGAAAGCCAATCATTAAGTACATAAGGAATGAAGAAGAACCAGATGATAAGAACTCGGCAGAGCGCATTGCAAGACAGTCAGCTCACTATACACTTATTGGGGAAACATTATACAGAAGGGGCGCATCAGGCGTCTTCATGAAGTGCATTCTCCCATCCACTAGAAAGCAACTCTTAGAAGAGGTCCACGCTGGACAATGTGGGATACACGCAGCCTCCAGAACACTAGTTGGGAAGGTCTTCAGGTCAGGATTCTATTGGCCAACAGCAAAGAATGATGCAGCCGAGTTAGTTCAGAGGTGCGAAGCCTGCCAATACTTGTCAAAGCAACAACACCTGCCAGCACAGCAGCTGCAGACCATACCAGTGACCTGGCCTTTTGCATGCTGGGGGCTGGATATGATTGGACCTTTCAAGAAAGCTCAAGGGGGATATACTCATGTGTTGGTAGCAATTGACAAGTTCACTAAATGGATAGAATTCAAGCCCATTGCCTCCTTAACTTCTGCTAAGGCCGTGGAATTCATACAAGATATAATGTTCAGATTCGGGATACCAAACAGCATCATAACTGACTTAGGATCCAATTTCACGAGTTCAGAATTCTTTGACTTCTGCGAGCAAAAAAGCATTCAGATCAAGTATGCATCTGTAGCCCATCCAAGAGCCAACGGGCAAGTTGAGCGAGCCAACGGGATGATATTGGATGCACTCAGGAAAAAGATTTTCGATAAGAATGAAAAATTCGCAGGAAAGTGGATAAGGGAATTACCCTATGTTGTTTGGAGCCTGAGAACCCAACCTAGCCGAGCTTTGCATGGAAACACTCCTTTCTTCATGGTCTATGGGTCGGAGGCAGTGCTGCCTGCTGATCTCAAGTTTGGGGCGCCAAGGCTGATTTTTGAAAGCATAGCAGAAGTTGAGACCACCAGGCTGGAAGACATAGACGTACTCGAGGAAGAACGGCTAAGCGCAGTAATTCAGTCAGCAAGATACCAGCAGACTCTAAGGCGCTATCACGACAAGGCTGTGCGGCAATGATCCTTTTCAGTAGGGGAGCTCGTCCTTCGCCGAATTCTAACGGGAGAAGGACGACACAAGTTATCACCCTTATGGGAAGGACCCTTCATAGTAGCAGAAGTCACTCGGCCCGGATCATATCGTCTCACTCAGATGGATGGCACAGAAGTTGGGAACTCCTGGAATATAGAACACCTGAGAAAGTTTTATCCTTAGCCGTACCTCAAAACTGCTGGGATAACGATGATGTACTCTGTAAAGTGGAAATATGTCATCAATAAAGAAAAGGTTTCGAGGATACTCAATTTATTTACGACTGACTTGCATTCTTACTTAACTCGGGGTGACCACTATGCCCTGCTAACGGAGCAATCGACTTAAGTCAGCGACGACTTAAGGCGGTGCAACATGCTCACGCTTACTTAACTCGGGGTGACCACTATGCCCTGCTAACGGAGCAATCGACTTAAGTCAGCGACGACTTAAGGCGGTGCAACATGCTCACGCTTACTTAACTCAGGGTGACCACTATGCCCTGCTAACGGAGCAATCGACTTAAGTCATCGACGACTTAAGGCGGTGCAACATGCTCACGCTTACTAAACTCGGGGTGACCACTATGCCTCGCTAACGGAGCAATCGACCTAAGTCGACAATGACAAAGGGCGGTGCGACATGCTCACGCTTACTTAACTCGGGGTGACCACTATGCCCTGCTAACGGAGCAATCGACTTAAGTCAGCAACGACTTAAGGCGATGCAACATGCTCACGCTTTACTTAACTCAGGGCGACCACTATGCCCAGCTAACGAAGCAATCAACTCCAGTTGGCGCCTACTTAAGACCAATGCAACATGCTCTCGCCTATTTAATCCAGGGGATGATTTCCATATCCCACCGACAAAATTCATAGTCATCATGCGTCATAACTACCTAACTCATTAACTAAAAAATTCTGATACAATGAGTGAATAACTATGTTGTTTAAATAAACCGGTGTCCTCTAACAAATGTTCAATCATGCAAGCTGCGCGCTTGGAGCACGCGAAATGTTTTCTCTATTTTGCAATGTCTTTTCCAGGAGCAGTCGACGAAGAAGGGCGACTCGAGGAATCAGGGGCAGCGTTCACGTCAGCCCTTATATCTTCAGGGACGACTACGCCAGGCCTCCTCATTAGAATTCGTCCCGCTCGAATGGCCTTATCCATGGCCCTATCGCGCTGGGCTCTCAGAGTATTGGAAGTCTCTTCAGCAACCTTGACAGCCAACTGGGCAGCCTCTAGCTCCTGGGTAACGGATTTCTTGGAAGCACGCAGATTCTTGATGACAACGTCCTTAGCCGATATCAACTCCCGAAGGCGAATCACATCATCCAAGGACTCCTGCAGCTTATAGCGAAGATTGTTCAACTCCTCCATGGAAAAGCGATGACTCCTCTCCAGAATAGTCAACGAGTTGCTAGAATCTCGATACAACCTATCAAGATTGTCACGAGAAGCGGCAAGGATGCGTTTTTCTTCCTGCAAGCACAAATCAGTTCCTTCAGAAAACCAGGCAAACAATAGGAGTATAGCAAGTCAAAAGCACAGTTTCGTATTTCACCTTTTCAGAGTCTAGCTGAGCATGCAGGGAAGAACTCAACGCGTTGGCATCATCTAAGGCGGCAGAGACTTGACTCAGCTCAATTTGACCTTGAGAGTACTTTTCCTCAAGATCAGTGCATCGCTGAGACAGTTCAGCCCGATCTTGAGAATGTTTCTCCTCAAGTAGCGTAATCTGTCAAGTCATTCCTAGCGAAGGACAACCAAACAAAGCGAGGTCAGAAGGTAAAACAGTCGACAACGAGCACGAAGAAAAGAAAAAAGGGCACTAACCAGCGTTAGTCGCCTCCAACTCGGATACACGGCGATGAAGAGACACCGGATTCCAACACGAAAAGGATGAAGCTACTTCCGGGATAGGAGCACCATGCAATTTCAGCTGGCTGGTCATCCCATCCACCAAAACCTGATGAGAAGAGCAGATGAGCATAATGGCAAGAGTTCATGTAAAAGTCAAGCTAAGAAACAGCACAGTACCTGGAGGTTGGAGAAGAACGAAGGGATCCCCAAGTCAGGAGAAATCAGATGATAACCAGGCGCAAGGTCATCACCGGAAGCAGCATGCAATGGAACAGTGGGAATCAGTTCATCTCCTTCAACAGAGCCGGATACTCGATCAACGGGGACGCTGCCCTCCAAAGCGACGCCCCGGTCTGAAGTTTGGGCCACCACCATGCAGCCAGAGTGTGGAGGTGACCCAGCGTGAACGTCCATGGAAGTGCCGGAAGGAGACCCTGTTTGGGCACCCTCGGGGACTGGGCCATAGTTGGCACTGCCCACTTGAGCCGGATTATCTCCGGCAGCACCCTCGGGGGCTGGGCAGTAGCTCGCACTCCTCGCCCGGGTTAAGTCATCCCCGACGACACCCTCGGGGGCTGGACATGTATCAACACCATCCCTGGGGTCCAAACTTTCAGCAATAACCATCTCTAAGGTTGATGGGCCCTCGGCTACTTCCATAGAATCAGGACAATCCAGGCTAACATCCCGTCCCTCAAGATCGCGCTCTAAGGTTGATGAGGCACGGGATGACCTCAACCCAGCGTCCGGCACGGCATCACAAGCTTCTGTCACATCATCATCCACTGGCCCTGATAACAAGTCTTCTGGGACCATATCTTCCAGAGTTTGATCAAAGTCGGCCAGGGATATGTTTTGCAGACCAACAAGAGCAGATAAAGCCGGAGAAGGAACCCCACTACTTTCCCCACTGGCGAGGAATTGCCGACTGTTTTTCCGAGTCAGAGGGACTTCATTCTCTTCCTCTTCGTCATCTTCATCAGCAACACTGGCAACACCCCCATTGGGATCAGCAACAGATGGACCACACCCATTGGGGTCAGCAACAGACGGACCACACCCATTGGGATCAGCATCAGCAAATTCAGGCGCAGGAACCTCCTCATCAGCAGGAACCGAGGGACCAGCACCCTGATCCAAACTAGACACTCGCCGAATACGTCTCTTCTTCTTTTTCTGCTCATCAACAGAAAGGTCAGTCTGATTGGTTCGGCGGGGACGCCTCGAGCGAACACGGACAGGTCTCTGAACATCCAAGATTATACCGACCTCTGGGAGAGGTGCCACTGCCAATGACTCAGCAGGAATAGCGTCAGAAGAATCTTCAGCCAACATGTCAAGCACGACATTTATTTCAGCATCAGTAGGATCCAAAGGCACCTCGAAATGGATTTGTCGTTCATCATCAGGGATTTTCCCAAGTGAGGCAACCAAAGCACTAACCTCCTCGTCAGAAGGCCGCGTTCTAAGGCCCAAACTGCCATCAGTCGCAGGTGGGTTTGACACGAAGCGAGTGAAGGCCTTGGCAGGGGGCAGATTCCAGGCTGAATACGCCACCGGAGCACCAACATTGGATACTTTGCCTCTGAGAATCATCTCCAGTCGGCTCACCAAATCTGCAGAAGGGATCCTTCTATTGGTAACTCGAGTCGGGTCGGCTAGCCCTTGATACAGATAAGCCGGGTGGACCCTGTCTTTCAGTGGCTGAATGTTTTTGAAAACGAAGTCAGCAACTATAGCTTCAGCAGTTAAACCCCTCTCTTTCAATAGCCCAACTTCAGCTAGCAGCACACTGGCCTCGGCCACCTCTTCGTCTGTAGGAGACTCGGTCCAGCTCGGGGTGCGAACATCTGGCTATCTTCCTGACCGGGGGGGGAGAGAATTTCCATAGTTATCAACTATAAACCATTCCAGGCGCCATCCCTTAATGCTGTCTTTAAGGGGGATCTCAAGATACTCAGTTTTCCGTCCCCGGCGCATCTCCAAGCTGGCACCTCCAACCAACTGATGTTGTCCCCCGGCCATCCCAGGGCGACAATGATACAGGTGTTTCCACAATCCAAAATGCGGCAGCACGCCAAGAAAGGCCTCACATAAGTGGACGAAGATAGAAATTTGCAGAATTGAATTAGGGTTCAGATGGGTTAGGTTGATGTGGTAGAAATCAAGAAGACCACGGAAAAAGGGAGAAATAGGAAGGCCAAGGCCACGGAGAAGAAAGGGAGCGTAAACCACGGACTCGTGGGTATCCTCCGTCGGGACCGTAGTCCCGTGGCAAATCCGCCAAGAACAAAGTTCCCGCGGAGGAAGAACCCCGATGGACACGAGGTGAAGGAGTTCGGTTTCAGAGATGATGGACGTGTGGTTACCTGCGAAGGGCAGCTGGCTGTTGGGATCAATTGGGGGAATCATCACAGCGGAAGAACTCGCGATTTTCCTCTTGGGAGCCATCTCGATTTCACCATCGAGCAAATTGGAGGCAAGCGCAGAGAGGATTTGGAAGCAGGAATGCAAAAACTAGGGCGCGGAAAGCAAAGGCGGCTAAAAGTGCAACTCTTATGGGATATTCTCGGACCAGATACCGTTTCAAAAAGTGCCCAGTCATCACTCGGCAGTCATTTCCGAAATCCCAGCAGGCCACGTGGTCATTCGGCAGTTATTTCCCACAAAACTGGTGGGCCCTCTCCTTACTCGGGTGTTAATCCTCAAGATAACTCGGCGTTGCCTCTAAAATGCCGACGTCACTATTCAGTCACTCGGCGTTGCCTCTAAAACGCTGATCTCGAGTTCAATCGTTCGACATTACTTCTAAAATGCCAACGCTGACCTTCAATCACTCGGCGTTACCTCTAAAAACGCTGATCTCGAGTTCAAAAACCCGGCGTTGCCTCTAAAATGCCGATGTCACTATTCAGTCACTCGGCGTTGCCTCTAAAACGCTGATCTCGAGTTCAATCGTTCGGCATTACTTCTAAAATGCCAACGCTGACCTTCAATCACTCGGCGTTACCTCTAAAAACGCTGATCTCAAGTTCAAAAACCCGGCGTTGCCTCTAAAATGCCGATGTCACTACTCAGTCACTCGGCGTTGCCTCTAAAACGTCGATCTTGAGCTCAATCGCTCGGCATTACTTCTAAAATGCCGACAATGACCCTTAATAACTCGGCGTTGCCTCTAAAACGCTGACCTTGAGTTCAATAACTCGGCGTTGCCTCTAAAACGCCGACGTCACTACTCAGTCACTCGGCGTTGCCTCTAAAACGTCGATCTTGAGCTCAATCGCTCGGCATTACTTCTAAAATGCCGACAACGACCCTTAATAACTCGGCGTTGCCTCTAAAACGCTGACCTTGAGTTCAATAACTTGGCGTTGCCTCTAAAACGCCGACGTTACTACTCAGTCACTCGGCGTTGCCTCTAAAACGTTGATCTCGAATTCAATCGTTCAGCATTACTTCTAAAATGCCAACGTTAACCTTCAATCGCCCAGCATCACTTCTAAAAACATTGATACAGACTGCAATATCGCTCAGAAGCATCAGCATAATGATCAGGCTGTTCGTCTATGGCCTCAAAAGACTCAGACTCATAGTCAAACGAAATGATTCATCAAAAGGAAACCAAATTCGTTCTTCATTCAAGGGAAGTGGCAGTAGTTACAAATCAACTCATTATGAGTTGATACTTCCCTATTTCTACTACTACTACTACGCTACACTATACTACTCTACATTACTAATACTACTACATTATCTAACTATACTACTTCTAATCTATACTAATATTTAAAAGGACCAGTGGCATCTAGCCACTGGCCCTGCCCCTGCCGCCGCCGCCGCTCTTGGTGCTGCCCCTGCTGCTGCCGTTGCCGCCGCCCCCCGCCACTGCCGCTGCCGTCGTTGTCGTCGTCGTCGCCGTCATCGTCGTCGTCATCGTCGTCGTTGTCCTCGCCCTCGCCGCCGCCGTCCGAGTCCTCCTCCTCCGAGGAGTACTCGGACTCATCCGAGCCCTCGAGCCCGGAGCGCTCGACGGCCCGGATGTACGACCAGACCTCCGCGGTTATCCCCTGGGAGTCGTCCGAGTCATCGGACGACGCCGGGGGAGAGACGGGGGCCGGGGACCTCTCGGACTCGGAGGAGAACTCCTCCTCCGAGTACTCCGAGTCGCCGAAGTCCTCCGATGGAGGAGTCGGCTCGCGCTTGCGTTTCTTTCCCATGGAGGCAAGCAGAAAAGAAGAGAAGGAAGCAGTAAGGAATAGCGAAGGGATGTGAAGAAACCAGAGGAACAACAGCGTTATTTATAGAAGAGAAAGGCAACCGCTCACCTCCAACCGCGGTCACTGAACAGTCGCTAAACATTCAATATACACCTCCACCCGTCCAAAGACACGTCAGGCGGCTGACGCCGTTTCATGCAGCACTACACCCATTGGGACTCCAGTCAACAGCGCAAAGGATATGATTACACTCACCGTCCCATCACATTACAACTCAGAAGCAGCCGGTTAAAACACTCAGCGTACCAAGCCGTCCCTTGCCCACACCCATTGGGGGGGGGACGCCCAGGAATTGTCAGTATATTTTTCAAAATGGTCACATCTGTACAGAGCATGCAGTGAATGCCTCAAGACAAAAATGAGATATCAACAAGAGTTAAAGGGAAGCCAAGTATAGCCAGCAGAGTGCAAAATATGGTCGACAGACATGACTTGAAGACTAGACAGAGAACGTCCATCGAACGTCCAATCAGTTGCAGAGCAAATACACTATGCTACTCAGCAAGATATGGAAGGATTGCAAATTCAGTTGCAAAAGACAAAACACATGCTGACCTCCGAAGCATAATATTGATGACATAGCACGGATGACATCATGCCAACTTTTTTATAAGCAGAAAGAATAATCTTCAGCAAAAGGACACAAAAAGAAGACCTTCAAGCGAATTATCCTCAAAAAATCCACTTGAAGGTCGGGGGCTACACCCATTGGGTGCACCTTCGGTGCACCCCATGGATTGTCATTCTAAGCCAGGATAGCACCAATTTCTAAGGGCATGGGACAAGATTAAGAAGCCAATCTTCAACTGGAATAAAGGAACACAAATGGAAGTAATCTCTGTTGAAGACCTTCGAGTAGATTATTTTCTAAAATCTACTCGAAGCTCGGGGGCTACACCCATTGGGTGCACCTTCGGTGCACCCCATGGATTGTCATTCTAAGCCAGGATAGCACCAATTTCTAAGGGCATGGGACAAGATTAAGAAGCCAATCTTCAACTGGAATAAAGGAACACAAATGGAAGTAATCTCTGTTGAAGACCTTCGAGTAGATTATTTTCTAAAATCTACTCGAAGCTCGGGGGCTACACCCATTGGGTGCACCTCCGGTGCACCCAATAAGGTTCAGAATCCTACAAACAGGAATGCCGATCTCTAAGGCACAGGCTGGAAGCTAGATTTTGGTCAACAAATGATCGAAGCAGGAGAGAACAACAGGAAGCCACCTTTCTTCAAATCACCTACAAGCTGGACCTGAGATCTTCGGGTTGATTACCTCTAAATTAACCCAAAGATCGGGGGCTTGTGGGGGATAGATATCCCCCGGGTCCACTAAAAGAGTAAAGGACCTCACGAAAGGCCCAAGGGCCCAATAAATCGTAAGGTTATTCTTTCGTGGGCCTGGGGAAAAAACAACCAGCGACACAGGGCGACATGAGGCCGGATTGGTGCGAACCCGGACGGCCCAGAGCGTCGAGCGAGTGGCTGCAACGGAGATCCGACTTTCCCGCGTCAGGGCCTCCATGCAACGACGCCACGTGAGGATAAGTCGGCGAGGGTTACGTAAAGGATAATCCCGAGAGGTTCACTATCTTTTAGCCATTTGTTGTTATCTTATCCATGTGTACTGCCCCACGGTCGAGTATATAAGGCCTAGGGGGCACCCCTTCAGAACGATCGACCCATTACTTAGCCACCCACATCAACTCTCTGTATTCTCGATCCAGAGAGCTCTCTTGTAACCATATCCACCAAGCATACTCATCAGGACGTAGGGTGTTACGCATCACTAAGCGGCCCGAACCTGTAAATCTTGTCCACCGTCCCTCGTGCGATCGGCACGAACCATTCTGCTACAGTTGTCGACACCTTCCTACTCCTAAAACATCTTGAGGGGCAACCCCGGGTGTGCGGTCGGACCCTAAACACCGACAGAGGGGAAGGGGAAATTGGAGCGCGTTCCGGGTTGCGGACGCCGGGGCGAAGCTCACCGTGGCAACGGACACGGCGGAGCTCCAACGGCGGCCGGGAAACGAGCTCGGGCGGCGGCGGTTCGCGGCGATGGCGCTTTGGCGTGCGCGCAGCGAGGGGAAGGCGAGAGAGGGGGCCTGCGGGTGCGCAAATGAGGGAGGGAGAGATGGCGAGTGAGGTTCGGGGCTCAAGTGGCCGAGGGCGAGGTGGGGCGAGTGTGGGGGATAGATATCCCCCGGGTCCACTAAAAGAGTAAAGGACCTCACGAAAGGCCCAAGGGCCCAATAAATCGTAAGGTTATTCTTTCGTGGGCCTAGGGAAAAAACAACCAGCGACACAGGGCGACATGAGGCCGGATTGGTGCGAACCCGGACCGCCCAGAGCGTCGAGCGAGTGGCTGCAACGGAGATCCGACTTTCCCGCGTCAGGGCCTCCATGCAACGACGCCACGTGAGGATAAGTCGGCGAGGGTTACGTAAAGGATAATCCCGAGAGGTTCACTATCTTTTAGCCATTTGTTGTTATCTTATCCATGTGTACTGCCCCACGGTCGAGTATATAAGGCCTAGGGGGCACCCCTTCAGAACGATCGACCCATTACTTAGCCACCCACATCAACTCTCTGTATTCTCGATCCAGAGAGCTCTCTTGTAACCATATCCACCAAGCATACTCATCAGGACGTAGGGTGTTACGCATCACTAAGCGGCCCGAACCTGTAAATCTTGTCCACCGTCCCTCGTGCGATCGGCACGAACCATTCTGCTACAGTTGTCGACACCTTCCTACTCCTAAAACATCTTGAGGGGCAACCCCGGGTGTGCGGTCGGACCCTAAACACCGACAGCTGGCGCGCCAGGTAGGGGGTGTGTCGACAATCCAAGCTAGCTCAATGGCCATCTCTTTCTACAGCAAGATCGCCCTACGCCCTGGATCTATGTTCTGCTTCGGAACAATCTCATTCATAGCAGACGAAGAAGGAATTCTGCACCGTGTCGCGGATCCGCCGGAAAAGGAGTCTTCCTCAACAAACTCCGAAAATACCGGAGGAGTGCAGCACCGCTCTCCGGCTCCTCGAAAGAAGATCACCACGATGGCAGCACCGTTCTACCCCGACGTCCTCTTCATCGGAAGGGCGGAATCGCCCGCCATCTCCGACGACGAGCCGACTGTACCCAGGGAGGAACCGCCTCAGCGGGAGTCCCGTCGACGAAGGAACCGGCGCAGGAATGTTCGACGACATCACGCGGCCGGAGAGCGGAATCCGGAACAACCTGTCTCGCGAGACGAGGTCTTGGAGGTAGGAGAAACCCCGGAAGAACGCGTCTTCAGAGAGCGAAGGAACTCCCGACGACGTGATCGCCGACGAGCTCAGGAGCAGGCTGAGCAGGATGCAAGGCAACGTCGAGAGAATCCACTCTTCGGGCGCAATCTGAACCCCGACTTCGCCCGAGCCATGAACACGCCGAGCGAAGTCGGAGGGGTGCTGGCTCGGATAGCGGAAGGACTTCCTCGGACTCCAGATGCCGACGGCTACCGACGACTGTTCACCTAGGCGGCCAACCATCTTCTACCGCTTGCCCATCCGCCGAACGATCTACGACACGCCATCAACAGTCACCGAGACGCGCGGAGTTCCATCAATGCTTCGCGGGAACGGCGGCATGAGAACGAAATTCGTCGTCGAGAGGAGTACGACAGGGATCATGGCGCCCCAACTCAGAGCCAAGCTACCAGGACTGAGTCGGCAACGGCTTCAACTGGCGGAACCTCCCGGGGACGGTCGAGGAATCACAACCACAACTCCCCTCCCCGGGACAGACATCGACCCCGACGACAGGAGGACACGTGCGGAGTGTCCGCCCTTACTCCGCGCCTTAGGGCCATCCAGTGGCCTCCCAACTTCAAGGTATCCAATGTTGACAAGTATGAACCTAAGCAGGATCCATGGGGTTGGCTAGCCGTCTACACCACCGCTGCTCGAGCTGCCGGAGCATCTGAAGACGTGATGACCGCGTACTTGCCCATTGTCCTTGGACAAGACGCGCTGCAATGGCTACGACATCTACCCCGACACTGCATCGACGTCTGGGGAGATTTCAGCCGGCGTTTCACCGCCAACTTCCAGTCCCTCTCCGACAAGCCGGCGCAGCCGTGGGACCTTAAATCTATCAAGCGCCGGGGGGACGAAACTCTCCGATCATACCTCAAGAGGTTTCAAACCATGAGGAATCGCATCCCCGATGTCACGGAGGCGGCCGTGATCGAGGACTTCTACCGAGGATCTAATGATTCGGTTTTCGTCCGAGCCATACTACAAAGGGCGCCGACCACCTCGGAGGAGCTGTTCCGGGAAGCCGACCTCTACATCACCACCGACGAGCGAGCCCAGGATCTCATCGGAGGAGCAAAGCCCGCACCGGCAGCACCACGACGCGACACGAACCAGCAACCTGACAAGCGGTGGGAGAAGAGGCCACGCGAAGAAGTGCACGCCGCCGGACCACCTGCCTCTCGCGCTCGAGGAGGACCTCGTGGAGGCGAACGCACACTGGACGACATCCTCGACGCCCAGTGCCCGTACCACAAGGACATGCGCCACACTCTTCGTAACTGCCGAGACTTCAAGCACTCCGTCGGGCACGGCCGACCCTTCCAACCTCTACCTCCTCCTCCGCCGAGGGGAGGACCAGATGAACCACGACAACCCCATCGGCAGGAGGAGGGAGGAGGAGGAGGAGCTTTCCCGCGCGTTGACAGGGAGGTCAACGTCATCTTCGGCGGACACGGATCGCAGGAGAGCAGAAGACAGCAAAAGCTCAATGATCGCCAGATACTGGTGGCGACCATCGGCCCTCCCGCCCCATACCGATGGTCGGAGCATCTGATCACCTTCACTCGGGCGGATCAATGGCTCAACTTCGACCACCCGGGCAAGTACCCGCTTCTCGTCGATCCGGTGATCCGAGAGAGCCGGGTGAAAAAGGTGTTAGTGGACGGGGGGAGCAGCATCAACATCACCTTCCCCCGGACACTCCAAAGCTTGGGAGTTCATCTCAAAGAGCTCCACGAGTCGGACACTCCTTTCTTCGGCATCGTGCCGACGGAAGGGGAATACCCGCTGGGCCACATCTACATGCCGGTCACCTTTGGAACTCCGGAGAACTACAGAACCGAGTTCCTAAGGTTTGAAGTGGCAAACTTCGACTGCGGGTACAACGCCATCATCGGGAGGCCAGGATTGGCCAAGTTCATGGCCATTCCGCATTACACATACATGATACTGAAGATGCCAGGGCCACAAGGGATCATAACTGTGCGCGCCGACCTCCAAGGCGCCGCAGAATGTTTCCGAGTGGCTATTCAAGCAGCCCTCACCGCCAAGCCATCGACAGCTCCCTCCGCAATGGCGAACTCTAAGCCTGAGGAGGACCTCGCAATACCAGCAAATGAAGCTCAGACCGCGGCCTCTATGCGGCCGACTGAAGAAACCAAAAGAATCAACCTGGGGTTCGCTGATGAGCGCAAGACGGCCATCATCAGCTCCAGTTTGGATGACAAATAGGAAAGCGCGCTCGTCCGGTTTCTGCAAGATAACCGAGATGTATTCGCATGGCAACCTGCGGATATGCCGGGAGTCCCGAGAGAACTGGCCGAGCACAAACTGAAGGTTTTTCCCCAGGCGAGGCCGATTCGACAGAAATTACGTCGTTTCACGCCTGATAAGAGGGAAGCCATTCGCGCCGAGTTAGCTCGCTTGGTCGCGGCTGGATTCATTAGAGAAGTGTTACATCCCGAGTGGTTAGCCAATCCTGTTCTTGTACTCAAAAAGAATAAAGTGGACTGGCGCATGTGTGTTGATTATACCGATCTCAACAAACACTGTCCGAAGGATCCCTTCGGGCTCCCGAGGATAGATCAGGTGGTGGACTCCACCGCTGGGTGTTCTATGCTGTCTTTCTTGGATTGCTATTCTGGGTACCATCAGATCAGCCTGGCAAAGGAAGATGAAGAAAAAACGGCATTCATTACTCCATTTGGCGCTTTCTGTTATACCTCCATGCCGTTTGGCCTCAAAAACGCTGGAGCGACTTACCAGAGAGCTATTCAAACATGCTTAGCCGATCACTGGGGCAAGCGTGTGGAGGCTTATGTGGATGACGTGGTGATCAAAACACAGGACTCAAAAGACTTCATCGAAGATTTGCAACTGGTTTTCAACAGCCTGAGGCGGTATAGATGGAAGCTTAATCCCGAGAAATGTGTTTTTGGGGTACCAGCCGGAAAGTTGCTCGGATTTATTGTCAGCCACCGAGGAATTGAGGCTAATCCGGATAAGATTGAAGCTATCATGAAGATGGAAGCACCTCGATCGCAGAAGAAGGTTCAGCGACTTACTGGATGCATGGCAGCTTTAAGCAGATTTATATCCAGACTGGGGGAAAAAGGTTTGCCGTTTTACAAGTTACTCAAGAAGGTGGATAAATTTCAGTAGACTTCAGAAGCACAAGAAGCTCTAGATGCTCTGAAAAAATTCTTGACAACACCGCCAGTACTGAAACCACCTCGGCGAGCCACACCAACTCAACCAGCCGAAGATTTGCTATTGTACATCTCTTGCACGACTCACGTGGTGAGCACCGCGTTGGTAGTCGAGCGAGTAGAAGAAGGGCATGCCTATCCAATACAACATCCTGTCTACTTCATTAGTGAAGTCCTCGGCCCCTCAAAGAAAAAGTATCCTCAAGTTCAGAAACTATTGTATGCAGTACTTCTAACTGCCCGCAAGCTGCGTCACTACTTTGACGACCACAAAGTCATAGTAGTCACAAGTTTTCCAATAGGGGATATTCTTCACAACAAGGAAGCCATCGGTCGAATAGCCAAGTGGGCCTGTGAGCTAGGATCTCATGACATCGAGTTTCGGCCTCGCACTGCCATCAAAACCCAAGCACTGGTTGATTTCGTATCAGAGTGGACTGAACAACAAGTACCAGACAACCCGGAGACTGCAGAAGTATGGCGAATGTATTTTGATGGCTCACTCAAGCTGCAGGGAGCAGGAGCGGGGATTCTTTTCACTGCACCAGGAGGCGAACACCTCAAGTACGCCCTCCAGTTGTTATTCCCAGCCTCCAACAATGCAGCCGAGTATGAAGCCTTGATCCATGGATTGAACATTGCCATATCATTGGGCGTCAAAAGATTAATGGTATACGGGGATTCTCTGGTAGTCATCAGCCAGATAAATAAGGAGTGGGATTGTTCAAACGATTCGATGGGAAGATACTGCACTGCCGTCCGAAAACTGGAGGATAAATTCGAGGGTTTAGAATTTCATCATGTGGAGAGAGATCGGAACGCGGCAGCCGATGTACTGTCCAAGCTAGGGTCCAATCGAGCTCAGGTCCCACCCGGGGTTTTTGTGCAAGAAATTCTGCAGCCAAGTATCTCATTGGGTCAAATGGAAGAATGCAACATCATAGATCAACCCGAGTCAGATCCCGATGACTGGAGAAAGCCAATCATTAAGTACATAAGGAATGAAGAAGAACCAGATGATAAGAACTCGGCAGAGCGCATTGCAAGACAGTCAGCTCACTATACACTTATTGGGGAAACATTATACAGAAGGGGTGCATCAGGCGTCTTCATGAAGTGCATTCTCCCATCCACTGGAAAGCAACTCTTAGAAGAGGTCCACGCTGGACAATGTGGGATACACGCAGCCTCCAGAACACTAGTTGGGAAGGTCTTCAGGTCAGGATTCTATTGGCCAACAGCAAAGAATGATGCAGCCGAGTTAGTTCAGAGGTGCGAAGCCTGCCAATACTTGTCAAAGCAACAACACCTGCCAGCACAGCAGCTGCAGACCATACCAGTGACCTGGCCTTTTGCATGCTGGGGGCTGGATATGATTGGACCTTTCAAGAAAGCTCAAGGGGGATATACTCATGTGTTGGTAGCAATTGACAAGTTCACTAAATGGATAGAATTCAAGCCCATTGCCTCCTTAACTTCTGCTAAGGCCGTGGAATTCATACAAGATATAATGTTCAGATTCGGGATACCAAACAGCATCATAACTGACTTAGGATCCAATTTCACGAGTTCAGAATTCTTTGACTTCTGCGAGCAAAAAAGCATTCAGATCAAGTATGCATCTGTAGCCCATCCAAGAGCCAACGGGCAAGTTGAGCGAGCCAACGGGATGATATTGGATGCACTCAGGAAAAAGATTTTCGATAAGAATGAAAAATTCGCAGGAAAGTGGATAAGGGAATTACCCTATGTTGTTTGGAGCCTGAGAACCCAACCTAGCCGAGCTTTGCATGGAAACACTCCTTTCTTCATGGTCTATGGGTCGGAGGCAGTGCTGCCTGCTGATCTCAAGTTTGGGGCGCCAAGGCTGATTTTTGAAAGCATAGCAGAAGTTGAGACCACCAGGCTGGAAGACATAGACGTACTCGAGGAAGAACGGCTAAGCGCAGTAATTCAGTCAGCAAGATACCAGCAGACTCTAAGGCGCTATCACGACAAGGCTGTGCGGCAACGATCCTTTTCAGTAGGGGAGCTCGTCCTTCGCCGAATTCTAACGGGAGAAGGACGACACAAGTTATCACCCTTATGGGAAGGACCCTTCATAGTAGCAGAAGTCACTCGGCCCGGATCATATCGTCTCACTCAGATGGATGGCACAGAAGTTGGGAACTCCTGGAATATAGAACACCTGAGAAAGTTTTATCCTTAGCCGTACCTCAAAACTGCTGGGATAACGATGATGTACTCTGTAAAGTGGAAATATGTCATCAATAAAGAAAAGGTTTCGAGGATACTCAATTTATTTACGACTGACTTGCATTCTTACTTAACTCGGGGTGACCACTATGCCCTGCTAACGGAGCAATCGACTTAAGTCAGCGACGACTTAAGGCGGTGCAACATGCTCACGCTTACTTAACTCGGGGTGACCACTATGCCCTGCTAACGGAGCAATCGACTTAAGTCAGCGACGACTTAAGGCGGTGCAACATGCTCACGCTTACTTAACTCGGGGTGACCACTATGCCCTGCTAACGGAGCAATCGACTTAAGTCAGCGACGACTTAAGGCGGTGCAACATGCTCACGCTTACTAAACTCGGGGTGACCACTATGCCTCGCTAACGGAGCAATCGACCTAAGTCGACAATGACTAAGGGCGGTGCAACATGCTCACGCTTACTTAACTCGGGGTGACCACTATGCCCTGCTAACGGAGCAATCGACTTAAGTCAGCAACGACTTAAGGCGATGCAACATGCTCACGCTTTACTTAACTCAGGGCGACCACTATGCCCAGCTAACGAAGCAATCAACTCCAGTTGGCGCCTACTTAAGACCAATGCAACATGCTCTCGCCTATTTAATCCAGGGGATGATTTCCATATCCCACCGACAAAATTCATAGTCATCATGCGTCATAACTACCTAACTCATTAACTAAAAAATTCTGATACAATGAGTGAATAACTATGTTGTTTAAATAAACCGGTGTCCTCTAACAAATGTTCAATCATGCAAGCTGCGCGCTTGGAGCACGCGAAATGTTTTCTCTATTTTGCAATGTCTTTTCCAGGAGCAGTCGACGAAGAAGGGCGACTCGAGGAATCAGGGGCAGCGTTCACGTCAGCCCTTATATCTTCAGGGACGACTACGCCAGGCCTCCTCATTAGAATTCGTCCCGCTCGAATGGCCTTATCCATGGCCCTATCGCGCTGGGCTCTCAGAGTATTGGAAGTCTCTTCAGCAACCTTGACAGCCAACTGGGCAGCCTCTAGCTCCTGGGTAACGGATTTCTTGGAAGCACGCAGATTCTTGATGACAACGTCCTTAGCCGATATCAACTCCCGAAGGCGAATCACATCATCCAAGGACTCCTGCAGCTTATAGCGAAGATTGTTCAACTCCTCCATGGAAAAGCGATGACTCCTCTCCAGAATAGTCAACGAGTTGCTAGAATCTCGATACAACCTATCAAGATTGTCACGAGAAGCGGCAAGGATGCGTTTTTCTTCCTGCAAGCACAAATCAGTTCCTTCAGAAAACCAGGCAAACAATAGGAGTATAGCAAGTCAAAAGCACAGTTTCGTATTTCACCTTTTCAGAGTCTAGCTGAGCATGCAGGGAAGAACTCAACGCGTTGGCATCATCTAAGGCGGCAGAGACTTGACTCAGCTCAATTTGACCTTGAGAGTACTTTTCCTCAAGATCAGTGCATCGCTGAGACAGTTCAGCCCGATCTTGAGAATGTTTCTCCTCAAGTAGCGTAATCTGTCGAGTCATTCCTAGCGAAGGACAACCAAACAAAGCGAGGTTAGAAGGTAAAACAGTCGACAACGAGCACGAAGAAAAGAAAAAAGGGCACTAACCAGCGTTAGTCGCCTCCAACTCGGATACACGGCGATGAAGAGACACCGGATTCCAACACGAAAAGGATGAAGCTACTTCCGGGATAGGAGCACCATGCAATTTCAGCTGGCTGGTCATCCCATCCACCAAAACCTGATGAGAAGAGCAGATGAGCATAATGGCAAGAGTTCATGTAAAAGTCAAGCTAAGAAACAGCACAGTACCTGGAGGTTGGAGAAGAACGAAGGGATCCCCAAGTCAGGAGAAATCAGATGATAACCAGGCGCAAGGTCATCACCGGAAGCAGCATGCAATGGAACAGTGGGAATCAGTTCATCTCCTTCAACAGAGCCGGATACTCGATCAACGGGGACGCTGCCCTCCAAAGCGACGCCCCGGTCTGAAGTTTGGGCCACCACCATGCAGCCAGAGTGTGGAGGTGACCCAGCGTGAACGTCCATGGAAGTGCCGGAAGGAGACCCTGTTTGGGCACCCTCGGGGACTGGGCCATAGTTGGCACTGCCCACTTGAGCCGGATTATCTCCGGCAGCACCCTCGGGGGCTGGGCAGTAGCTCGCACTCCTCGCCCGGGTTAAGTCATCCCCGACGACACCCTCGGGGGCTGGACATGTATCAACACCATCCCTGGGGTCCAAACTTTCAGCAATAACCATCTCTAAGGTTGATGGGCCCTCGGCTACTTCCATAGAATCAGGACAATCCAGGCTAACATCCCGTCCCTCAAGATCGCGCTCTAAGGTTGATGAGGCACGGGATGACCTCAACCCAGCGTCCGGCACGGCATCACAAGCTTCTGTCACATCATCATCCATTGGCCCTGATAACAAGTCTTCTGGGACCATATCTTCCAGAGTTTGATCAAAGTCGGCCAGGGATATGTTTTGCAGACCAACAAGAGCAGATAAAGCCGGAGAAGGAACCCCACTACTTTCCCCACTGGCGAGGAATTGCCGACTGTTTTTCCGAGTCAGAGGGACTTCATTCTCTTCCTCTTCGTCATCTTCATCAGCAACACTGGCAACACCCCCATTGGGATCAGCAACAGATGGACCACACCCATTGGGGTCAGCAACAGACGGACCACACCCATTGGGATCAGCATCAGCAAATTCAGGCGCAGGAACCTCCTCATCAGCAGGAACCGAGGGACCAGCACCCTGATCCAAACTAGACACTCGCCGAATACGTCTCTTCTTCTTTTTCTGCTCATCAACAGAAAGGTCAGTCTGATTGGTTCGGCGGGGACGCCTCGAGCGAACACGGACAGGTCTCTGAACATCCAAGATTATACCGACCTCTGGGAGAGGTGCCACTGCCAATGACTCAGCAGGAATAGCGTCAGAAGAATCTTCAGCCAACATGTCAAGCACGGCATTTATTTCAGCATCAGTAGGATCCAAAGGCACCTCGAAATGGATTTGTCGTTCATCATCAGGGATTTTCCCAAGTGAGGCAACCAAAGCACTAACCTCCTCGTCAAAAGGCCGCGTTCTAAGGCCCAAACTGCCATCAGTCGCAGGTGGGTTTGACACGAAGCGAGTGAAGGCCTTGGCAGGGGGCAGATTCCAGGCTGAATACGCCACCGGAGCACCAACATTGGATACTTTGCCTCTGAGAATCATCTCCAGTCGGCTCACCAAATCTGCAGAAGGGATCCTTCTATTGGTAACTCGAGTCGGGTCGGCTAGCCCTTGATACAGATAAGCCGGGTGGACCCTGTCTTTCAGTGGCTGAATGTTTTTGAAAACGAAGTCAGCAACTATAGCTTCAGCAGTTAAACCCCTCTCTTTCAATAGCCCAACTTCAGCTAGCAGCACACTGGCCTCGGCCACCTCTTCGTCTATAGGAGACTCGGTCCAGCTCGGGGTGCGAACATCTGGCTGTCTTCCTGACCGGGGGGGGGGAGAGAATTTCCATAGTTATCAACTATAAACCATTCCAGGCGCCATCCCTTAATGCTGTCTTTAAGGGGGATCTCAAGATACTCAGTTTTCCGTCCCCGGCACATCTCCAAGCTGGCACCTCCAACCAACTGATGTTGTCCCCCGGCCATCCCAGGGCGACAATGATACAGGTGTTTCCACAATCCAAAATGCGGCAGCACGCCAAGAAAGGCCTCACATAAGTGGACGAAGATAGAAATTTGCAGAATTGAATTAGGGTTCAGATGGGTTAGGTTGATGTGGTAGAAATCAAGAAGACCACGGAAAAAGGGAGAAATAGGAAGGCCAAGGCCACGGAGAAGAAAGGGAGCGTAAACCACGGACTCGTGGGTATCCTCCGTCGGGACCGTAGTCCCGTGGCAAATCCGCCAAGAACAGAGTTCCCGCGGAGGAAGAACCCCGATGGACACGAGGTGAAGGAGTTCGGTTTCAGAGATGATGGACGTGTGGTTACCTGCGAAGGGCAACTGGCTGTTGGGATCAATTGGGGGAATCATCACAGCGGAAGAACTCGCGATTTTCCTCTTGGGAGCCATCTCGATTTCACCAGCGAGCAAATTGGAGGCAAGCGCAGAGAGGATTTGGAAGCAGGAATGCAAAAACTAGGGCGCGGAAAGCAAAGGCGGCTAAAAGTGCAACTCTTATGGGATATTCTCGGACCAGATACCGTTTCAAAAAGTGCCCAGTCATCACTCGGCAGTCATTTCCGAAATCCCAGCAGGCCACATGGTCATTCGGCAGTTATTTCCCACAAAACTGGTGGGCCCTCTCCTTACTCGGGTGTTAATCCTCAAGATAACTCGGCGTTGCCTCTAAAATGCCGACGTCACTATTCAGTCACTCGGCGTTGCCTCTAAAACGCTGATCTCGAGTTCAATCGTTCGACATTACTTCTAAAATGCCAACGCTGACCTTCAATCACTCGGCGTTACCTCTAAAAACGCTGATCTCGAGTTCAAAAACCCGGCGTTGCCTCTAAAATGCCGATGTCACTATTCAGTCACTCGGCGTTGCCTCTAAAACGCTGATCTCGAGTTCAATCGTTCGGCATTACTTCTAAAATGCCAACGCTGACCTTCAATCACTCGGCGTTACCTCTAAAAACGCTGATCTCAAGTTCAAAAACCCGGCGTTGCCTCTAAAATGCCGATGTCACTACTCAGTCACTCGGCGTTGCCTCTAAAACGTCGATCTTGAGCTCAATCACTCGGCATTACTTCTAAAATGCCGACAATGACCCTTAATAACTCGGCGTTGCCTCTAAAACGCTGACCTTGAGTTCAATAACTCGGCGTTGCCTCTAAAACGCCGACGTCACTACTCAGTCACTCGGCGTTGCCTCTAAAACGTCGATCTTGAGCTCAATCGCTCGGCATTACTTCTAAAATGCCGACAACGACCCTTAATAACTCGGCGTTGCCTCTAAAACGCTGAACTTGAGTTCAATAACTCGGCGTTGCCTCTAAAACGCCGACGTTACTACTCAGTCACTCGGCGTTGCCTCTAAAACGTTGATCTCGAATTCAATCGTTCAGCATTACTTCTAAAATGCCAATGTTAACCTTCAATCGCCCAGCATCACTTCTAAAAACATTGATACAGACTGCAATATCGCTCAGAAGCATCAGCATAATGATCAGGCTGTTCGTCTATGGCCTCAAAAGACTTAGACTCATAGTCAAACGAAATGATTCATCAAAAGGAAACCAAATTCGTTCTTCATTCAAGGGAAGTGGCAGTAGTTACAAATCAACTCATTATGAGTTGATACTTCCCTATTTCTACTACTACTACTACGCTACACTATACTACTCTACATTACTAATACTACTACATTATCTAACTATACTACTTCTAATCTATACTAATATTTAAAAGGACCAGTGGCATCTAGCCACTGGCCCTGCCCCTGCCGCCGCCGCCGCTCTTGGTGCCGCCCCCGCCGCCGCCGCTCTTGGTGCTGCCCCTGCTGCTGCCGTTGCCGCCGCCCCCGCCACTGCCGCTGCCGTCGTCGTCGTCGTCGTTGTCGCCGTCATCGTCGTCGTCGTCGTCGTCGTCCTCGCCCTCGCCGCCGCCGTCCGAGTCCTCCTCCTCCGAGGAGTACTCGGACTCATCCGAGCCCTCGAGCCCGGAGCGCTCGACGGCCCGGATGTATGACCAGACCTCCGCGGCTATCCCCTGGGAGTCGTCCGAGTCATCGGACGACGCCGGGGGAGAGACGGGGGCCGGGGACCTCTCGGACTCGGAGGAGAACTCCTCCTCCGAGTACTCCGAGTCGCCGAAGTCCTCCGATGGAGGAGTCGGCTCGCGCTTGCGTTTCTTTCCCATGGAGGCAAGCAGAAAAGAAGAGAAGGAAGCAGTAAGGAATAGCGAAGGGATGTGAAGAAACCAGAGGAACAACAGCGTTATTTATAGAAGAGAAAGGCAACCGCTCACCTCCAACCGCGGTCACTGAACAGTCGCTAAACATTCAATATACACCTCCACCCGTCCAAAGACACGTCAGGCGGCTGACGCCGTTTCATGCAGCACTACACCCATTGGGACTCCAGTCAACAGCGCAAAGGATATGATTACACTCGCCGTCCCATCACATTACAACTCAGAAGCAGCCGGTTAAAACACTCAGCGTACCAAGCCGTCCCTTGCCCACACCCATTGGGGGGGGACGCCCAGGAATTGTCAGTATATTTTTCAAAATGGTCACATCTGTACAGAGCATGCAGTGAATGCCTCAAGACAAAAATGAGATATCAACAAGAGTTAAAGGGAAGCCAAGTATAGCCAGCAGAGTGCAAAATATGGTCGACAGACATGACTTGAAGACTAGACAGAGAACGTCCATCGAACGTCCAATCAGTTGCAGAGCAAATACACTATGCTACTCAGCAAGATATGGAAGGATTGCAAATTCAGTTGCAAAAGACAAAACACATGCTGACCTCCGAAGCATAATATTGATGACATAGCACGGATGACATCATGCCAACTTTTTTATAAGCAGAAAGAATAATCTTCAGCAAAAGGACACAAAAAGAAGACCTTCAAGCGAATTATCCTCAAAAAATCCACTTGAAGGTCGGGGGCTACACCCATTGGGTGCACCTTCGGTGCACCCCATGGATTGTCATTCTAAGCCAGGATAGCACCAATTTCTAAGGGCATGGGACAAGATTAAGAAGCCAATCTTCAACTGGAATAAAGGAACACAAATGGAAGTAATCTCTGTTGAAGACCTTCGAGTAGATTATTTTCTAAAATCTACTCGAAGCTCGGGGGCTACACCCATTGGGTGCACCTTCGGTGCACCCCATGGATTGTCATTCTAAGCCAGGATAGCACCAATTTCTAAGGGCATGGGACAAGATTAAGAAGCCAATCTTCAACTGGAATAAAGGAACACAAATGGAAGTAATCTCTGTTGAAGACCTTCGAGTAGATTATTTTCTAAAATCTACTCGAAGCTCGGGGGCTACACCCATTGGGTGCACCTCCGGTGCACCCAATAAGGTTCAGAATCCTACAAACAGGAATGCCGATCTCTAAGGCACAGGCTGGAAGCTAGATTTTGGTCAACAAATGATCGAAGCAGGAGAGAACAACAGGAAGCCACCTTTCTTCAAATCACCTACAAGCTGGACCTGAGATCTTCGGGTTGATTACCTCTAAATTAACCCAAAGATCGGGGGCTTGTGGGGGATAGATATCCCCCGGGTCCACTAAAAGAGTAAAGGACCTCACGAAAGGCCCAAGGGCCCAATAAATCGTAAGGTTATTCTTTCGTGGGCCTGGGGAAAAAAACAACCAGCGACACAGGGCGACATGAGGCCGGATTGGTGCGAACCCGGACGGCCCAGAGCGTCGAGCGAGTGGCTGCAACGGAGATCCGACTTTCCCGCGTCAGGGCCTCCATGCAACGACGCCACGTGAGGATAAGTCGGCGAGGGTTACGTAAAGGATAATCCCGAGAGGTTCACTATCTTTTAGCCATTTGTTGTTATCTTATCCATGTGTACTGCCCCACGGTCGAGTATATAAGGCCTAGGGGGCACCCCTTCAGAACGATCGACCCATTACTTAGCCACCCACATCAACTCTCTGTATTCTCGATCCAGAGAGCTCTCTTGTAACCATATCCACCAAGCATACTCATCAGGACGTAGGGTGTTACGCATCACTAAGCGGCCCGAACCTGTAAATCTTGTCCACCGTCCCTCGTGCGATCGGCACGAACCATTCTGCTACAGTTGTCGACACCTTCCTACTCCTAAAACATCTTGAGGGGCAACCCCGGGTGTGCGGTCGGACCCTAAACACCGACAGCGAGCCCCACGTGCGACGTGGGCGCGGAGACCGCGGCACGCGCGGCGGCGGTTACGCGAAGACGAGAGAGCTAACAGCTCGGGCTCGCGGCGCAGAGAGAGAGAGGGGAAAGCGAGCGCGGGCGCGAGGAAGGCGGGGCTGACGGGCCGGGCCCACGGGCAGAGAGAGCGAGAGAACGGGCGCACGCGGGGAACGGTTGCGCCGACAGGTGGGACCGGGCGAGCAGAGAGAGCGGGGAAAGCGGCGCGCGCGCGGGGAACGCGGGGCTGACAGGCCGGGCCCGCGACGCAGAGAGAGAGGGAGGCGGGCGCTGAGACGGCGGCCGCGCCGACAGGTCGGGCCCGCTGCGCAGAGAGAGAGGAGGGGGAGAGGGCGCGCGCGCGGGAGATGGGCCGACTGGGCCGAAAGGCCGAGGGGGCGGGGGTAGCGGGCTGCTTTTCCTTTTTCTTTTATTTTGGAATTGTTTTCTCTTTTCTTTTTATTTTCTCCACTTGATTCAAATTCAAATAAGCCACAAATTCAAATTAGACCTTTTGAGAATTATGCACCAAACAAAAGTGAAATCTAGGGTTCAATATGATGCAACAGTTCACACTCCCTTAGGGTTTGAGCCCATAGACTATAGTTACAAATAAAATAACCACTTTTCTCCTATAGAAATGAGAAAGAAAAGATTGGGGAAGGATGAGAAAAGGAAGTAACACCTGAATTTGTGAATATGAGCAAAGAAATTTTATACCCCCAAATTCAGGGTGTTACAACATTTGAGAGAGTATTACGTATCATCAAGCTCAACCCTTTGTGCTAGTAATGTTTTCAATTAAACAAACTATTCGATCTTATGTTATCCAACTTTATGCGATTTATACAATAGCTAAATTTTGCAGATACTGTCAGATACGGTACCACAGTTAAAATGCAAACACTGTGACCGATGAAGCACTAATCCCACAATGCAACATTGATGAATCACTAATCCCTACACAATCAGTGTTTTGTTTGGTTCAGCTGTATATTCTAAAAAAAAATCTGATTTTAGCTGTAAGTTGTAAGGAAGTTGCTATGAGTTGACGATTATGGAAAAGTTAAAATTTATTTGATAGAAACAATTATCAACTAGATAGAAATCTAAAAATTTAACTAGAGGAATCTATAAATTTTTAAGAATCTATTCTAATGTTGTACCTATTTGGTTGAGATTCTAGATTTTTGTAGGCCCTGTTTGATTGAAATTCCAGATTTTTATAGACAAATCTAGTTGAGAAAGCTGAACCAAACAAAAAGACACCCTGCACAGATTCTCCAGGTTATCAGTTCATGCATCAGCAGATTACATCCCCGGTCAATATCTCAAATAGCGCATTAGCTATGTACTAACTTTAGAAGGTCTACGCTACCATCATCTGAATTATTGACGAATTTGCTTCTCCTAAAGATTGCATAGATATTAAACAACCAACTAATTTAAGGGCTAGTTTAGAAACTCTATTTTCTGAAGAGATTCCTATTTTCTCAAGGAAAAATAAACTAATTTATCTTGTTAAAATAGAAATCCCTTCGAAAAATGAGTTCCTAAATTAGCCTTAAATGCACAAACCTACACTCAGGATATCAATATGCTGGAAATTCAATTGATCAACTGGAGATTAAAATAAGATTAGAGAACATGAAATTGCAGTTTATTTACATGGCATTCAGACTGCACGGGAACATCCATGGACTATTTAATTGCACTTGCTGCAATAAACATCGTGTGCAGAGTACAGGTCTAGGTTCCAACTCGACTATGTGTCTGGTTTGCCCATTATCTCCTCATCACCCGAGTCATTTTCCTCTTCACTCAGCTCTTCGTCACTGGACTCGTCTTCTGGGCTGACACCAGCATCCTCTGGTTTGGCGTATTTTTGACAGTACTCTAAAAAAAACATGTGAAAGGAAAACTGAGTTTTCAAGTACTGAGGAACAGAGGTCAATTCAATATTGATAAACATAAAAAAAAAGAACCGAGAAAGTGAATGCAATTCAATAAACACCACAAAGACTGGGTGGAACAATATATTCTAGTACAGGAACCACTGGAAACAACCAATCTCTTGATAGCTAAACACATCGTGCAATGTGGCAGCATGGCAAGTTGATTATTTCTCTACTTAAATTCCGATGTACATATTTTAAACAAATTTTCAGGACTTGAGGATATCAAGGCCTTCCATGACTGAAATCAAATAAACCCATCGCATGTCCCCTTATCCTATAAAAAAACAGCACATCCTGTGCCATCCCAATTTGATACAAGAACATGCTCATCTAGGAAACTAACAATTTTATGGACTTCCCGATCTGAAACTGACAGACCACATGGTAGCTTAAAACCTCTAAGCAGTACCTAACAAAGTCTTACCTCTTAGGCAATCACACTGCTATAGTCAATAATATAAATTACAACCTAAGAGGTAAAACTACTGAGATATACTGAAATAATAGTTGCACACACAATAGATCGCCTATAATGAGAGCAACTCCAAGAGTCTCTTTATGTCCTCCTTTATTGATAGGAATATAGATTTTGGTGAAAAAAAATGCTCTGTAACAGCTCGTTTAATTGGATCTCCAATTATTGGCATCCTCTATTCCGGATTCCTTGCTAGACAAAGCTGGAGGGTGGAAAGATATATAGCGATTTTATTCAAATGGCTGTCCAGGCGATGATTTAGAGACGGGGTTTTAGAAAGACTCTTGGAGATGCTCTAAACCAACACATTCTTGGAAGGTTTTTAGTTCTTACCTAAAACTAGTATTGAACTATTCTTGAAAGCATTTTTATTACTTAAAATGGTTTATGTATGTCAAGGAGATGAATTATCCATTTGTCCCACATTCTTTTAGTTCATAAAGGAGTGCAAACTGCAAAGTACATATAGTATCCCAACTTTCAATGCCGTCGTTAAATGTTTTGATATATCTCCAAGCAAGTTTAGAACAAGACAGTAATAACATATACTAGTACATAATGTATTACCTTTCACCTTTTGTTCATAAGCAGGGCGATCACGCATCATCAACGCAGCTGCATCTCCATTTAATGGATCAGAAGGATTAGGATATAACAGAAGTTGTGGAAGGAAGACCTCGAACACATTGACAAGATCTGCAAAATATCACACATAGGTTCAAGTTAACCCTGTTATAACAGAGTACAAAACATGAAGCTTTAACTGTACAGATAGGGCACAGAGAGAATGAACTGGTTGTCGATCCTAATAATGAAATGCAAAGATCAATCTTACCAAACATTGGGCTCCATGTCTGGTTGATGACATCCAAACAGACTGAACCAGACCTGCAGGTTGCATTCATCCAGGAGTGGTTAGGAGCTAGATTGTTAATGTGGTTGAAATTGACAAGGTAACAGGTCATTGAGTTCAAAAGTACTCACATTTCATCGACATTTGGGTGATATATCTTATTGATGAAACCAATCGATGGGGATTTGTAAGGATACGCATCTGGCAGTTCTACTCTAACCCTCCATATACCTCCTTGATAAATGCCTATTGAATTCAGCATAGTATCCATAAGATAGTGCAGCCAGCCCTCCTAAATCACTAGTGCAGGACAAGACTGAAGCTTTAAGTGCAACATTAAGATAGTAAAGACAGCATACGAAGCAAAAGCAGCTCAGCAACAAGTTAAAATTGGGTATGATAAAATTTATTCTTAAGCTACAACATTGGAAGCAAAACGCCACAATGATCAAGAAAAAATTCTGAACTTCCTGAAAACTTGCAATTCGGTCTATATAGATTATAAATCAGGAGCTACAGAAGCATCGGCCCTAGAAAGAAAACCTAAATCGGCCTTTTGTGTGAAAAAACCGTACTTTCGTTAGGCCCACGAAATTCAACAAAGAACTCCTGCATCCCATCGTTCACCATATCCACCTTGTAGTCGCTCATCATCCTGCAGGCATCAACATGCAGTAGAAACGCAGATCAAGGAATCCGCATCGAAATCCTATAGAAAAATCACCGAATCACGCCACCAGAATCCTCACAGCTTCATGAGGTCCATCTCCCGGCGCTTGCTTGGAGAAGACATCTTGGGAAACCACAAGAATTCGCCGCTCCGCTCCTCCCTTTACGATGCGCTGGAGATAAAGAGGAGGGAAAAGAAGAGATTAAGCAGCCGGTGTTGCTACCTCTTCTCTCTCTATTATTGATTTTATTTTTGTTGTGATGGTCACACGGGAGAGAGGTACAGGAGGCGAGTAAAATTTGTAAGATATTCGGACAATTCGGCACTGTACTTTTTATCCAGTAAGAGCAACTTTAGTAAGAGCAACTTTAGTAGTTCTCTAAAAGACTTTCTAAATCAATAATTTAGGTAGTTAACATAAAAACTATTCTCCAACAGTTCTCTAAATGAACTTTCTAAATTTAACAACTTGTCGTCTAACCTCATTTTCTCTCTACATTTGGCAACCATTTAACAACTCCCTAAACAAAAATGTTGACTGCATTATATAGTTTTTGTGACTTATTTTTTATGTAGATAGATACAAAACAAAATTACAACCTATATTTAGAGAACTATTGGAGAACTCACATTTTTTTACTCCAAAAGCCATTTAGCAACTTCTTAAATATGTGATTTAGAGAGCTAAAATATACATAACTATTGGAGTTGCTCTAATGTCCTAGGGCTCTTTTGGATTGCGGAAATTTTTTCCATTTTCTATGTTTTTTTGAAAATAAACTGATGCATGTGAAATTACTATATGATTTCTCTAAAATTCCTACATTCCAAAGAAGTCATAATCTTTTTTATATTACACAAATATATATATATATATATATATATTTATATATTTTATATTATAGCTACTGGCATAGAAAAATTAGGGCATGTGATTTCCTTAAATTTCTGTGTCACTGATGATTGTATCTAAATGGTATATAAAGAAACAGAATATTTACAATAGTAGCATATATCTTGTGCTAATTCTACTAGAAATGGCAGTGTGTCGGATTGTGTTCGGGTAGAATAATACCCGACCCGATATAGTACTCGAGCTTCTACAAATATCCATACTCACCAAGCTAACAATACATTATATCCGTAGCCGTGCCCACCGAGTGCCTGTCGGATATCGAGTACCCGCAAGAGTCCAGCCGAGCATATACATGGAATCCCGAAGCGTTCTGTATCGTTATCGCACTTGCTTGGGCGCCATGTGTCCCTTCTCGTGGCTCTTGGCACAATCGAATGGCGTAGGTGCAAAACAAATACTCGTACTTGGTGGATAATCAACGGGCAACTCGATCCTATGTCGTAACTTCGGCTGACGTAGCCGCCGGCCGGCCGGCTAACACGTGGGCCTAGTCGCGCCCTAACCTAGCCTGGTAGTGGCAGGACGTTACGACATAGGAGCCGCTCACTAAGCAACATGGCCTAGAAAACTTCACTGCCACTTTCGCTAAGGAATATGTTCAAAGCCCTAACAAGCTAACACACCCAACCATGGTTCGGCATTGCAATCGCACATGACGGGGCAGTGGCAGAGCGTGGCTGCTGCAACAAGATGGGAGGGGTTACCGGAGGGCGCAGCCAGGGTCTCCAAGGCGGTGAGGCTGGACAGAGCACCAAGTGTTGTTGAGCAGCGACCGGTGGGCCGGTGGCAGAGCCAGGGATGATATTGGAATGCAGTATGAACAGGATAGGATGGCCAAGATGACTGTGTTTTGGGTAATGTCTTCATGGGCCTTGATTTCTAGTGAATGTGGCCTATTTAAATGGGTGGACTAATATCTCGAGTATCCACTCAATACCTATGGATAAAATATTTTATCCATACCCTACCTAATATTTTTCAGGTATCCGATCCAACAGGACTCGTGAGTGAGATTTCTTATCGATATCCATATCCACTGAGTACGAAACCCGTGGATATTCATAACCATGTGTCCAACTGTCATCCCTAAACGCTACGATCCTAGAGAGGGGAGGGTCAACGGAGGCGGTGGCGCGAGGGAAGGGGTTGATGGAGGTAGCAGCGCGAGTGAGGGGGAGGGAGGGGGGAGGGGGAGACTAGACGAGGGGATCGGGGGGAGGGAGGGGAGAGATGATGGATGGTCTAAATAATATTGTCCATTGAATTTGAGAGAGTAGGGAGAGTGGTTATCCAGCGATCTAAATGGTGTATTAAGTCTTGGTGCAATTTGTTTGGTGGATTTAGTGGAGGTTATGTGTGTGGGGTGATTTGGTTGGGTGGATTTTGCAAAGTGTAAACTTGTGGATTATATATGTCACACCCGGTTTTGGAAGGCAAACCGAATGCGAACCATGTATGTGCCAGGATTAAAAATTCACTTACACAGTGATTACATAATTGGACATCATCACACAATGCTCAAAGTAAATAGCAGAAAGGTACTTTATTACAATAAGATGTCCAAGACATCCACAGAGTCTAATACATAGCCATAGTCATTAACATTAATATCAAAGTACGGAATACGAAACATAGAAGATAAGCCTACACTAGCAGCTGACTGGGGGTTTGCCACTAAGAAAAACTAGAACTCGTCGTAGTCCTAGAACTCCTCAAAGTCCTCCATGTTGCCAGCATCTCCTCCTGAGAACTGAGTACAGTGGGGAGAACCTAGGGTGGGGGTGGTTTGTAAAGCAAGGGTGATTACACATCAATGTACTCAGCAAATGTCCCGTTTGGCTAAAGTGGACTAGCTTTATGTGGGGTTAAGGTTAAGCAGTTGCTTTTACTTGGTCAAGTATTTATTACTATTAGTAGAGCCAAATTTTAGTAGTAACCCAATTATTACCCAAATGTACCTCCTCCAAGAGGAAATACCAAGGATCAAAATTATAACCATCATTACTACCATCATCATAAAAGTAACCAAAGTTCTTCTAATCAAAGAGGATCTCAAGGCTTCTTTTAACAGTGAGCTCGGCTGATATACCCGTTTCTAACACTCTGTAGAGGTTGTACACTTTACCCACAAGTCGTGATCCCTTTCCAGCCTGGGTTGTATAGACCCGATCTTCACTACCGAGGTGAATGGCCAGGAATACACTACGTAGCCTTTACAAAGACTCCCTGGTGCATAGCTACTCGTTAGGTTTCGCCAGTCGTACAAATGTAGTACACCTCCCCAAGGTGGGTGACTAACAAAACCAAATCGAATGAACCTCCGCACCCCCCTTGGCAGAGCGAGCACTATGCCCCTGCCCCCATTGATGGCCCTCAGGCAAAGCCAACTACACCCCTAAGTTCATCTAATTAATCAGCTAAGGGCGTCTCATTCCACCCTCATGGTTGCACTGTTATCTTGGGTGGTCACTCCACAAACAGGTCCTTATGGAGAGGTACTCAGGAAAATGGCCTGAGCCCCCTAGAGTATCACAATATCATCATCGGGATAACATCATCATATCATAAATAATCACATCATGTTCATTGATTAAGTTAAAGCAATAGCATAAAGCTAACCATGATAACCTAAAAAGGTAAACAAGGATAAGGTAAATACAGATTAGTCAATCCTTAGGTTTCAATAATGTAATGTGGGACAGTGAATTATGAAGTATGTAGGACATAATAGGTCAGAGGACACTTGCCTTCACCAGGTTGTTGCTCAGGAAGATCTTCAGCAACACACTCAGGAACCACGGACTGCTCGGTGTCTAAATGAAACGATCATGCATTCAATTCATTTGGTAAATGACAAATAATTAACACATCAATCATGTACAAACATGGGAACACATCTCAAAGAGAAAAGTATAAACTCAAAAGGGAGTTTAAGTTATAGAGTAGACTAATCTCACTAAGTAGTTAATTACTCTTTAAGTGATGTCTATCTCCATGGTTACATAATCTAATTCTATTCATTTCAATGAGACATAAAAGTTACACCAGAGATAAATTCATGTAATACACATTACTAATCTCACAAGATTAAATATTCTTTAACCACTAGGGTTTTCTTTTTACCTATTTTATTAAGTGAACAATTCAATATATATATTAAACCATAGTTAAACATAAAAATTAGAGTGTGCAGATTGTGAATGGAACTAATTTATTTAAACATAAAATATTCCTATGAACATTTTGAAATTTGAATCACTAAATTTGGAGTTCATATGCAAAAGATATGAAATAAACAAGTTTGGGAGTTTAAAATATGAAATAGGTCTAATTCTGTAATTATTTAAAAGCCTAGGGTTCAATCTGCGAGATTACAGGGGCCTGCGCGCGAAAACCAGGGACGGCGGGTTGATTTCTAAAACTCGATGGTCTCGTTAGCAAAATTACCATGCGAAGGGGTACGAGGTCCACTTAACCGTTAGATCTAAAATCAACGACTGAGATTAGATCTGTGGGTGAGCGCGCGAACGCGGGCGCGGGTGCGCACTGACCAGTGGGCCAGGGCATTCAGCGGCCGAGGCGGGGAGGGCGGACTGACCGGCCGGGCCTAGTGCCAGGGGCACAGGCGACTGACAGGTGGGTCCGGACGCAGGGCGCGCGTGCGCGAAGCGGTATCCCGCAATCTGGGTCATGCGATAGAGATCAGACGGGGGAGATCAAAGTCGGGAGGGCTGGTTAGCTGCGGGCGGCGCCGCTCCTCCTCGTGGCGGTGAGGTCTCTAGAGTCGGGGCGGGTGCGTGCTACGGCGGTTCTAGGGTCACCGGGGTTGGCTAGAAACGAAGAGGAAGACACGGCGAACTCACTGGTGGGAATTTGACTACAAGGCCGGGGTCAGAGAGGGGAGAACGGCGGAGGAAAGGCTCCAGGCGGATCGAGGCAACTCTGGTGAGGAATTTCGGCCATGGGGAGGGGGCCTGAGGCGCGCTAGGGCCTGGACTAGTTTCAGCAGAGCGAGGGGAACACCAGGGATCGACGCGGGGGCACTGGACCGGACCAATTTGGCCGGTCACCGCGCGGGTGTGGCGGACCGCCACGACTGAACTCCGGCGAAGCCAAAATTGGCCAACGACGAAGCATAATTTGGGGAATTGAGCATGGGAACAGATGTCTCACCTCGGGGCGAAGCTCGAGGTCGCTTGGCGTGGTGTCTAGCGAACTAGATGACTGGCACGGCGGGCGCATATCTCCGGTGAGGCCAAGCGGTGAGGGCAGAGCGTGAGGCTGTGCAAAATGGGACGGGGGAGTGAGTGTGGGTGCGGGCGATGCTCAAAAAGGAGCTGGGGCGCATGGGCGGGTATCGTGGCCGAGGATCTCGACGTGCGTGCGCGTGTGCTGGTCCACGGCAAGGCGCGGGGAAGGCAGAGCTGACAGGTGGGTCCCACGGCGCAGCGAGAGGAAACGGGAGCGCGGGGAAACGGTTCAGCGAGCTGACGAGGCGGGCCTACGAGACAGAGAGGGAGAGGAGCGCGCGGGTGAGGGCAACTGGCGCTGACAGCGCGGCCCCACTGGGCAGAGGGAGAGGGGGAGAAGGCGCGGGCTGAGGGGAAACGCCGCTGACAGAGCGGCCCCACCTGTCAGGCGGCACGGGCGCGCGCGCAAGGTCCCGCTAGGCTGGATGGGTCGGTTTGGGCTGCTTTAGGTTTTTCTATTTTCCTGGAATTTCTAATTGTTTTTCTATTTCTTTTTCTCTAGGGTTTTCAATTCAAATTCAAACCAAGTTTCAAATTCAAACTAATTCAAACATGTGCAACAATTCAAAAAATATTTAAGCTCAGCATGATGCAACATTTCATGACTCGTAATATTTTGACAAAAATAAATAATTAATCCCTCCCTAATTAAGCTAAACCTACTCAAAAAGGAAAAAGAGAGAGAAGCTAGAGAGAGATGGAACTAGAGAGAGAGAGAGAAGAGTAACACCTGAATTTGGATGATAATTAGAAAGAAACTTTATAATCCTAAATTTAGGGTGTTACAGACCTATCCCCCTTAAAAAGAATCTCGCCCTCGAGATTCAAGGCTGGCTAGAAAAGAGCTCAGGATACTTGGCTTTCAAATTATCTTCTCTTTCCCAGGTTACTTCTTCTTCTGAGTGATGACCCTATTTGACTTTGCACATCCTGATGGTGCTTCTGCGAGTGACCCGATCTGCTGTCTCCAAAATCTGAGTTGGCTTCTCAATATATGTCAGATCTTCTTCAACTTCAAGGTCCTCTGTTGGCAACTGCTCTTCTGGCACTCTCAAGCATTTCTTTAGCTGAGACACATGGAATACGTCATACACAGCTGACAGATTCTCTGGTAAGCTGAGTTGATATGCCACTTCTCCACGCCTTGCTTAAATCTAGTATGGTCCGATGTATCGGGGTGCTAGCTTGCCTTTGACTCCGAATCTTTTGATTCCTCTAATCGATGACACCTTCAAGTAGACATAATCTCCCACTTCAAAACTCAGTTATCTTCTTTGGATGTCAGCATAGCTTCGCTGTCTGGACTGCGCTGCCTTTAGATTCTCTCGGACCATTCTGTTGTTCTCTTCGGCTTCAAGCAAAATATCTGGACCAAACACCTGCCTTTCGCCAGGTTGGTCCCAATGCAATGGAGTTCTGTAATTTCTCCCATAAAGTGCTTCGAATGGTGACATCTTTAGACTGGCTTGATAGCTGTTGTTGTAAGAGAATTCTGCATACGGTAGCCTCTTGTCCCAACCTATCTTGTCTTGCAAAGCACAAGCCCTCAACATGTCTTCAAGAATCTAGTTGGTTCTCTCAGTCTGACCATCTGTCTGCGGGTGATAAGCTGAACTGAACTTCAAGTGTGTGCCCAATGCTTCATGCAACTGCTGCCAAAAATGAGAGGTGAACTGAGTGCCTCTATCTGATACTATCTTCTTTGGAACACCATGTAAGCACAAAATTCGAGACATGTATAGTTCGGCCAACACTGCACTATTGTAGGTGGTCTTGATTGGTATGAAATGGGCTACCTTTGTCAAACGGTCCACTACTACCCAGATGGAGTCATAACCAGTACGAGTGCGAGGCAAACCGACTATAAAGTCCATCCGGTCTCATCCCACTTCCACTGAGGGATCTGCAATGGCTGCAACAAACCTGCAGGTCTCTGATGTTCTGCTTTAATCCTCTGACAACTGTCACATACTGCCACATACTCTGCTATCTCCCTTTTCATACCATACCACCAGAATCGTTTCTTCAGGTCTTGGTACATCTTCTCGCTACCAGGATGTATAGAATATGCTGTCTCATGAGCTTCCTTGAGAATCAGTTCCCGGATCGATTTGATGTCGGGAACACAAAGTCTATCTTTGAACCATACCACTCCTTCTGCGTCTTCACGGAAATCCTTGCCTTTTCCATGTATGATCAGCTGTCATATCTCATTGATCTTCTCATCATCCTTCTGGCCCTTCCTGATGTCTTGTTCTAGAGTGGGTTCCAACTCAATTGTCACTCCTTGAGTGTTGTTCAGAAATCCGAGACTCAATCGGTCAAAATCCTTTGCTAGCACATACGACATGGGGTGAGCGGCCAACATATTAACTTGACTCTTTTTGCTTAGAGCATCTGCAACCACATTTGCTTTGCCTGGGTAATAATGAATCTCTAGCTCATAATCTTTGATCAACTCTAGCCATCTTCGTTGCCTCATGTTTAGCTCTGACTGAGTGAATATGTACTTGAGACTCTTGTGGTCTGTGTAGATATCACACTTCTGCCCATACAAATAGTTCCTCCAGGTCTTTAGTGCATGAACCACTGCTGCTAACTCCAGACCATGAGTAGGATAATTCTTCTCATGAATCTTCAGCTGTCGAGACGAGTATGCCACTACTCTCCCTTCCTGCATTAACACACATCCCAGGCCGGTGTACGAAGCATCACAATATACTGAGAATGACTTATGGACATCTGGCATAATTAATATTGGCGCTGTTGTCAATTTCTCCTTCATCTTAAAGGACTTTTGGCATGCTGGGGTCCATTTGAACTCAACCTTATCTGCCAACAAGGCTATCATTGGTCTAGCAATCTTGGAGAAGCCTTCAACAAAACGCCGATAATAATCGGCCATTCCAATGAAACTCTTGATTCCTCAGACATCTTTTGATGCTTTCCAGTCCAGAATCGCTCCTTCCTTCTTCGGATCTACAACCAATCCCTCTTGATTTATGACGTGACCTAAGAACAGGACTTCACTGATCTAGAACTCGCACTTGCTAAGCTTGACATATAACTGGCAATCTCATAACCTCAGAAGTACTTTCCTCAAATGCTCTTCATGCTCTTGCTCATTGTAGGAATATACAAGAATATCATCAATGAACACCACTACGAACTTGTCGAGGTAGTCCATGAACACACTGTTCATCAGGTACATGAAGTAAGCTGGTGCATTCGTCAACCCGAATGACATGACCGTGAACTCATATAGTCCATACTTGGTGATGAATGTTGTCTTTGGTATATCCGAAGGCCGGATTCTGAGCTGATGGTAACCTGACCTCATATCTATCTTCGAGAACACACTGGCTCCTCTCAACTGATCGAATAGGTCCTCGATTCAAGGAAGGGGGTACTTGTTCTTGATAGTGACTTCATTCAAGGATTTGTAGTCAATGCACATCCTCTTTGTTCCATCCTTCTTCTCCACAAATAGCACTGGGGCTACCCAAGACGAGGTACTTGGTCTGATGTAGCCTTTCTCTAACAACTCATCAATCTGCTTCTTGAGTTCCACCAATTCTGGTCTAGACACTCGATATGCTCTCTTGAAATAGGGGCGGTGCCTGGTATAAGCTCTATGGCAAATTTAATTTTACTTTCAGGTGGCATACCTGGTAACTCCTCGGGAAACACATTTGGGAATTCTAATACTACATTGATAGCCTCTGATGGTTCAACTTCCTCAATATGGGCAGTGTCGGGGACCATAATTAGGGGTACCCTCAAGACGCCTAATTCTCAGCTGGTAACCCCCATCAGCATAAAGCTGCAGAGGCCTGATGGGTTTGATTAAGTCAGGGATCAGTCCATACGAGCGACTCGATCACGCCACGCCCGAGCCTAGCCTCGGGCGAGGGCAGCCGACCCTAAGATGACTCCGTCTCGCCCGAGGCCTCCTCTTTCACGGCAGACGCATCTCCGGCTCGCCCGAGGCCCCGCCTTCGATAATAAGTAACCCTGACTAAATCACCGCGCCAACCGACCAAGTCACCGGGGCGTTTAACGCAAAAGGTAAGACCGACGGGCGACCAGACTTCGCCAGAGGTGCCATGGGAGGCTCCGCCCGACCCAGGGCTCGGACTCGGGCTAAGGCCCCGGAAGACGGCGAACTCCGCTCCGCCCGACCCAGGGCTCGGACTCGGGCTAAGGCCCCGGAAGACGGCGAACTCCGCTCCGCCCGACCCAGGGCTCGGACTCGGGCTAAGGCCCCGGAAGACGGCGAACTCCGCTCCGCCCGACCCAGGGCTCGGACTCGGGCTAAGGCCCCAGAAGACGGCGAACTCCGCTCCGCCCGACCCAGGGCTCGGACTCGGGCTAAGGCCCCAGAAGACGACGAACTCCGCCTCGCCCGACCCAGGGCTCGGACTCCGCCCTGGCCTCTGCCGAATGGCCTCTGCCCCGCCCGACCAGGGAGCTCAGGTTCGGCCTCGGCCATGCAGGACGGACTCGACCTCGACTTCGGAGGAACCTCCACGTCGCCCGACCTAGGACACAAGACCGCCACGTCAACGGGAAGCGTCATCATCACCCTGCCATGAGCCGACTTGGGTCGCAGAGAACAAGACCGGCGTCCCATCTGGCCAGCTCCGCCAGATAGGCAATGATGGCGCCTCACTAGACCATGACGACGGCGACTCTCGACTCCCTTACGAAAGCAGGGAGACGTCAGCAAGAGCACAACTGTTCCGACAGCTGTCCCTCCATCAGGCTCCACTGCTTCTCCGACAGCCACGACGCCACACCAACAGGGTGCCAAGATCTCTCCGGCTGCCACCTTGGCATGTACTCAGGGCACTAGCTCTCCCCCGCTAGACACGTAGCGCCTTGCTACACCCCCATTTTGTACACCTGGATCCTCTCCTTACGCTTATAAAAGGAAGGACCAGGGCCTTCTTAGAGAAGGTTGGCCTCGCGGGAACGAAGGGCAGGGGCAGGCGCTCTCTCGGGGCCGCTCGCTCCCCTCACCCGCGCGGACGCTTGTAACCCCCTACTGCAAGCGCACCCGACCTGGGCGCGGGGCGAACACGAAAGGCCGCGGGAATCTCCGTCTCCCTCCCCGATTCCGACCCCCGACTACTGTCACAAAGTACTCGGGGGAAACGAGACCGGAATTGTGGCTCGCGGACTACCGCCTGGCCTGTCAGCTGGGTGGGACGGACGACGACAACCTCATCATCCGCAACCTCCCCCTGTTCCTCTCCGACACCGCTCGTGCCTGGTTGGAGCACCTGCCTCCGGGGCAGATTTCCAACTGGGAGGATCTGGTCCAAGCTTTCGCCGGTAACTTCCAGGGCACGTACGTGCGCCCCGGGAATTCCTGGGATCTCCGAAGCTGTCGGCAACAGCCGGGAGAGTCCCTTCGGGACTACATCCGGCGATTCTCGAAGCAGCGCACCGAGCTGCCCAACATCACCGACTCCGATGTCATCGGCGCGTTCCTCGCCGGCACCACCTGCCGTGACCTGGTGAGCAAGTTGGGTCGCAAGACCCCCACCAGGGCGAGCGAGCTGATGGACATCGCCACCAAGTTCGCCTCCGGCCAGGAGGCGGTCGAGGCCATCTTCCGAAAGGACAAGCAGCCCCAGGGCCGCCCGTCGGAAGATGCTCCCGAGGCGTCTGCTCCGCGCGGCGCCAAGAAGAAAGGCAGGAGGAAGTCGCAAGCGAAACGCGACGTTCCCGATGCAGACCTTGTCGCCGCCGCCGAGCACAAGAACCCTCGGAAGCCCCCTAGAGGTGCTAACCTCTTCGACAAGGCACTCAAGGAGACGTGCCCCTACCATCAGGGGCCCGTCAAGCACACCCTCGAAGAGTGCGTCATGCCTCGGCGCCACTTCCATCGGGCCGGGCCACCCGCAGAGGGCGGCAGGGCTCACGACGCCGACAAAGGGGAAGATCGCCAAGCAGGAGAGTTCCCCGAGGTCCGCGACTGCTTCATGATCTACGGAGGGCATTCGGCGAATGCCTCGGCTCGGCATCGTAAGCAAGAGCGTCGGGAGGTCTGCTCGGTGAAGGTGGCGGCACCAGTCTACCTAGACTGGTCCGACAAGCCCATCACCTTCGACCGGGACGACCACCCCGACCACGTGCCGAGCCCGGGGAAGTACCCACTCGTCGTCGACCCCGTCATCGGCGACGTCAGGCTCACCAAGGTCCTGATGGATGGGGGCAGCTGCCTCAACATCATCTACGCCGAGACCCTCAGGCTCCTGCGCGTCGGTTTGTCATCCGTCCGAGCAGGCGCTGCGCCCTTCCATGGGATCATCCCTGGGAAGCGCGTCCAGCCCCTCGGGCAGATCGACCTTCCTGTCTGCTTCGGAACACCCTCCAACTTCCGAAGGGAGACCTTGACGTTCGAGGTGGTCGGGTTCCGAGGAACCTACCACGCAGTGTTGGGAAGGCCATGCTACGCGAAGTTCATGGCCGTCCCCAACTACACGTACCTGAAGCTCAAGATGCCAGGCCCCAACGGGGTCATCACCGTCGGCCCCACGTACAAACACGCGTTCGAATGCGATGTGGAGTGCGTGGAGTACGCCGAGGCCCTCGCCGAGTCCGAGGCCCTCATCGCCGACCTGGAAAGCCTCTCCCGAGAGGTGCCGGACGTGAAGCGACACGCCGACAACTTCGAGCCAGCGGAGACGGTCAAGGCCGTCCCTCTCGACCCCAGTGGCGACGCCTCCAAGCATGTCCGGATCAGTTCTGGGCTCGGTCCCAAATAAGAAGCAGTACTCGTCGACTTTCCTCGCGCAAACGTCGACATTTTTGCGTGGGGTCCCTCGGGCATGCCCGACATACCGAGGGATGTCACCGAGCACTCGCCGGATATCTGGGCAGGAGCCCGACTCGCCAAACGGCCTCTGCGCGAACGACGCCTGGGGGCTGCGCCCTTTCCCCACTCACACATAAGAATCAGTCATCAAGGAAGGGTCGGCCTCGCCCCGGCGGAGCCCGACCCTCCCTCGGGGGCTAAAAAGGGGGAACCCCTCTCGTCGAGTTTGGACGTACCGTTCCGCGTCAAAGAAACTCTTTTTTCGGTCAAGAAGGGTTTTTTGCGTTCTCCTGGATGCGTCAGAAGCAGGGTCCCGAGGAGCGAACTTGGGTACGAGTAAATGGCGAGACCGACTGAGCTGGGGAACACCTATGCCTCCGGGCTAGGGACACCTCACTCGTCGCCTGCCACGAAAAAGGACCCAGCTCGGGAAATCACCCTGTTGTCGACACTACGGGCCAGGCGCGAAAATCGAAACGAAAAGGAGCATGACTTCACGGAAGAGAAGTAAAATGTCCAGGCCTCGGTGGCCGCGGCAAATCACACATCCAACGGAAATTGTCCCAACAAAAATCAGGCGCCGCCTCGGGAAGGCGCCGCGCCCTCAACTCCACCCCCGCCGTCGGTAAGGTCCACCTCCGCTTCCGGCGGCGGCGCAGGAGGAAGAATCTCCGCTTCGAAGACGGTCGCCAGCGCCGCGCTCGGACCCGCAGCGACCGCGTCGAGCCGCTGAACTTCCGCCAGGGCCGCCTCGTCTTCGTCAGGAAGGCAGTACCCCTCACTGACCCGCTCCAAGTCCACGACGTAGTGGGAAGCGAGCACGGCGAAGGCCCGCCTGACGCCGTGGTGTAGCGCCCCGCGGACTTTACCGCGCGCGTAATCACCTAGGGCTTGAAGACGGCTTTAGGGAGAGCTTCCTGAAGGGACGTCGCCGGGACCGAGTTTCCGATAGACCTCCGAGACGGCCTCGGACATGGCCGCGAGATCGACCTCCCTCTGCTCAGCAGCTCCAGCGAGCGCCTCGGCGAGCGCTTTGGCAGACTCGTCAAGAGCAGACTCGAGCTCTACGAACAACCGAAAGAAAGACCTCAAACTCAAGCGAAAGAAACGGGCAAGAACGAGAACCGAGGACGGACGGGGCGCACCTCCGGCTCGGACGCATTGCTCCGAGGCCGCGACCTGGGCCGCGGCCAGATCGGCCGCGAGGGTCTTGGCCCGGTTTTCAGCCTCGGCGGCCCGGCCCCGAGTTTGGTCCCGCTCCTCGGCAACCTGGGCGAGCTCCGACCGCTGTTGTAGCACCTCCGTGCGCGCTGCCGCCGCCTCGGCCCTGAGGTCAGCGCAGAGCAACTGGAGGTCCGCTATCTTAGCGTCCTGCTGAGAAAGGCGCGCGGTAGCCCCGGCGAGCGAAGTCCTCAGGGACCGCAGCGAGCCCCAGACGTCGGCCTCGCGGCGGATGAACGATGACTTGGCAGCGCTCCGGTCCGTCAGATCCTGGAAAGGAAAGCAAGACATCACGACGAACGCCTCGCTCGCAGAAGCGAGAAGGTATGCCTGAAACCATTACCTGAAGGATTTTGGGGACGTCCCCGCAGAGAACCTCCAGCGACGATCGGAGCAACCCCACTGTCGCCTCCGCACGCTTGCGGAGCTCGTCCCAGGACTGGTCCTCCTCTTCGTCGTCAAGAACGAAGATAGGGCCCGAAGCCTCGCGGGTCCGGAATCGGAGCAACTGGCCCCGGGCCTCGGGGCTCCGCCGCACAGCGACAAGGCTGCCGCCCGCCCGGAAGCACTGCGCGTTCGCGCCCACCTCTTCCAAGGCTCCGGACGCCGACGCTGCGGCCGTCTCGACGCCGGCGGCAACCGTACGCTCTCCGACTGGGACGGTGCCAACTGCGGTAGCGGCAGACGCCGGCATGGCCGACATGGCAGGCGAGCTCGGGACCACGTCGGCGCCGGCCGCCTCCCCGATCACGATGGCCACCTCGGCAGAGGAGCCCGCCTCGGGGACCTGCTCCCCCGGAACATGCGACGCCTGAGCCCCGTGCGGCGGAGCACCCTGCGAAAGGGTCGGCTGAGCGGCAGGGCCCGAGGTGGCGCCAGCTGCCTGGACCAACGCCGTCTTGAGGGCCTTCCGAGGCGCCAGGTCGGTAGGGCCATGGCTCCGTTTGCTGGAAAAAACAAGAAAGGGAAAATCACGGCCCAGACGTATGAATGAAGCGCCGGGACGGAGACATTCCAAGGAACCTACCCGCTCCGGACCATGATCCACGGTGCCTGGGGGGAGGTCTCTTGGCTCCCGCTTCCTGGAACCACCGCCGAGGTCCGCCTCGCCAACAGCCCTGGCGCCGCCCTCGCCTCGGACGCCCCTGAGGCCCGGGAGGCGGACTGCCCAGGCGCCGCCATGGCAACCTGAGGACCGCTCCCCCATGCTGCCGGCGCGGGCGACGGTTCCCGAGGAACGGACCCCTCGGCCCGGCTCCCTGGAGTCGCGTCAGCTCCTCCAGCCGAGGGGTCAAGGACCCTCTCGGGTTGCCCCCGCCCCTCAGGTCGGGGATCCGGCGCCTCGGCTCCAGGGACCGACGACGTAGGCCCGCTCGGGGGCTGACTCGACGGCTCCCGGCCACACCCCAAGCCGGGGCTGAGACCGAGACGGGCGGCCATATCGTCCTCCTCCTCTTCGTCGTCGTCGTCGTCGTCATCGTCGGACGTCTCCGGCGACAGCTCCCTGGGAAGTCCTTCCCTCTCCTGCTGGCGACGGCGTTTCTCCAGGGCGTCCCGAGCCCGCCTCCGCCTGCGGGCCCGGGCCTTCTCCGCATCCTTTCTCTTCTTCTCCTCCTCCGCGGCGACCCGCCGCGCCGCCCGACCCACCGCGTCCTCCGGGACCCGCGGCAGGGAGGGTTTGTGCCGCCCCACCTCCTAAAAAGGGGGGAGAAAGAAACCCAATCGTAAGAATCAGAAGCAACCTGGTATGTGAAGAAGGAAGGAACGAACACTCACCAGAGCGACGCACCCCTGGTCGGGGCGCATTCGAGGCTGGGAAAAGGCGCGGGGGTCCGGCTTCCCTATTGCGGCCGACACCCGCCAGTGGAGGGCGTCGTGGGGAAGAGGATCAGGGGACATCTGTGACCCCTCCCAGTCGGCCTCCTGGGTCATCTCCCAAAGCGACAGCCGCCGCTCCGCCAGAGGGAGCACCCTCCGGCGGTGGATGGCGGCAACCACTCCCGCGGCGGTGAGCCCTTCCTCCCGCAAAGCCTTCAGGGCCTGGAGAAGAGGTTCGAGGTTCTTCTGCCTCTCGTGTGGAGTCCCGTGGCGCCAGGCGTCGGGAGCGGCGGTGACAACCCGCTGAGAGAACGGCGGGAGCGACTCCCCGTCATTCCGGAGGTAGAACCACCGGCGCTGCCAACCCTTGTTTGAGGATGCAAGGACGGCAGGGATATACTGCGACGACCGCAACTGCCTCAGCAAGAGGGTGCAGCCGCCGGCCCGCACCGCCGCACGGACCTTCCTCTCCCCCGTCGACGAAGCAAAAAGCTCGGCAAAGAAGAGATGAGTCCATAAATCCCAATGGGGGGCGATCCCCAGATACCCCTCGCACACCGCTACAAAGATAGCGGCCTGCGCGACGGAGTTGGGAGTGAGGTTGTGCAGTTCCACCCCGTAGTGGAACAGGATGGCCCGCATGAAGCGGCTCGACGGCACACCAAATCCCCGCTCATGGAAGGAGATGAAGCTCACGACATACCCCGGCGGAGGGGATGGAGCGACTCCGCCCGCGGGAGGAATCCATTCCGGCCGCTGCTTATCGGTGAGGGGGCGGAGCAAACCCTCGCCGACGAGGTCCTCCAGATCACCCACCGTCACCGTGGAGAAGGGCCACGGGTCGCGCGGCGGGATGATGGTCACCCGGTCAGCCATCGCCAAGGCAGAAGGGGTGGCGGCGTGAAGGACAGGGGAGGGCGGTTTCCTTTTCCTGGCTAGATCTCTCAGGCTGCAAAAAACCTGAGAGGGAGGCGAGAAGCGGAGTCGAGAACCGTCACCGGACCCTCTCCGGGGTACATAAAGACCAAGGTCAAGACGGTTCCAACGTACCGCCCGAACCGGACGCGGGGTTCAAAAAACGCGAAGCGAAACAGCCGTTCCTCGAACGGCTCGCGCACGCAACGGCAGCCTCGCCGACCGCTTACCCCGGCACATTAACTCCGCGGCTGGATAGGTGACGTTTCTGGCAGGGGCAGCTGGCGACGCTTCGCCTCCGCCAAAAAGACCACACCAAAGAAGGTACGCCACGTCGTTCAATTTCGTATTCTTTTTTCCCTTTTCCTTCTTTCTCTATCTCTTGCAACAGGGACCGGGAAAGAGGATACCCCCAAAGGGATCCTTCCCCGTGAAGGAACTAGGCTCCGAGCCTCCCTACTGATCAGGGGTTCGAAGGCTGGCCCCCCGAGGGGTTCAACAGCCGCCTCAGATCGCGTGGGCCCGACACCCACTACTGGTCAGGTGTTCGAAGGTCGGCCTCCCGAAAGGTTCCACGACCGCCTCAGGCTACTCGGGCTCCGCGCCCATTACTGATCAGGGGTTCGAAGGCTGGCCTTTCGAAGGGTTCACAGTCGCCTCAGACACCGAGCGAGGGATGACCAGGGGTACGTTCGATACATAACCAAGGTTCGGGCTGCGCTCCCGAGGTACCCTAGGACATTTCCGAGACCAGCGGGAACGACTCTGTAACGGAATCCCATCGGAGGGAGGCAACGAGCCCTCGGACCCCGTCGCCAGGGGACCGGGTCCGGCAGATCACCCGCAGGTACTTTTGGGCGTGCCTCCGGGCCCCTAGCCGACCCCCAACGAACGGGGCACGGACGTCCACTCGGATTACCCGATTGCAGCTCACCGGAGACACCATGTTCGGTGCCCATCGAGGGTAACATGGCGCTCTCCCCCCCTCCTCCTTGCAGAAAGGCAACGTAGGGGCGTATGTAAAAAGTCGAGTCTGTCCCTGATCGTCCTCTCGCTCCGTGCGGAGGCTCGGGGGCTGCTCTCGCAAACCCGGCTCCGGCCGAACCGTTGACAGCGTCAACATACCAGCCCGAGAACTTGGGCCCCGACAGTGCACCTGGGCTACAGCCTGTTCGCATGAGGGAACTACCAGACCGGCCGAAGCATTGCGCAAGGCATTAAGACCTCGAAGGAGTGAAACCACTCCTCCGAGGCCTCGGGGGCTACACCCGGCGGGTGCGCTCGCGCGCACCCACCGGAACAGAGAGCAACCGAGAAAGGCTGGTCCCCTTGCAAAAAAGTGCGACGGAAAGCCTCCAAGCGAGTGTTAACACTCCCTTCGAGGCTCGGGGGCTACTGTCGGGGACCATAATTAGGGGTACCCTCAAGACGCCTAATTCTCAGCTGGTAACCCCCATCAGCATAAAGCTGCAGAGGCCTGATGGGTTTGATTAAGTCAGGGATCAGTCCATACGAGCGACTCGATCACGCCACGCCCGAGCCTAGCCTCGGGCGAGGGCAGCCGACCCTAAGATGACTCCGTCTCGCCCGAGGCCTCCTCTTTCACGGCAGACGCATCTCCGGCTCGCCCGAGGCCCCGCCTTCGATAAGAAGTAACCCTGACTAAATCACCGCGCCAACCGACCAAGTCACCGGGGCGTTTAACGCAAAAGGTAAGACCGACGGGCGACCAGACTTCGCCAGAGGTGCCATGGGAGGCTCCGCCCGACCCAGGGCTCGGACTCGGGCTAAGGCCCCGGAAGACGGCGAACTCCGCTCCGCCCGACCCAGGGCTCGGACTCGGGCTAAGGCCCCGGAAGACGGCGAACTCCGCTCCGCCCGACCCAGGGCTTGGACTCGGGCTAAGGCCCCGGAAGACGGCGAACTCCGCTCCGCCCGACCCAGGGCTCGGACTCGGGCTAAGGCCCCGGAAGACGGCGAACTCCGCTCCGCCCGACCCAGGGCTCGGACTCGGGCTAAGGCCCCGGAAGACGGCGAACTCCGCTCCGCCCGACCCAGGGCTCGGACTCGGGCTAAGGCCCCGGAAGACGACGAACTCCGCCTCGCCCGACCCAGGGCTCGGACTCCGCCCTGGCCTCTGCCGAATGGCCTCTGCCCCGCCCGACCAGGGAGCTCAGGTTCGGCCTCGGCCATGCAGGACGGACTCGACCTCGACTTCGGAGGAACCTCCACGTCGCCCGACCTAGGACACAAGACCGCCACGTCAATGGGAAGCGTCATCATCACCCTGCCATGAGCTGACTTGGGTCGCAGAGAACAAGACCGGCGTCCCATCTGGCCAGCTCCGCCAGATAGGCAATGATGGCGCCTCACTAGACCATGACGACGGCGAATCTCGACTCCCTTACGAAAGCAGGGAGACGTCAGCAAGAGCACAGCTGTTCCGACAGCCGTCCCTCCATCAGGCTCCACTGCTTCTCCGACAGCCACGACGCCACACCAACAGGGTGCCAAGATCTCTCCGGCTGCCACCTTGGCATGTACTCAGGGCACTAGCTCTCCCCCGCTAGACACGTAGCGCCTTGCTACACCCCCATTTTGTACACCTGGATCCTCTCCTTACGCTTATAAAAGGAAGGACCAGGGCCTTCTTAGAGAAGGTTGGCCTCGCGGGAACGAAGGGCAGGGGCAGGCGCTCTCTCGGGGCCGCTCGCTCCCCTCACCCGCGCGGACGCTTGTAACCCCCTACTGCAAGCGCACCCGACCTGGGCGCGGGGCGAACACGAAAGGCCGCGGGAATCTCCGTCTCCCTCGTCGCGACCCGGCTCCGGCCACCGACCTCTCGCTCTCTCTATTCCCCCCTTCGCGCTCGCCCACGCGCTCGACCCATCTGGGCTGGGGCACGCGGCACTCTCACTCGTCGGCTCGGGGACCCCCCGGTCTCGAAACGCCGACAGGCAGTGACTTGGTGACAGCTTCCTTTCCTTGGTCAAGACAAGACCAACTCCACTAACACTTCTTCTCCTGACAAGGACACTAACTTTACTGTTCTCTTTTCATAGCTAAGACTGGCTTGATACTTGGTTAGCCAATTCATCCCTAGGATGACAACTATAGTCGCATCCTGGTTACCCATAACTATTAGATCAGCGGGGAACTCTATCCCCCTTATTTGAACTCTTGCACTAGGGCAAAATTTATCCATTTGGGTCCTCCCACCAATTGAACTAACCCTCATAGGTGGATACATGGGTGCTACTGGTATATTATGTGATTCTACCCATGATGGAGTCACAAAAGAATGTGTTGCTCTAGTATCAAATAACACATTTGCAGAATGGTACTCAACTAAGAACGTACCTAGTGCCACTCCTAGGGTCTCCTGGACTGTGTCGGCTTCCAAGTGGTTCACCTTTCCGTACTGGACACAAGGCTACCCACAGTTGTTGCCTCCATGTTGCAATGCAGTCTGCTTGACTGAGGCATTGGGAGCTGGCTGCTGGTGAGCTGCTTTCTTTGGGCAATGATTCGCTCAGTGGCCTTGTTCCCCACAGTGGAAACATGCATGACTTCCTCCTTGCGCTGGCGCTACTTGGTTGCTCTGGTTGGTTGCTGGGGCAGGAATGCGGGGTGCCTGGTTGCTCTGACGCTGATATTGATTTCCTCCCTGCTGGTTGTTTGGCGGTACTACTGCTGCTGCTGAGGAAACTGCCTCTGGTACTGCTGGTGGTGGTTCTGATGTTGATGCTGGTGACCTTACTCACTACCGGAATCAGCTCCTTTGCCGTGTGTTCTAAACACACGGCAAAGGCTATTTTACACTCGGCAAAGGCTTTGCCGAGTGTAACACTCGGCAAAGAAAGCTCGGCGAACTGTACATCGGCAACAGCATCTTTGCCGAGTACTTTTTGTCGGGCACTCGGCAAAGAAAAGTCACCGTCACGGCGCCAAGTGACGGTGACAGATCCTTTGCCGAGTGTCTATGGCGACACTCGGCAAAGACTGGTCCAGTGGACCCCACAGCCAGTCCCTGTGCCGAGATAGAGGTTATACCTAGGGTGGCGGTGGAGTCAGGCTAGTGGGGCTGTGGCGGGTCGGTGCAGTGGCGACTCGACGCGGTGCAGGCAGACCCGCAACGGCTAAGACCTCTGCAAAAAACACATGCCTGTCAACAAAAAATTTCGGCAGCACCTCCCCCGCACGGGGAGGTTTCCAAAACCTGCAAATAAAACAAAACAGCACGATGGCTGACACGCACACACATTTCATGCTATAAGAGGATACAATCTACCGAAAGATCAACCTTGTGAAGACAAAATAACCCACAAGGGTACAAAATAACACACGATTCCAAGTCAAATAATTCTTACCACTACATTTTACTACTGTAGATTCTAGCCAGTAAAAAACGAACTCAACCTAGTTCAAGAGATCCAATGGTCAAACCACCGGCACTCCTATGGAATTTTGGGGCCTACTTTCTAAATGAATTTTGAAAAACAATCTACTCCACTATATTATACAATTACAAATATCATTCACATCACATCACATCACATTATATACAAATATCGAACCTTGAATATGCGCGGGGATGAGCGGGGATGAGTGTGGGCCGAGGACAGTGGCCGAGGAAGGCGTAGGCGTGGGGGCCGAGGGCGCGGCGACCGAGGACGCCGGCGGTGTGGGGGCAGGGGTGCGGCGGCGTGGGGCCGAGGACGGGCGAGTGCAGGGGCGCGGCGGCGTTGGCCGGCACTCGGCGTCGGGCGCGGCGGCGTAGGGGCAGGGGCGCGGCGGCGTTGGGCTGGGGCGCGGCGGTGTTGGCCGGCAATCGGCGTCGGGCGTGGCGGTGTTGGGGGCAGGGGCGCGGCGGCGTGGGCCCGAGGGCGCGACCGCCGAGGGCACGAGCACGACGGTGTCAGGCGCGGCGACGTGGACAGGGCAGCGGCGGCGCGGAGTGATGAGAGTGAGAGAGTGAGAAAGGAAGAAGTTACCAGGCGCTATTTACACGTTCTTTGCCGAGTGCCCGCGATCTGGCACTCGGCAAAGAATTTTTTAAAAATTTTAAAATACATTTTGCCGAGTACCGCGGATCTGGCACTCGGCAAAGACATCGTTGCCGAGTGTCGACTGACAGGCACTCGGCAAAACCTTAACTTATTGTTTTTGCCGAGTGCTGCCAGGCTGGCACTCGGCAAAGAGAGTCTTTGCCGAGTGTCTTCTTTGGACACTCGGCAAAGTACATTTTTATTTTTTTTATTTTGCCAACCAAAATTTTTGTGGTATGTTCCTACACTATATAGACCTACATGTACTATTTTGGGACAATTATAACAGTGTTTTCTATAGCTAGTACATTTAGTTTGTTTATTTGAATTTCTTCGGAAAATTCAGATTTGAACTGCAGGTCACTTGAAACTTGGAAAACCGTGCATGCAAAAATGATATCCATGCTACATAGCACAAGTTACGACCGATTTCAGGAGCGAACCGGAAACTTTGAGCACCATGCTCACTCAACATGGCCGTGAACTTGCCACACAGCTGTTTAAAAAATTTATAAAACACAAACAAACTTAGAAAATCATGAAACTTGTCCACATGTCATGATATCATATGTAGAGTCTGTGATAAAAAATTTAGAATGTTTGGAGAAAGTTGTGAGACACTATGTGTAGAAACCTAAGAGAACCACACATGAAATCATAGAGTTTCAATGTGGATCTCTTAGGTTTGTACACATAGTGCGTTACAGCTTTCTCGAAACTTTTTCAAATTTTTATCACAGCCTCTACATATGATATCATGACACGTGGACAGGGTTCATGATTTTCTGACTTTGTTTCTGTTTTATACAATTTTTAAACACCTGGATGGCAAGTTTACGGTCATGTTGAGTGAGCATGGTGCTCGAAGTTTCCGGTCCGCTCCTGAAATCGGTCGTAACTTGTGCTATGTAGCATGGATATCATTTTTGCATGCACGGTTTTCCAAGTTTCAACTGACCTGCAGTTCAAATCTGAATTTTCCGAAGAAATTCAAATAAACAAACTAAATGTACTAGCTATAGAAAACACTGTTATAATCGTCCCAAAATGGTACATGTAGGTCTACATAGTGTAGGAACATACCACAAAAAGTTTGGTGACCAAAATTAAAAAAATAAAAATATGCTTTGCCGAGTGTCTACATAGGACACTCGGCAAAGACTCTCTTTGCCGAGTGCCAGATATTTGACACTCGGCAAAGACTGACGGCCGTCAGTTGTAGACGGCCGCTAACGGCCCTTTGCCGAGAGCCATATTTGCCGAGTGCTTGACGCTCGGCAAAACAGTCTTTGCCGAGTGCTTGGCTGTGCCGAGTGCCCTGCACTCGGTAAACAAGATCTTTACCGAGCGCAGGACTCTGCCGAGTGCGGCCCTCGGCAAAGTCGACTTTGCCGAGTGCCCGATAAAAAGCACTCGGCAAAGCCGCTGGCACTCGGCAAAGAGCCAAATTCCGGTAGTGACTTGAATTGTTGGGGTGGGTTGCCTAAATAGCGGGGACGGCTGCTACTCCCAACCTGAGATCCACCAATCTTGTGTTTCCTGTCCTCCATCTCTCGACGCTTTCTTTCAGTCATAATGGCTCTATCGATCAAATGCTGAAAGGTAGGGAAAGTGTGATTCATCAGGTGATAGTGAAGGGGATCAACCAATCCTCTTAGGAAACGATACTGCCTCTTGGCATCCGTGTTGACATCTTCTGGGGCGTAACGTGATAGTTGCAGAAACCTGTCACTGTACTCACTCACAGATAGGGGACCTTGCTTCAATGCCAGAAACTTCTCCTTCCTTACTATCATTAGTCCTTCAGGCACATGGTAGCGACAGAAGTTGTCCCTGAATTTCTCCCAGGTGATGGCTTCAGGGTTGGCATGGGTGGCAAGGTAAGACTCCCACTAAGACTGTGCTGCTCCCCTTAGCTGTTGGGGACCATACTACACCTCTCACGATCGTTGCACTGAGCAGTGTGCAACTCACATTCCACGGTATGCAGCCAATCTTTGGCGTCCATGGGATCAGCATAATGAGCAAAGACAGGGGGATGGCCCCTCATGAATTCTGCCCGCTTGTCTCTAGGCACTTGTGGCATCTGGACTTGTACCTAAGGTTGAGGTGGGGGTGGTTGCTGCTGCACTTGCTGCATCGCTGCTAAGGTCTGACCAATTGCTTGGACTGCTTGGGTTTGCATCAGGAACATCTACTCTATGGTCATCGGGGGTGGCGGTGGCAACTGCTGCTGCTGAGCTGCATCTTCCTGGGGTGCCTACTGTTTTGGCTGAACACGCCTTGCACCTCTGCGCCTGTTCTCAGACATCTGTAGAAATCACACACAAATCAGATCTGACTCTGCAGTCTTTTAGCATAAGAAAAGATATACGAAAATCTTCACAGCACTGAACAATTGATCATCCTCACTGACAGCTTCTCAGATAAAGAGGAAAGTGGAAATAAATGAATTACCCAACTAAATAACTGACTTTATTAATAACTACACCAAGTTGCAGGGGATACCCACACCTTGATGACAATCATTTACAAAGATCCGACTTCATTACAAGTTCATCATGACAAACATTCCAACATAAGATAAGCAAACTAACTCTAACTAAGACCGACTAAGACTAAGATACTGAAATAAGCATTATTACAGACTCCGACTATGTCGATCTATGGATCCAAATCTATCTGGGTCCTGTAGTCAGGGGTACCATACTCGATGCGACCACGGGGCGGTGAACGGTAAGGGTGCTGAATCCCGACAGGGGCGGGAGAACCACCATCCAAATAGTGACGTGCCGTGGACTCAGCACGCAATTCCGCAACCTCCGCCCAAACCTTGCCCAACTCATCAAGGGCGTGGTCCAGCTCGGTGTTGAGCACGACGGCTAGGTTGACCATGTTGTTCAGCCTGGGATTGCCCTCACCAATAGGCGAGACAATCACACCTCCAGCACTGCCGGTCGAACAGCGAGGGTAGTACTTCAGGTCAAGGCCATCAGCTACCCTGCTGAACAACAAGCAATACTGAGAAAGTGCATGTCGTGCTGCATCTTGCATGGTTGCCTCGACAGTATCCCTCTCAGTAATAGAATAGTCCTCTGAGAAGGCCTCTACACCCCAGAGATCATCATCCGGACGGAGCACCAAGCAAGTAGCCTCCCACTGGTCCGGGTATAACTCGCGACGATGCTGGTAGACTACACAACGATACTCGATAGACCAAGTGTGTCGGTCAAAGGCCCGATGCAGCAAGGTGTCGAGAGCTCGTGGAAGTGACACCCGCAAGCGGCGTCACGAGTGATGGGTCTAGTGAAAGTTGCCTAGAGGGGGGTGAATAGGCGAAACCTAAAATTTATAACTTTAAATGCACACTACAAGCCGGGGTTAGCATTAGAATTAAATTCAAGTCTGAAAAGAAGGAAAAACAAATCAAACAAGAATAAAGGCGAGTGAACACGGGTGATTTGTTTTTACCGAGGTTTGGTTCCAAAGAACCTAGTCCCCATTGAGGAGGTCACAAAGACTGGGTCTATTTCAACCCTTTCCCTCAAACGGTCACTTAGACTGAGTGAGCCTTTCCCTTAATCACACGAGTCACTAAGACCCCGCAAGGACCACCACACACTTGATGTCTCTTGCTTCACTTACAAATCACTTGGAAGAGAAGTGAGGAAGGAGAAAAGGAAATCTAAGCAACAAGAGCGCAAATGAACACAAACACACTCTCTCTCAAGTCACTAAGTGGTTGAGATGAATTTGGCACTTGGAGAGGGTTTGATCTTTGGAAATGTGTCTTGGAGTGAATGCACTAGCTCTTGTATTGAATGTGATCTCTGAAAAACTTGGATGCCAAAGGTTGTAGTGGTTGGGGGGTATTTATAGCTCCCAACCACATTGTAGCCATTGGCCAAGGCTGCTGGCGACGGGCGCACCGGACAGTCCGGTGCGCCACCGGACACCTACTGTTCATTATCCGGTGCTCCGCCACGTCAGCTAACCATTAGGGTTCGCAGCTGGTCGACCGTTGGAGACTTTGTCTTCTTACAGCACCAGACAGTCCGGTGCCCTCTAACTTCGCTGCTCTGACTTCTACCATGACACTGTAGCCCACTATAGCACTTTGTAGAGTCGACCATTAGCGTAGGAAGCCGTTGCTCCGCTGGCGCACCAGACAGTCCGGTGGCACACCGGATAGTCTGGTGAATTATAGCGGAGCATGTTCTGGAATTCTCGAGAGTGGCTGGTTCATCACTGTATGGCCTGGTGCACCGGACACTGTCCGGTGGCGCACCGGACAGTCCGGTGCACCAATTCTTAGCACACTCAAGAATTTGCTCCATTTTTTTGATTGAGTCCCTAACTTGATTTCTTTCTTGGTTTGTGTTGAACCTTATGCACCTGTAAAACATGATCTCTAGACAAACTAGTTAGTCTAGGTGTTTGCGTTGGTCATCAACCACCAAAAATAATTATAGGAAATGGTTAACCCTATTTCCCTTTCAATCTCCCCCATTTTGGTGATTGATGCCAACACAAACCAAAGCAAATATAAAGTACAAAAATGTGACTAGTTTGCATTTGATATGAATGTGCATAGGTTACTTGGAGTTAAAACCAATTGAAAGTATCACTAAGAATAAGAGTGAATGGATTGCCTTTCTTTTATTTAACATTTTGGACCACATTTGCACCACAAGTTTTGTTTTTGCAAATCTTTGGAAATCTATTCAAAAACTTTTGCAAATAGTCAAAGGTTTAGAAATATGATTGCAAGAAGCATTTTTAGGATTTTGAAATCTCTCCCTCTGTTTCAAATGCTTTTCCTTTGACTACATAAAAGCTCCCTCTGAATGAAATTCTCCCCTTAGCTTTCAAGAGGGTTTTGGAGTAGAAATCGATTGAAATTTTCACATATGAGTTGAAAATTTGATATTATTTGAAGATATTCTATTTGAAATTCTTTCATTCTTAATGTGAAGTTTTGAAGATACCAATTTAGAAATTCTCTTCACATACCAATTGGAAATTCATTTTGATCAAGTACCAATTGAAATACTTTTTTTGAAAGATACCAATTTGAAAGATATACTAAAATTTAAAATGGTGGTGGTGCTGTCCTTTTGCTTTGGGCTAAATATTTTCTCCCCCTTTGGCATTAATCGCCAAAATGGAGAACTTTGGAGCCCTTCTAATTTTCTCTCCATTGGTACAAGTAAATAAGAGTGAAGGATTATAGCAATTGAGATTATGGAGTAACAACGGCAAAGGGTAAATGATACTGTCAGAGTTGTGGAGTGGAAGCCTTGTTCTTTGCCGAAGACTCCATTTCCCTTTCAATCTATGAATTAGTATAGGAATACACTTGAAAACGGATTAGTCGTAGCCTTCGCACAAGAATAATAAGAAATATGCATTTGCACCAAATGAAAGAGACATGATCAAGGATATATACTTGAGCTATGTGTGTAATGTTTCAATCAAAATTCTGAGAATCAAGTATATTTAGCTCATTCCTAAGCTTGCTAAAGGTTTTCTCATCTAGTGGCTTGGTAAATATATCGGCTAATTGGTTGTGGGTATTGACATAAGCAATCTCGGTATCCCCCTTTTGTTGGTGATCTCTCAGAAAGTGATACCGGATGTCTATGTGTTTAGTGCGGTTGTGTTCAACGGGATTATCCGCCATGCGCATTGCACTCTCATTATCACATAGGAGAGGGACTTTGCTCAATTTGTAGCCATAGTCCCTAAGGGTTTGCCTCATCCAAAGTAATTGCGCTTAACAATGGCCTGCGGCAATGTACTCGGCTTCGGCGGTGGAAAGAGCAACAGAGTTTTGTTTCTTTGAAGCCCAAGACACCAAGGATCTCCCCAGAAGCTGACAAGTCCCTGATGTGCTCTTCCTATCAATTTTACACCCTGCCCAATCGGCATCGGAATATCCTATTAAGTCAAAAGTAGATCCCTTGGGGTACCAAACCCCAAACTTAGGAGTGTAAACTAAATATCTCATGATTCTTTTCACGGCCCTAAGGTGAACTTCCTTAGGATTTGCCTAAAATATTGCACACATGCATACAGAAAGCATAATATTCGGTCGAGATGCACATAAGTAAAGTAAAGATCCTATCATCGACCGGTATACCTTTTGATCTACGGATTTACCTCCCGTGTCGAGGTCGAGATGCCCATTGGTTCCCATGGGTGTCTTGATGGGTTTGCCATCCTTCATTCCAAACTTCTTAAGTATGTATTGAATGTACTTAGTTTGGCTGATGTAGGTGCCCTCTTAGAGTTGCTTGATTTGAAATCCTAGAATATACTTCAACTCCCCCATCATAGACATCTCAAATTTTGAATCATGATCCTACTAAACTCTTTACAGGATGACTTGTTAGTAGACCCAAATATAATATCATCAACATAAATTTGGCATATAAACAAGTCTTTTGCAATAATTTTATACCGACTTTACCGACTTTGAAGCCATTAGTGATAAGAAAATCTCTCAGGCATTCATACCATGCTCTTAGGGCTTGCTTGAGCCCATAAAGCGCCTTTGAGAGTTTATACACATGGTTAGGGTACTCACTATCTTCAAAGCCGGGAGGTTGCTCAACATAGACCTCTTCCTTGATGGGTCCATTGAGGAAGGCACTTTTCACGTCCATTTGATAAAGCTTGAAGCCATGGTAAGTAGCATAGGCAAGTAATATACGAATTGACTCAAGCCTAGCTACGGGTGCATAAGTTTCATCAAAGTCCAAACCTTCGACTTGTGAATAACTTTGGCCACAAGTCAGGCTTTGTTTCTTGTCACCACACCATGCTCATCTTGCTTGTTGTGGAATACCCACTTGGTACCTACAACATTTTGATTAGGACGTGGAACTAAATGCCATACCTCATTCCTCATGAAGTTGTTGAGCTCCTCTTGCATAGCCACCACCCAATCCGGATCTCTTAATGCATCCTGTTGGGGGTATGCTTCGTAGCCGAAGATCCTAAAGAAATAAACACCTTCGGCAGATCCTCTCCAAAACAGCGCCGAAGCTATCAACTATAAAGCTTCAGTACAGTGACATGTCTCAAGACGAAGGGGTGAACCGACTTAAAGATGAAATGACTTAAAGACCCATGATATTCTGTGTCATTATTATAGTTCATTGTAAAGGGTATAAATGTAATTATATACAGGCTGTGAACTGTGCCTATAAATAGGTGAACAGTACCCCTGTACTGTTCACGTGCTTTCCTGTAATCACGCATTGGGCATTTGTTTTTGCTTCACGCTGGTATTTTTGCTTTCCTTCGAGCCGAAGGTACATTTGTAATTCGTTATCATTTTTACAATAATGAAATAGAAATGAGTTAATAATAATAATCATGTGTTCAAATTATTTTACATATTTTTTACCCTTCCTCATTATTTGATGTGTTTATGGATGTATAACCTTCATAACCTTCGTCCGGAATTCATTATATCCCGAGGGAAATAATGCTTCGAAGGACGAAGGACTATAATATTTAACAATTTCTATGTTGCCTTGTTCTTGATTCATAGCATTTGAGAACAAGTCCCCAACATTGGCGCCCACCTCCGGTGAACTCACTTCCACATTTTTGAGCTGATGGCTTCGATCAAGAATCAAGCTGGAACTGCTTTGGCTCTGAAGCTGGTTCTCCCGATAACAGGCGGTTCATGCTCAGAGCCGGCCAACAAGAAACAGAAGAAGGAGGCACAGAGAAGAGTACAACATGTAGGGGTACAAGGACCCTTCATCAAATCAAGATGGTCTCACATCCCAATTACCTTTTCTCAAGAGGATCTTCAGCTCAAGGATTACCCACACAATGATGCTATGGTTATCTCTTGTGTGATCAAAGGATTTTTGGTCCATAATGTTTTGGTTGATACAGGCAGTGCAACTGATATCATATTTGCTAAGGCCTTCAGACAGATGCAAGAGCCCGAAGACAAGATCCATGATGCCACACATCCCCTTTGTGGCTTCGGAGGAAGGCAGATTGTAGCACTCGGAAAAATCACAATGCCAGTAACTTTCGGATTTATCAACAACACAAGGACTGAACAAATTGTATTCGATATTGTTGACATGGAATACCCTTACAATGCAATCATTGGTCGTGGTACTCTCAATGCCTTCGAAGCAATTCTTCATCCAGCATATCTTTGCATGAAGATACCTTCAGACCAAGGACCCATTGCTATTCATGGAAGTCAGGAAGCTGCCAGAAGGGCCGAAGGAAACTGGACAGACTCAAAAGCAATCCATAACATAGATGGAGCTGAAGCTTGTGAGCAATACAAGTTCAGAAGGGAGAAAGCTGCTTCGGCCGATCAGCCGAAGCCCATGCTCTTATGCAAGGACATAGCAGAGCAGAAGGTGCTATTGGGATCCCAACTGTCCGAAGAACAAGAGAAAACCTTGATAAGGTTTCTGTTCAACAACAAAGATGTTTTTGCATGGTCAGCTAATGATCTTTGCGGAGTTAACAGGGAAGTTATTGAACACTCGCTCATTGTTGATCCATCCTTCAGACCCAGAAAGCAGAGGCTTCGGAAGATGTCTGATGACAAGGCCGAAGGTGCTCGGAATGAAGTGAAAAGACTTCTCAGTGCCGGAGTTATCAGAGAGGTAAAATACCCAGAATGGCTGCCTAACACTGTTATGGTAAAAAAGGCCAATGGTAAATGGAGGATGTGTATCGATTTTACTGATCTCAACAAGGCCTGTCCGAAGGACGAGTTTCCATTGCCAAGGATAGATTCCCTAGTTGATGCAGCAGCTTCATTAGAGCTTATGAGTCTGCTGGGTTGTTATTCAGGCTATCATCAAATTTGGATGAAGAAGGAGGATGAGCCAAAGACCAGCTTCATAACCCCTAGTGGAACATATTGTTACCTTCGGATGCCTGAGGGGCTCAAGATTGCTGGAGGAAGCTTCAGCAGAATGACAGCGAAGGTTCTTCAATCTCAGATAGGCAGAAATGTGCTAACTTATGTTGATGATATCATTGTAAAAAAGCACGAAGCAAGAGAATCACATTACTGATCTGCAGGAAACCTTCGCTAATTTTAGACAGGCCGGTTTAAAGTTGAATCCAGAAAAATGTGTCTTCGGAGTGAAGAAAGGGAAATTTCTTGGCTGCCTAGTTTCAACAAAAGGGATTGAGGCTAATCCAAATAAAATCGAAGCTATCCTTCGAATGGAACCACCAAGTACAAAGAAGGGGGCTCAAAGATTGACAGGAAGACTGGCATCTCTCAACAGATTCATATCTAGATCAGCAGAGAGAAATTTACCATTTTTCGAAGTGCTGAAGTCAGCCAAAGTTTTTCAATGGGGACCAGTCCAGCAGAGAGCCTTCGAAGAGCTGAAGCAATATTTGATAGACCTAACAACGCTAACTCCACCAACGCCAGGGGCTCCTCTGTTGCTATATGTGGCAGCTTCGCACTCAGCGGTGAGTGCAGCACTTGTTCAGGAGAAGCTTGAAGGCCAGGTCAAAAAGCAAGGCCCAATATACTTTGTATCCGAAGTTCTTAGTTTATCAAAGAAAAATTATACAGAATTGGAGAAGGTGCTGTATGCTGTTTTGATGGCCTCCAGGAAGCTTCAGCACTACTTTCAAGCATACAATATAGTTGTTCCTTCTTCACAACCGTTGAAGGATATTATGAGAAATAGAGAAGCTACTGGAAGGGTTGGAAAATGGGCTGCGGAGCTCAATGAATTTTGTATTGATTATGTGCATAGATCTTCGATTCAGTCCCAAGCGTTGGCAGACTTCATTGCTGACTGGACGCCAGGGGCTCAGGAAGAAGAAACGAGTAAAGATGCCGAAGTTTGGACAGTATTTTGCGATGGATCTTGGGGAACCTTCGGAGCAGGAGCAGCTGCTGTGTTGGTCGCACCTTCCAAAGTTAAAACTTGTTACGCAACAAGACTTGATTTCAGTTGCACAAATAACATTGCTGAGTACGAAGCTTTGCTCTTGGGTCTTCGGAAGTTAAAGGCAATGGGAATCAGAAGGGCGGTTCTTAAAACTGATTCCCAGGTTATCTCTGGTCATATTGACAAAAGTTATAAAGCAAGAGATCTGAAGCTTGAAAAATATTTAGACACGGTTCGAAGGATTGAGGCTTCCATTGAGGGGTTTTCTGTTAAAAATATTTCTCGTGGAGAAAATGAATATGCTGATTTATTAGCCAAGTCAGCAGCACAGGGGCTACCCTTACCTTCGGAAGTATTTTTCGAAACAATAAAAGCACCTTCGGTTGAGCTTCTTGAAAGAGCAGTCCTCAACATATCCCCTGTCTATAGTGAAGACTGGAGAACTGAGATCATCTCCTTCCTTTAGGGTAACTTTCTTTCAGATGATGAAGCTTATAACAGGAGGATAGAGGCAAGAGCTCGACCATATGTTATAATAGAAGGAGAGCTATACAAGCGTGGGGTCTGTTCTCCGTTACTCAAGTGTTTATCCAGAGCCGAAGGTATAGAACTGATGAAGGAAATACACGCAGGCCTGTGTGGATCTCACATTGGATCTAGGCCTTTGCTTGGAAAAGTTTTTTGTCAAGGATTTTATTGGCCAAAGGCAGCTTCGGATGCAGCGGAATTAGTCCAAAAGTGCGAAGGTTGTCAGAAATGTGCAAGAGATCAAAAACAACCTTCGTCTCTAACTCAGTTAATACAACTCACTTGGCCGTTGCAAAGGTGGGGCCTTGATTTGTTAGGTCCATTACCACCAGCACAAGGGAACTTAAGATATGTTGTAGTGGCAGTGGAATATTTTTCTAAATGGATTGAGGCAAAGCCTTTAGCCACAATAACTTCGGTCACTATTCAAAAGTTTTTCTGGCAAAATATTGTTTGTCGCTTCGGAGTACCGAAGGCTATTACTGTAGATAATGGGACACAGTTTGATTCCAAAGCTTTCAGAGAATTTTGTGATCAAATTGGCACGAAGATCCATTTCGCATCAGTTCGACATCCGGAGTCAAATGGGCTTGTTGAAAGAGCTAATGGCATCATAATGACAGAAATAATGAAGTTAATCTTCAATCAGCCCAAGGAAAAGTGGCCAGACGAATTAATCAAAGTGGTGTGGAGCCACAACACAACAATATCAAGATCAACAGGCTTTACGCCATTCAAACTATTGTTTGGTGACGAAGCAATAACTCCGGAAGAAGCCAAAGCAGGATCAATAAGAATAGTAGCTTCGGCAGAAGGCGAAGCTGAAGCTGATTACTCTGTGGAAAAAGATGCTATAGAGGGGATCAGGCTTCAAGCTGTGGAAAACATCAACAAATACCAAGCTGAAACAATAAAATGGCGTGATAGAAAGGTTAGGCTAAAGAACATCGAACCAGGACATTTTGTGCTTCGAAGAGTAGCCAACCCAGAGACAGTAGGCAAATTACAGCTGAAGTGGGAAGGACCTTTTCTGGTAGTATCTTCGTCAAGACCCGGTTCCTACAGGTTGAAGGATATGGACGGCAACGACATTCCTAGATCATGGAACACGGACGAGCTTCGGCGATATTATGTTTAGCTTGATGTAATTTTTTCTATTCTTTCTTGTGGCACCCTTTTCCTTTCCGAAGGGGGAGAAAGGTTTTTAATGGGACCACAACATGTAATTTTTCTTTTCCTTATTTCAATTCTATAAGAGTGATATCCCCCAAAGATGTAAATGTAAAAGCTGACAACGCACCATCGAGTGCAATGGAAAAAGAAAAGAAAACAGGGAGAAGCTCAAAAGTCGTTCCCAAAGGAATGCAGAGCTTACAGCGAAAAATAAACGCTGATTCCGCCGAAAGTAAAAGGCGAAGAAGCTCCTAAGGGAGGCTTACAGCGAAAAATAAACGCTGATTCCGCCGAAAGTAAAAGGCGAAGAAGCTCCTAAGGGAGGCTTACAGCGAAAAGTCAGCGCTGATACACCGAAAAATAAACGGTGAAGCCGAAAAATAAGCGGCAAAGAAGGTTTGAGTCATTCTCAAGGGAATATGGCTTCGAATATGTATTTGAATATTCATTTGCACGATACATTACATCATGACATTTGCATTCATAAACATTCACTTAGACATACATAGGATCATCATCAGCATAACGTACAAACATGCTTCGGTCCCAAAAGGAAGGCAATTTTATGCTTCACTGTGTACGTAAAGAAGGGAAGGTGTTTTTGTAATACTCAAGTTGTATACCAAGAGTAATAGAGAGAAAGCTTCTCATTTGTTGTGTCTTATTTGCATCATAAAAAGAGCACTTATGTAATTGAGAGTGACCAAATAAAACAATTATGATAAAATAAAGAAAAGTGCATTTGTTGGAGTTTATGTGTTGTGCATTAAATAAAATAATAATAATAGGAATAATAAGATAATAAATGTTAAAAGTTAAATCAAATCCTAAATTAAAAAAAAAATGATGAGGGTTTTGAAAATGAGAAGGAGGAAGGATATAAAATATAAAACAAATTTCATAAATGTTCCAAATTAGTACTTCCTAAGTTCACAATAAAATTCGAGGACAAACTCTGCACAAGGTTTGAATTTAAAAATTTGAATTCAAATTTGGGTATGAAAATAGAAAGAAAGAAAACAGAAAAATAAAAAGAAAAGAAGAAAAACCTTACCTGGGCTCTCCCCTCTGTATTCGGCCCACCCTGGGAAAGTGACCCGCGCGCGGCCCATACCTGGATTTTGCCTCCGCACGCCCGCGCCGACAGTGGGTCCCACATGTCTGTCTCACTCGTGTGCGCGCAGCCCAAACTATCCTTGGCGCCGACACCCCTACCCCACTTGTCAGCCGCCACCAGCACTGTCTCGCCCGCGCCGCTCTCTTCGCTTCCGTCACTGATTCATCGGCCCCACCTGTCATCCCGCTGCTCGCGTTAACAGACCCGCGCGAAATACTCGCCGCCGTGCCGTGAATCGCGGACGAGCCCCCTCCCAGCCGAGCCGAGTCCACGGGGATAAGTAGGCGAGCTCCCCTGCTCCTTCCTTCCCTCCTCATCCGCTTGCGCCGCCGTGAATCGCACAGAGAAAAGGGAATTCCAGTGAGGGAGAGTGCCGCCGCGGGTTGGGAGTGAGAGCCGGTAGGCAAACCTCGTGCTCCTCGTTGCCACTGCCTTAACGTCGTGTCAGGGAGTTTCCACGGACCGCAAGGAAGGTGTCGGTGGCCTCGGCGTGCACGTTTGGTCGACGGAGACGCCGGGATTCCTCACCGTCGTGTACCATCTCCGCCGCGCCGTAGTCAGGGGCGTTCGGCCTCCAACTGTTGGTATGAACCCCCATCCCATGTTCGCCGTCGTGTCAATTTTGTTCCGCGAGTATCAGATGCCGGGATGGTGCACTGTAGGGTAGGAATCGGGTTCTCCGGCGATGTGCCGCCGCGTCCGTCGCGGGCGCCGCCGTTCGCTCGGCCGTGAGATAGGGGGGAAGATCCTGGTCCGTTGATGCAATGATGTACGGCTATGATTAGATATGAGAGTGTGAGGTTTTCAACCGTTGGATCTTTCACCGACGGTGTTGATTAGTTTATGCGTACCGATTCGGGAAGTGTAACGGTGGCCGTCCGATCGGGATCGGGCGCGTCTGGGGCGTGATCCCCTGTTTTAAATCGGGACCCTAGATCTTGATTCGTGCGGCTATGAGGGCATACCGGTTCGGGGCCGCTGGGATCTAATCTGTAGCGACCAATGGTGATCGTGCGGCCGAGATTAGAAGTTACCCCTTCGCGGGTCAGAGTTATAAAAGAACCCCTCACTTTTTAGCAAATCAACCCGCCATCCACGTGAACTGTGCTCTGTGTCTGCGGGATTTTACCCCGTAGCCCCTGACTTTTCTAGAAATCGAGGCCCAGTCCAGAGACAATTAAAAACAGAGAATTTATTATAAAAATTCGTTTTTAATACAAAAACAATTCTAGAAATTTGTATAATTCATAGAAAATGCATTTTAACTCCAAATTGAGTCATTCCAATTTCTAAAATTTTGTAATATTATTCTTTATCAGTTAGTATCACTGTTCTGTCATGAACTCTGTTAAAAAAATTTATTTAACATTTAATCCTATTTTAATCACATCAAATCTTAGGAAATTCATAACTTGAATTCTATAACTCAAAATTTAGTAATTCCAGTTCCTATTGTTTCATTTTAATGTGTAGATTTTTACTATATATTTCATTCATCTGTTTGGTGTGATGTTGATTTTGGCTATACTATGTATGTATTGTGTTGATGCGAGTAGACGAGCAACCCACTGTGGAACCTGAGGTTCAGCAAGTAGAGATAGCTGAGCAGGAGCTCATTGAAGGCAAGTTGTGCCCTTGATCACTTACTTTTCCTAGCCATGTTCTTATTAATTTTAATGATCTGCATAGGTTAATTTTGATGGGAACCTTTATGTACCCCAGTTTTGATTACCTCTATACCTTGTTCACCCCTGGAATATTTTTGGGTAGTACTTGCTATTGCTTTATGTGGATTGGGTATGGAGATTCATTATTCATGATTATTCTGTTATTATTTTGTTATTATTGTTGTTCATGTTAAGATCATTAAATTAATGGGAACATGGAGCGACCACCCGGGAAAACAGTGCTACCACAAGGGTAGTATGGGATGCCCTTGGCTGATTAATTAGGAAAGCTAGTGGAAGACTACCTTACCCGAAAGGGGCAAGGGCAGTAGGGGAGAGGTCAGTGCGGGGAGGTCCCTAGTTGATTTTGCTGCGATGGCTATCAGCTAGGAACCCTTTACTGGATCTTCCCATAAACTGTAGCGGGTTTTCGGAAGCTAGTGGAACTTTGTAAAGGCCTCGTAGTGAATCCCTAGCCATTCACCTTGGTAGTGTCTAAGGGCCTAGCTAACCCTGGCGACATGGGATACACGACTTGTGGGTAAAGATGCGCAACCTCTGCAGAGTGTAAAACTAGTATACTAGCCGTGCTCACGGTCATGAGCGGCTCGGACCCTCACATGAATAACTATGGAACTTAAATTTAATTTGACATTTGCATCGCATTTGGGATTATTTTATTATTACTGTTCTTTATTATCATTAAGGTTTGGTATTTACTTACACTTAGTAATTGCTAATAAAATTTTGACCAACTTATAAAAGCAATGCTCAGCCTTAGCCTTTATTTTATTGATCAGCCTTACACTACCTGAACTCCCACCTTTGGTGAGTTCATGCCACATTATTCCCCACGACTTGTTGAGCTATGAACGTATGTGAGCTCACTCTTGCTGTCTCACACCCCCCCCCACAGGAGAAGAACAGGTTGTTGAAGAGGAGCTGCCTAACACCGAGGAGTTCGATCTGATCTAGGTGGCGTTTCTCAGTCGACTTTGGCGCCATCGATCCTTAGTTCGTTTTATGTTTAACTTTATTTTGTAATAAGACTTCCGCTATGTAATAAATACTCTGATGTTTTATGACATTTATCTCTATACACTCTGTTATTGTATATGTTGTCTTCTTGGCGCATGTATGAGATGCACCCGGCTTTGTTCTTTAAAACCGGGTGTTACAGAAGTGGTATCAGAGGAAATGTTGACTGTAGGACGAAACCTAGATAGAAATGGACAAACCCTTACCTACTTATCTCACTCTGATTCATTCTACACTCACCTTACTCTGATTCTTTCTACACTTATCTTGATCCTGTCTCACCTTCTACTGTTCTACTCTGATCATTCTTACCTTTTCTACTCTGAGACAAGATGGATTTCAAACCTTGGAATCCCTACCCTTATGACATTTTAAGAGATAGGAAGCCTAAGACAAAAGTAAAACTATTTTCTCTACTAAAAAAAAAAAATTGGTTGATTGCTCTGATGATCAATGCCTGATTTGCTTCTTTGATTGATTGGAATAGCATAGACGGACATTTTAGCATGTACCACTATAAGGTATTGAATTAGCTAGGATATGTAAGATATTAATCTGCTTAGCTAATAAATCCCCCAAAGTAACATGATTGTAATTACTGCCTCGTCTACTGCTCTTTCTTACCATATGTATCTAACTCAGATGGTCAATACCAGGAGGGGTGGTGGAATTGACTTGCCTCCTAACCAACACACTCGAAGACAACCTCAGCCACAGCCTGCAGGGATGAATCCTCCTAATCCTCCACCAGGCGGAGTTGACCCATTGGTTGCTGCTCAGATGGCGGTGATGCAGCAAATGGCAGACACCATGGCTGATATGCGTGCCCAGATGCAGCAAGAACGCCAAGAGATGCGTCAAGAAAGAGAAGATATACGCCAGGAGTTGCGCCAGGAGCGAGATGAGATACGTCAAGAAAGGAGGGCGCAACAACAACAGCTACAACAGCAGCTTCAGCAACAGCAACAGCAGCAACAAGTGCCACTGCCTCCACCACCACCACCAGTTCCACCTCGTGATAAGCACCGGGAGTTTATGAGTCACAAGCCACCAACCTTCGCCAGCTCACCAGATCCACTTGACGCGGATGATTGGTTGAAGTCAATTGAGAAGATGCTGAATATTGCCCAATGCACTGACCGGGAGAAGGTGTTATATGCTTCTGGACGTCTGACTGGTCCTGCTGCTGACTGGTGGGATTCGTATACTGCTGCCCATGATGCTGCGGATAATATTACTTGGGCGGAGTTTAGTACACAATTCAGGAACTACCATATTCCAGCTGGGATGATAAAGATCAAGAAGAAGGAATTTCTGTCGCTGAAGCAAGGAAGTATGTCAGTCAGCGAGTACCGCGACAAGTTTATTCAGTTATCCAGATATGCCCCTGAAGAAGTTGCTGAAGACGAGAGGAAACAGGAGCATTTCATTGAAGGACTTAATGGACCCTTGCAGTATGCTCTTGTGGCACACACATTTCCATCATTTCAGAGACTGCTTGATAAGGCACTGGCTATTGAACACAAGCGTGTTCAACTGGGAGATTTGAAGAGGAAGGCCATATCTCAAGGACAAGGAAGCAGCAGTGTTCGTCCTCGCTACAGTTCACCACAGAGTACACCGCCTCGACCAGGAGGACCGCGCCCAGTTCAGCAATCACCATTGAGGACACCTACTCGACAGGCTACACCCACTGGCACCCCGACGAAGTTTGCAGGACAGAGTCAGGGCACTCAATGTTTCAAGTGTGGGAAGATTGGTCATTATGCAAATGTCTGCCCACAGAGGATTGCCACTACTCCAGCTCAGAACAAGCAACAGACCCCTGGCAAGGGATATTCTATAGCCAGGGTGAATCAAGTCAGCGTTGATGATACTCCGGATGGAGGGGACCTCGTGATTGGTATGTTTTATGTTAATGCAATTCCTGCAACAATATTATTTGATTCTGGTGCTACACATTCATTCATGTCTGCTAGATATGCCAACACAAATGAAATACCACTGCTAAATATGAGAAAACCCTTGATAGTAATTACACCTAAAGGGCCTGTTGAGGCGAATCAAATGACACGTAGATTGACATTAACCATTATGGGTAGAGAATTTGGAGCTACTGCTATAATATTGGAGTCAAGCAGTATAGATTTAATCCTTGGTATGTCATGGCTAAGAAAGGCAAAGGCCGTTATAGCATGTGGTAGAGGTACCGTAGAACTCACTACTACTAAAGGAGAAAGGTTTCAAGTTAACATTGCAGTAACCTCCTCATCTATGCGTGCAATGTTCTTCATGCCTGAGGAGTTTGTTGGTGACAACATCCGGGTGGTTAGAGATTTTCCGGATGTCTTTCCAGAGGAGTTACCAGGGATGCCACCTGATAGAGAAGTTGAGTTTGTTATTGATCTCTTACCTGGAACTGCCCCTATTTCTAAACGGCCATATAGAATGTCCGTAGAAGAGTTGAAGGAACTGAAGAAGCAGTTGACAGAGTTACAAGAGGCTGGTTATATTCGTCCAAGTTCCTCACCTTGGGGAGCACCTGTGTTATTTGTGCAGAAGAAGGATGGATCGCAACGGATGTGTGTGGATTATAGATCTCTTAATGATGTTACGGTAAAGAACAAGTATCCGTTGCCCCGTATTGAGGATTTATTTGATCAGATGAGAGGAGCCAGGGTATTCTCGAAGATTGATCTCCGATCGGGATACCATCAGATGAAGATTAGACCATCGGATATTCCAAAGACGGCTTTCTCAACCCGATATGGATTATATGAGTTTACTGTCATGTCATTTGGACTAACCAATGCACCAGCTTATTTCATGAATTTGATGAACAAAGTGTTTATGGAGTACTTGGACAGATTCGTCGTGGTGTTCATCGACGATATCCTTATCTATTCTAAGAATGAGAGTGACCATGAAGAACATCTAAGGTTGGTGCTACAGAAGTTACGAGATAATGAGCTCTACGCTAAGTTTAGCAAGTGTGAGTTTTGGATTGGCGAAGTGCCATTTCTTGGTCATATTATTTCTAATGGAGGAATATCAGTGGATCCTGCTAAAGTCAAGGAGATTATGGAGTGGAGAGTGCCCACTACAGTTACGGAGATTCGGAGTTTCTTGGGACTCGCAGGATATTATCGGAGATTTATTGAGGGATTTTCTAAGATTGCTAAGCCCATGACATCGCTTTTGGAGAAAGGAAGAGAATTCAAGTGGGATGAGAAGTGCCAAGAGAGTTTTGATCAACTGAAGGAAAGATTGATGTCACCTCCAGTATTGATTATGCCAGATCTGCAGAAGGGATTTGATATTTATTGTGATGCATGCGGCCAAGGACTTGGATGTGTGCTTATGCAAGATGGTCATGTGATTGCCTATGCATCTCGTCAGTTGAGGAAACATGAATTGAACTACCCCACTCATGATTTGGAATTGGCTGCAGTTGTGCATGCACTTAAGATTTGGAGACACTACATTATGGGAACCAAGTGTCAAGTATACACGGATCATAAGAGTTTGAAGTATATATTCACTCAGAAGGATCTCAACCTCAGACAGCGTCGTTGGTTGGAGCTCATTAAGGATTATGACTTGGAGATTCACTATCACCCAGGCAAGGCAAATTTGGTTGCAGATGCCTTGAGTCGGAAGGAGCATGTACACTCCGCTTTCGTGGTTCAGCTACCTGATGAATTAGCAAAAGACTTTGAGAGGCTCAACCTGGGGATTGTTACACATACGGAAGGAGTGACTATTGAATTGGAACCTACCTTGGAGCAAGAAATTCGTAAAGGTCAGATGGGTGATGCTAAGATTCAAGAGATCAAGGATCTTATTACTGAGGGTAGAGGCCCAGAGTTCACGGAGGATGAGCAAGGCACGATATGGTTCAAGAATCGGATCTGTGTTCCCGATATTGATAGTCTTCGGGAAACCATATTGAAGGAAGCACATGATTCAGTTTATTCTATTCACCCTGGGAGCACTAAGATGTATCAAGATTTGAAGCAAAAGTATTGGTGGTATGGATTGAAGAGAGATGTGGCTGCACATGTGGCTATGTGCGATGTATGCCAAAGAGTTAAAGCTGAACACCAGAGGCCAGCCGGACTATTGCATCCACTGAAGATACCTGAGTGGAAATGGGAAGAGATTGGCATGGACTTCGTTGTTGGATTACCCCGCACGTCTGCTGGATATGATTCTATATGGGTAATCGTGGACAGGCTAACCAAGGTAGCCCACTTTATTCCAGTGAAGACCACTTATTCAGGAGCTAAGTTGGCAGAGTTGTACATGGCACGGATTGTATGCCTGCATGGTGTGCCAAAGAAGATTGTGTCAGATCGAGGATCACAGTTTACCTCTCGATACTGGAAGCAGTTGCACGAGTCATTGGATACGAGATTGAATTTTAGTTCGGCTTACCATCCCCAGACTGATGGGCAGACTGAGAGGACTAACCAAGTACTAGAAGATATGTTAAGAGCTTGTGCTCTTAAGCATGGTGGAAGTTGGGATAAGAGTCTACCGTATGCGGAGTTCTCATATAATAATAGCTATCAGGCCAGCTTGAAGATGTCACCGTTTGAGGCTTTGTATGGCAGGAAGTGCAGGACTCCCTTGTATTGGAATCAAACTGGTGAAAGGCAATTGTTTGGGCCTGAGATTATACAAGAAGCAGAGGAACAAGTTCAGCAAATAAGGGAGAATTTGAGAACTGCACAATCCAGGCAGAAAAGTTATGCTGATACCCGGAGAAGACTACTTGAGTTTAAGGAGGGTGATTACGTCTATTTGAAGGTGTCACCACTCCGGGGCATGAGAAGGTTCAAAGTCAAAGGAAAGTTGTCCCCTCGCTTTATTGGACCCTTCTTAATCTTAAAGCGAGTGGGAGAGGTTGCATATCAATTGGAGTTACCAGATCATCTCGCGGATGTTCATGATGTATTTCATGTATCTCAACTGAAGAAATGCCTCAGGGTGCCTGAAGAACAGTTACCAATGGAAGACCTTAGTGTTCAAGAGGATTTGACTTATGCTGAGTACCCCATCAAGATTTTGGATACTTTGACTCGAGTTACGAGGAATAAGGTTATAAAGATGTGCAAAGTTCAATGGAGCCACCATGGTGAAGATGAAGCAACTTGGGAAAGAGAAGAAGAACTTCGTATAGATTTTCCCCACCTATTCCCTAGATCTTCTTAAATCTCGAGGACGAGATTATTTTTAAGGGGGGTAGGATTTGTAATACTCAAGTTGTATACCAAGAGTAATAGAGAGAAAGCTTCTCATTTGTTGTGTCTTATTTGCATCATAAAAAGAGCACTTATGTAATTGAGAGTGACCAAATAAAACAATTATGATAAAATAAAGAAAAGTGCATTTGTTGGAGTTTATGTGTTGTGCATTAAATAAAATAATAATAATAGGAATAATAAGATAATAAATGTTAAAAGTTAAATCAAATCCTAAATTAAAAAAAAAATGATGAGGGTTTTGAAAATGAGAAGGAGGAAGGATATAAAATATAAAACAAATTTCATAAATGTTCCAAATTAGTACTTCCTAAGTTCACAATAAAATTCGAGGACAAACTCTGCACAAGGTTTGAATTTAAAAATTTGAATTCAAATTTGGGTATGAAAATAGAAAGAAAGAAAACAGAAAAATAAAAAGAAAAGAAGAAAAACCTTACCTGGGCTCTCCCCTCTGTATTCGGCCCACCCTGGGAAAGTGACCCGCGCGCGGCCCATACCTGGATTTTGCCTCCGCACGCCCGCGCCGACAGTGGGTCCCACATGTCTGTCTCACTCGTGTGCGCGCAGCCCAAACTATCCTTGGCGCCGACACCCCTACCCCACTTGTCAGCCGCCACCAGCACTGTCTCGCCCGCGCCGCTCTCTTCGCTTCCGTCACTGATTCATCGGCCCCACCTGTCATCCCGCTGCTCGCGTTAACAGACCCGCGCGAAATACTCGCCGCCGTGCCGTGAATCGCGGACGAGCCCCCTCCCAGCCGAGCCGAGTCCACGGGGATAAGTAGGCGAGCTCCCCTGCTCCTTCCTTCCCTCCTCATCCGCTTGCGCCGCCGTGAATCGCACAGAGAAAAGGGAATTCCAGTGAGGGAGAGTGCCGCCGCGGGTTGGGAGTGAGAGCCGGTAGGCAAACCTCGTGCTCCTCGTTGCCACTGCCTTAACGTCGTGTCAGGGAGTTTCCACGGACCGCAAGGAAGGTGTCGGTGGCCTCGGCGTGCACGTTTGGTCGACGGAGACGCCGGGATTCCTCACCGTCGTGTACCATCTCCGCCGCGCCGTAGTCAGGGGCGTTCGGCCTCCAACTGTTGGTATGAACCCCCATCCCATGTTCGCCGTCGTGTCAATTTTGTTCCGCGAGTATCAGATGCCGGGATGGTGCACTGTAGGGTAGGAATCGGGTTCTCCGGCGATGTGCCGCCGCGTCCGTCGCGGGCGCCGCCGTTCGCTCGGCCGTGAGATAGGGGGGAAGATCCTGGTCCGTTGATGCAATGATGTACGGCTATGATTAGATATGAGAGTGTGAGGTTTTCAACCGTTGGATCTTTCACCGACGGTGTTGATTAGTTTATGCGTACCGATTCGGGAAGTGTAACGGTGGCCGTCCGATCGGGATCGGGCGCGTCTGGGGCGTGATCCCCTGTTTTAAATCGGGACCCTAGATCTTGATTCGTGCGGCTATGAGGGCATACCGGTTCGGGGCCGCTGGGATCTAATCTGTAGCGACCAATGGTGATCGTGCGGCCGAGATTAGAAGTTACCCCTTCGCGGGTCAGAGTTATAAAAGAACCCCTCACTTTTTAGCAAATCAACCCGCCATCCACGTGAACTGTGCTCTGTGTCTGCGGGATTTTACCCCGTAGCCCCTGACTTTTCTAGAAATCGAGGCCCAGTCCAGAGACAATTAAAAACAGAGAATTTATTATAAAAATTCGTTTTTAATACAAAAACAATTCTAGAAATTTGTATAATTCATAGAAAATGCATTTTAACTCCAAATTGAGTCATTCCAATTTCTAAAATTTTGTAATATTATTCTTTATCAGTTAGTATCACTGTTCTGTCATGAACTCTGTTAAAAAAATTTATTTAACATTTAATCCTATTTTAATCACATCAAATCTTAGGAAATTCATAACTTGAATTCTATAACTCAAAATTTAGTAATTCCAGTTCCTATTGTTTCATTTTAATGTGTAGATTTTTACTATATATTTCATTCATCTGTTTGGTGTGATGTTGATTTTGGCTATACTATGTATGTATTGTGTTGATGCGAGTAGACGAGCAACCCACTGTGGAACCTGAGGTTCAGCAAGTAGAGATAGCTGAGCAGGAGCTCATTGAAGGCAAGTTGTGCCCTTGATCACTTACTTTTCCTAGCCATGTTCTTATTAATTTTAATGATCTGCATAGGTTAATTTTGATGGGAACCTTTATGTACCCCAGTTTTGATTACCTCTATACCTTGTTCACCCCTGGAATATTTTTGGGTAGTACTTGCTATTGCTTTATGTGGATTGGGTATGGAGATTCATTATTCATGATTATTCTGTTATTATTTTGTTATTATTGTTGTTCATGTTAAGATCATTAAATTAATGGGAACATGGAGCGACCACCCGGGAAAACAGTGCTACCACAAGGGTAGTATGGGATGCCCTTGGCTGATTAATTAGGAAAGCTAGTGGAAGACTACCTTACCCGAAAGGGGCAAGGGCAGTAGGGGAGAGGTCAGTGCGGGGAGGTCCCTAGTTGATTTTGCTGCGATGGCTATCAGCTAGGAACCCTTTACTGGATCTTCCCATAAACTGTAGCGGGTTTTCGGAAGCTAGTGGAACTTTGTAAAGGCCTCGTAGTGAATCCCTAGCCATTCACCTTGGTAGTGTCTAAGGGCCTAGCTAACCCTGGCGACATGGGATACACGACTTGTGGGTAAAGATGCGCAACCTCTGCAGAGTGTAAAACTAGTATACTAGCCGTGCTCACGGTCATGAGCGGCTCGGACCCTCACATGAATAACTATGGAACTTAAATTTAATTTGACATTTGCATCGCATTTGGGATTATTTTATTATTACTGTTCTTTATTATCATTAAGGTTTGGTATTTACTTACACTTAGTAATTGCTAATAAAATTTTGACCAACTTATAAAAGCAATGCTCAGCCTTAGCCTTTATTTTATTGATCAGCCTTACACTACCTGAACTCCCACCTTTGGTGAGTTCATGCCACATTATTCCCCACGACTTGTTGAGCTATGAACGTATGTGAGCTCACTCTTGCTGTCTCACACCCCCCCCCACAGGAGAAGAACAGGTTGTTGAAGAGGAGCTGCCTAACACCGAGGAGTTCGATCTGATCTAGGTGGCGTTTCTCAGTCGACTTTGGCGCCATCGATCCTTAGTTCGTTTTATGTTTAACTTTATTTTGTAATAAGACTTCCGCTATGTAATAAATACTCTGATGTTTTATGACATTTATCTCTATACACTCTGTTATTGTATATGTTGTCTTCTTGGCGCATGTATGAGATGCACCCGGCTTTGTTCTTTAAAACCGGGTGTTACAGTTTTTCGCCTATGGCTCAAAAGTATTAATTTTGTCCACACCAAAGCATTTCATACATGGACGGAAAAATAAGATTATATTACAAAGTAAAACTCAGATTACATCATATTTTATACAAGTTATTACAGGAGTTTTTTAGCTACATTTACAAGACTATTCAAGCTTCGACACTATCTCTGGAGCTTCGTTCTTCTACTCTGCAGCTTCGGCCTGGTCAATCTGTACGAAAGTATTATAAGCCAAATTCAAAAATTCAAAGGAAAAGGTAAGAATAAGGTATGATTTTGTTACCAGCTTGAGGTGACTCCGAGCTTCATCACCAGCTTTGCTCCGACCACCCTTTGTCCATACTAACTTTATAAATCTGTTTGCAATACTTCGAGCCAGATTCGGAACATCATCTAAGTCTGCCGGTGACTGGCTGAAGTTGGGTCTATTAACAATCTTGCCGTGTTCACAGCCAGACTTCAAAAAAGCAAAAGTTGTGCCCCGAGAAGCTACCAGGGCACAAAAGTCGCTATGCCCAGCTATAACTTCGTCAAGATCATTAATTTCACCTTCAATGTGCTCGAAGGCACCAGGCAGGTCTTCGGCCGAAGGAGTAAACTCTTCACTACTGGCTCCGACAAAATGGAACACTTGCTTTAGCTGATGAATGCATCGAGTGCAGAACTCCAAACATTTATTTTGAAGATTTTTCAAAGATTCTTTCAATTCCAAGTTTCTTTGAGTTTCGGCTTCAAGCCTTGCATTAAGCTTCAGTTTCTCTTGTTCAAAATTTTCTGACTGGGAAAGAAGCTTCGAATTTAATTCTGTTATTTTTGCTTCAGCATTCACTAATAAGCCTTCGGCTGTTTGTAGCTCGAGGTCTTTCTTCTCAATAGCAGCATATTGCTCCTTTATTTTGTTTTCTAAATTTTCAATTATAACTTCTTGCCTTTTATCCTCTAAATCTTGTTGCGTTTTTAATGCCTTGCTCAAAAGCATGCTCTGTGGACGAATAGCCTTCGTTAGAAAATATTTTCGTACCACAAGTAATAAGAATTAGACACAAAATGTTTACCTTAAAATTAGAATAGAATAAACTGCCGACAATATACTGTCGACGGTAGCGGCTGATATCCGCTTCAAGCTTCGGGAAGCCGATACTCTTCGATAAAGTACTGATAACCTTCGCACCAGTTTGGTCTCGTATACAGCCTAACCCTTCATCATCAATAACAGGGGCGGAGGGCCCAGTATGGCTCAGTATTGCCTGAGCAATACCTTATCTTGGGCCGACCCACTAAGAGATTAGAGATTAGGGTTCTCCGTGTCCCGCACAGTCACAGCCGCTGCCCGCTGAGCCGCACCCGCACAGCTGCACAGCCGCAGGCGCGTCCCGCACTCGCACGGCCGCTGGCCGCTCGGCAGACGGCAGTCCCGCTCCGGCTCCAGCGCTCTGCTGCTCGCTCGGCCAGCCGGCCTGCTCCTCCAGACAGCAGACTGCAGTCCTGCCTGCTTGGCTGCTTGTCCCGCCCGGCGGCCGGCTGCAGGCTGTTTGTCCCGGCCCGCCGAGGCGCCGACCCGCCCGGCTGCCGCAGTGCCGCTGCTTCCAGCTTACTTCCTGCTTGTTTTATTTAGTTCATTATTTCATTAGTTGCTTGACTGCAGACTGCTTGAGTTTGAGTGCTTGACTGCTTGGTAACTAGACAAATACAATTGACTAGATCTCCTACAACTAGACTCAACTAAAGGTATATTCTTATTTCACTTGTTCAATAGTTTTTACTTTAATTTACCATTGGTAACTCATTTTTTCTTTCTTTCAGATTTTATTCACTATATGACATTTGATTGTAAATTGATTGTAATCAAGATGACTATTAAATAAAGTATTTTTCAACATCTATTACTTATTTTGTAGCTAAAAGTTACTTTAAACTGTGTCATAAATTTTTAGTCTTCGTCGTATTAGCCACACCTAAATTTTCTGGCGTCCTCTGCCACTGATCAATACCACCAAAGAGAAGCGCCCCCGGCCGATATCCACAAGATAGAGCATACTCTTTTAATTCCTCTTTTTCAGCTTCAGTCAGCTCCTGGCCAACTAAGTTTCGGAAGTCAAAAGTTTCACCTTCCGAGGTATCTTCGGTTATTCCTCCTTTCTCGGGTTTGGCAGCCGTGGTCTCTTCGGTGGCTGCAGCAGTTTCTTCAGTGGCCATGTTCAGCAGCATTTTATCTATATCAGCGGCTATGCTCTCTAAATTAATACCTTCGGAGTTAGCATCTTCGGCTCTAGCCTCTTCTGCGGTAGCCTCCGAAGGTACAGCTTCAGTAGCTGTCATGATTTCAATTGCTGGCATCTTCAGAGTTGGAGCTCTTGGTGGTGTTGTTTCAATCACTTCAGTCACGGTAACAATCCTTTGTCTTTTTGGCCTAGATGCCTTTGCCTTTGCGGGCTCCTTTTCATTATGAAAAAGCTTCGTCAGATGAAGCCCCAATGGACTTAGTTTGACAGGCAAAGTTTCAGTCATTACCTTTAGAATTTCCTCTATTTCAGCATCAGAAGATGTCGCAGAAGTCTTTTCTTCTTCATCAATTGATTTTTGTTCCGGGATTGATTCCTTTCTTTTCTTCGAAGTTAACACTTTCGATTCAAACTTTTCTTTCTTCCTTTTTGATTGATCTTCGTCGTCTTTGATCAAAGCGCCAGCCACTCTTTTCCTTTTCTGCCCTTCGGCACCCTTGTCGAGTCGCTCATAATCAGGATATTCAAAGCCTATAGCATCAAGCACTCTGTTTAGCCTTCGTTTCGGCCGGGTGCCGAAGGCTGTTGTCATCAATTGATCCTCCTTTTTAGAATAGTTCCCAAGAATTTCAGTGCACATTACTTCGATTGTTTCGAGCCATTCTTGGCAGGGTGCTTTGAAATATTTCTTGAACTTATAGTGGTAGGGCAGTCGGACAAGCTCCCCCTCTTTCTTCTCTTTTTCAAGCTTCGGCATAGCCCATTCCTTCATAGTTGGAAATATTTTGTAAGCTAGAAATTGCTGCACTAAATCTCTAGTGCCAATGTGCTCTGTGATAATCCTAAATTCAGCCAACGCAGTTTGGGTTGGACCTTCTGGTGTCATATTGCATTGGGGTCTGGTTTCTCCGAAGATCAGTTCAAGCGGACTCTGGACCAGCTTCTCCTTGTCATCATCAATTTTGACGTAGAACCATTCCGATTTCCAGCCTGCCGGCTACTTGCTCGGTAGCTGATCACAGGAAATTTTGTAGTTTTCTGATAGGCAAAATTGTAACACCCAAAATTTTCATGTAACCCATCCTTTCTGGCCTTGGTTTGGTAATGTAGCTCGTGCACCCGGCAGAAACCTTCAGCAAATGGTTCCACCCCCTGGCTTCGGAGAGCCCAAATATAAACACTAAGCCTAACAATAGCGTTAGGAGTTAGTTGATGAAAGTGGATCCCAAACTTCTTTAGCACGTCGGCAATCATCCTATTCAAAGGAAATCTCAAACCAGCTTTGAGAAAACTCTTGAAAATCACTATTTCATCTTTCTGTGGCTTCGGAGTAGTTTCTTCTCCACCGAAGCGAATCAGCTCTTTTTTATCTTCGCTAAAGTAGCCCGACTTCACCATCTTAGGAAAATCAGCTTTGGAGATGGTCGACTTTCCGAAGTCCAGGTGGCTAGGCTTGCTCGGCACTGCGATGTTGTAATCATCTTCAGAATCGTTCTCTTCAATATCTGCTTGCTCTGCTTCAGCAGCAGGGACGTCTTCCGGTGTCATCAACCCAGATCGCTTCATTGCTTCCGAGATAGGAACAGTTTCTATAGCTTCGGTTTCGTCTCCCTCGCGATCGACTCTTGCAGTAGAGCGAACTCTGGCCATTTGATTATGACTTACTTGATTTTTTTTTTGAATTGGCTTTTTTGTCTTTTCCGAAGCTCTTACACTTGCGCCGAAGTAGATTTTGTATGAGCGCAATGATCAAGCTTCGGCTATGACTAAAGCAATGAATGCTGCGGTAACTTCACACCTACTCGTCTGTTTATATAGTGCTGCAGGTGGGAAGGTGAATCGGCAAGGTCTCCAACACCGAACAAACAGTCACTCGCGCTCACTGAACGGTGGGCCACATAGCTCGAGAAGGTGAATCGCTGGCAAGAGTGTAATCGGTGCAAGATGGGTCGCGCGTCCGACGATTATTTTAATCGTTTCTCGCCAACGAGCTCAGGGAAGGTGTTTTCTGGATCTTCGGCATCCCGAAGCTTAGAAGATTTTTCATGGATCAAGCTCGTTACAAAAAACGATCTAGCGCCGCGAAGGGGCTACTGTTGGGGGTATGCTTCGTAGCCGAAGATCCTAAAGAAATAAACACCTTCGGCAGATCCTCTCCAAAACAGCGCCGAAGCTATCAACTATAAAGCTTCGGTACAGTGACATGTCTCAAGACGAAGGGGTGAACCGACTTAAAGATGAAATGACTTAAAGACCCATGATATTCTGTGTCATTATTATAGTTCATTGTAAAGGGTATAAATGTAATTATATACAGGCTGTGAACTGTGCCTATAAATAGGTGAACAGTACCCCAGTACTGTTCACGTGCTTTCCTGTAATCACGCATTGGGCATTTGTTTTTGCTTCACGCTGGTATTTTTGCTTTCCTTCGAGCCGAAGGTACATTTGTAATTCGTTATCATTTTTACAATAATAAAATAGAAATGAGTTAATAATAATAATCATGTGTTCAAATTATTTTACATATTTTTTACCCTTCCTCATTATTTGATGTGTTTATGGATGTATAACCTTCATAACCTTCGTCCGGAATTCATTATATCCTGAGGGAAATAATGCTTCGAAGGACGAAGGACTATAATATTTAACAATTTCTATGTTGCCTTGTTCTTGATTCATAGCATTTGAGAACAAGTCCCCAACACATCCTCTATCCTGTATGGCTCAATAGAAGACACAAAAGAGTAATGTTCACAGAAATGTGCAACTCGAGATCTAGTAGTTACCCCTTATGAATATCACCAAGGATGGAGTTGACGGGGTGATCTCTCTGAATTGCTTGGTGGACTCTTGGGTGTGACGGTCTTTGATCCCTTATTTCTTGATCATCTTCCTTGTCTTCATTGTCTTCATCTCCCTCTTGATCAATGTCCTCCTCTTGAGGTGGCTCATCATCTTGATCTTCATTTTCATCCTCTTGAGCTTGATCCTCATCTTGAGTGGGTGGAGATGCTTGCATGGAAGATGATGGTTGATCTTGTGCTTGTGGAGGCTCTTCGGATTCCTTATGACACACATCTCCAATGGACATGTTCCTTAGTGCGACGCACAAAGCCTCTTCATCATCTAGTTCATCAAGATCAACTTGCTCCGCTTGGGAGCCATTACTCTCATCAAACACAATGTCACAAGAAACTTCAACTAATTCAGTGGACTTGTTGAAGACTCTATATGCCCTTGTGTTTGAGTCATACCATAGTAAAAAGCCTTCTACTGCCTTAGGAGCAAATTTAGAACTTCTACCTCTTTTAATAAGAATAAAGCATTTGCTCCCAAAGACTCTAAAATAAGAAACATTAGGCTTTTTACTAGTGAGGAGTTCATATGATATTTTCTTGAGGATTCAGTGAAGGTAGAGCCGGTTGATGGAGTAGCAAGCAGTGTTGATTGCTTCCGCCCAAAACCGGTCCGGAGTCTTGTACTCATCAAGCATGGTCCTTGCCATGTCCAGAAGAGTTCTATTCTTCCTCTCCACTACACCATTTTGTTGAGGTGTGTAGGGAGAAGAAAACTCATGCTTGATGCCTTCCTTCTCAAGAAATCCTTAAATTTGTGAATTCTTGAACTCTGTCCCATTATCGCTTCTTATCTTTTTTGATTCTCAAACTGAACTCATTTTGAGCATGTCTTAAGAATCTCTTTAGGGTCTCTTGGGTTTGTGATTTTTCCTACAAAAATAATACCCAAGTGAAGCAAGAATAATTATCCACAATAACTAGATAGAACTTACTCCCACTGATGCTTATGTAAGCGATCAGGCCGAATAGATCCATGTGGAGTAGCTCGAGCGGCCTGTCCGTTGTCATTATGTTTTTGTGTGGATGGTGGACTCCAACCTGTTTTTCTGTGTTGGGGGTGTGCTTCATAGCTGAAGATCCTAAAGAAAGAGAACACCTTCGGCAGACACTATCAGGAGCAAGCGCCAAAGCTATCACTTAAAGAGCTTCGGCACAATGATAAATCTTAAGACGAAGGGCTGAACCGACTTAAAGATGGATTGACTCAAAAACCCATGATGTTTGCGTCATTACTGTAATCAATTGTAAAGGGTTTAAATGTAATTTTACACAGGTTGCATCCTGTGTCTATAAATAGGTGAACAGTACGCCGGCACTGTTCACGCGATCTTGTGATTACTGGCTCATTACGCTTGAATTGTTACTTTCCGCCAAGACGAAGGTATAATTGTATTCAAACGTTATATTCTGGTACTCATATGGTCATATAATAAAACATGTGAATATCTTTTATAATTTTATATGTCATTTCTCATTATTTGTTGTTTTACGAGTACGATTACGAAGGTGAAATCTTCGTAATATTTTACTCTTGACCTTCGTTCGAAGCTCATTATATCCTTGGGGAGATAATGCTTCAGTGGACGAAGGGCATTTATATTTAACATTCTCGTGTTGCCTTGTTCTTAATTCATAGCATTTGAGAACAAGTCCCCAACATTGGCGCCCACCTCCGGTGAACTCACTTCCACTTTTTGAGTTGATGGCTTCATTCAAGAACCAGGCTGCAACTGCTTCGGCTTCGAAGCTTGTCCTCCCAATCACAGGCGGTTCATGCTCAGAACCAGCCAACAAGAAACAGAAGAAGGAGGCACAGAGAAGGGTACAACATGTCGGAGTCCAGGGACCCTTCATCAAGTCAAGATGGTCTCACATTCCAATTACCTTCTCCCAAGAGGATCTTCAGCTCAAGGATTTCCCTCACAATGATGCTATGGTTATTTCTTGTGTTATCAAAGGGTTTCTGGTCCACAATGTTTTGGTTGATACAGGCAGTGCAGCTGATATCATATTTGCCGAGGCCTTCAGACAAATGCAAGAGCCAGAAGACAAGATTCATGATGCTACACACCCTCTCTGTGGCTTCGGAGGAAGACATATTGTAGCACTTGGCAAGATCACCATGCCAATGACCTTCGGATTTGTTAACAACACCAGAACTGAGCAAGTTGTATTTGATATTGTTGACATGGAATACCCATATAATGCAATCATTGGTTGTGGAACACTTAATGCTTCTGAAGCAATTCTTCATCCAGCATATCTTTGCATGAAGATACCTTCGGATCAGGGACCTATTGCTATTCATGGGAGTCAGGAAGCTGCCAGAAAAGTTGAAGGGAACTGGACAGATTCAAAGGCAATCCATAATATAGATGGAAACGAAGCTTGTGAGCAGTACAAGTACAGAAGGGAGAAGGCTGCTTCGGCCGATCAGCCGAAGCCCATGCTTTTATGTGAAGATATTGCAGAGCAGAAGGTGCTGCTGGGTTCCCAATTGTCTGAAGAACAGGAGAAAACCCTGATAAGGTTTTTGTTCAACAACAAAGATGTTTTTGCTTGGTCAGCCAATGATCTCTGTGGTATCAATAGGGATGTTATTGAACATTCGCTCAATGTGGATCCATCCTTCAGACCTAGGAAGCAGAGGCTTCAGAAGATGTCTGATGACAAAGCCGAAGGTGCTCGGAATGAAGTGAAAAGACTCCTCAGTGCTGGAGTCATCAGAGAAGTAAAATACCTAGAATGGCTAGCTAACACTGTTATGGTGAAGAAAGCCAATGGTAAATGGAGAATGTGCATTGATTTTACTGATCTCAACAAGGCTTGTCCGAAGGATGAATTTCCATTACCAAGGATAGATTCTCTGGTAGACGCAGCAGCTTCGTCAGAGCTCATGAGTTTACTAGATTGTTACTCAGGCTACCATCAAATCTGGATGAAGAAAGAAGACGAGCCAAAAACCAGCTTTATCACCCCCAGTGGTACATATTGTTACCTTCGGATGCCTGAGGGGCTCAAGAATGTTGGAGGAAGCTTCAGCAGAATGACAACAAAGGTCCTTCATTCTCAAATAGGCAGAAACGTGCTAACATATGTTGATTATATCATAGTAAAAAGCACAAAGCAAGAAAATCACATTGCTGATCTGCAGGAGACATTCGCTAATTTTAGGCAAGCTGGTCTAAAGCTGAATCCAGAAAAGTGTGTCTTCGGGATAAAGAAGGGGAAATTCCTTGGTTGTCTGGTTTCAACAAAAGGAATCGAAGCTAATCCAAATAAAATCGAAGCTATCCTTCGGATGGAGCCACCAAGCACAAAGAAAGGGGCTCAGCGGCTGACAGGAAGATTGACATCTTTGAATCGATTTATATCTAGATCGGCAGAGAGAAATTTACCATTCTTTGAAGTGCTGAAGTCAGCCGAAGTTTTTCAATGGGGATCAGCTCAGCAAAAAGCTTTCGAAGAACTGAAATAGTATTTGATAGATTTAACAACTTTAACTCCACCAGCGCCAGGGGCTCCTCTGCTGCTGTATGTGGCAGCTTCGCACTCTGCAGTAAGTGCGGCGCTTGTTCAGGAGAAGCTTGAAGGCCAATTGAAAAAGCAGGCTCCAATATACTTTGTTTCCGAAGTTCTCAGTTTATCAAAGAAAAACTACACAGAATTGGAGAAGGTGCTGTATGCTGTTTTAATGGCCTCCAGGAAGCTTCGACATTACTTTCAAGCATACCATATAATTGTTCCTTCATCACAGCCTTTGAAGGATATTATGAGAAACAGAGAAGCTACGGGAAGGATTGGAAAGTGGGCTGTGGAAGTCAATGAGATCTACATTGATTATGTGCATAGATCTTCGATTCAGTCCCAGGCGCTAGCAGATTTCATCGCTGACTGGACGCCAGGAGCTCACGAAGAAGAAGCAAGTAAAGATGCCGAAGCTTGGACAATATTTTGCGATGGTTCCTAAGGAACCTTCGGGGCCGGTGTAGCTGCCGTTTTAATTGCACCTTCAAAAGTCAGAACATGCTACGCAGTGAAACTTGATTTTAGTTGTACAAATAATATTGTTGAATATGAAGCTTTGCTCTTGGGTCTTCGGAAGCTGAAGGCAATGGGGATAAGAAGGGCGATTCTCAAAACTGATTCTCAAGTCATTTCTGGCCATGTTGACAAAAGTTGCAAAGCAAGAGATCCGAAGCTTGAGAAATATTTGGATACAGCTCGAAGACTTGAAGCTTCATTCGAAGGGTTTTCTGTCAAGAATATTCCACAAGGAGAAAATGAGCACACTGATCTACTAGCCAAGTCAGTGGCACAGGGGCTGCCCTTACCTTCGGAAGTATTCTTTGAAACAATAAAAGCACCTTCGGTTGACCTTCTTGAAAGAGCAGTACTCAATATATCTCTCGTCTATAGTGAAGATTGGAGAACTGAGATCATATCTTTTCTTCAGGGCAATTTCCTTTCAGATGACGAAGCTTATCATAAGAGAATAGTGGCAAGAGCACGTCCATATGTAATAATAGAAGGGGAGTTATATAAGCATGGAGTCTGTTCTCCATTACTCAAATGTTTATCCAGAGCTGAAGGTATAGAGCTAATGAAAGAAATACATGCAGGCCTGTGTGGATCTCACATTGGATCTAGGCCTTTGTTGGGTAAAGTTTTTCGTCAAGGATTTTATTGGCCAAAGGCAGCTTCGGATGCAGCAGAATTAGTCCAAGAGTGCGAAGGTTGTCAAAAATGTGCAAGAGACCAAAAACAACCTTCGTCTCTAACTCAATTAATACAGCCCACTTGGCCATTGCAAAGGTGGGGCCTTGATTTGCTAGGCCCACTTCCACCAGCACAAGGGAATTTAAGATATGTTGTGGTGGCAGTAGAATATTTTTCTAAGTGGATTGAGGCGAAGCCTTTAGCCACAATAACTTCGGTCACTGTTCAAAAGTTTTTCTGGCAAAATATTGTGTGTCGCTTTGGGGTGCCAAAAGGTATCACTGTGGACAATGGAACACAATTTGATTCCAAAGCTTTCAGAGAGTTTTGTGAACGAATTGGCACGAAGATCCATTTTGCATCGGTTCGGCACCCGGAGTCAAATGGACTTGTTGAAAGAGCTAATGGCATTATAATGATAGGAATAATGAAGTTAATCTTCAATCAGCCCAGGGGAAAGTGGCCAGATGAATTAATCAAAGTGGTGTGGAGTCACAACACAATAGTGTCAAGATCAACAGGCTTTACACCATTCAAATTGATGTTTGGTGATGAAGCAATCGCCCCAGAAGAAGCTAAAACGGGATCAATAAGAACAGTGGCTTCGGCAGAAACCGAAGCTGATTATTCTGTGGCAAAAGATGCTATAGAAGGGATCAGGCTTCAGGCTGTGGAGAACATCAATAAATATCAAGCAGAAACAATAAAATGGCGTGACAGAAAGGTTCGGTTAAAAAATATTAAGCCGGGACATCTGGTGCTTCGGAGAGTGGCCAACCCCGACACAGTAGGCAAGCTTCAGCTGAAGTGGGAAGGACCTTTTCTGGTAACATCTTCGTCAAGACCCGGTTCCTTCAGGTTAAAGGATATGGACGGCAACGACATTCCTAGATCTTGGAATGCGGATGAGCTTCGGCGGTATTATGTGTAACCTGATGTAATCTTTTTTATTCTTTCCTATGGCACCCTTTTCCTTTCCAAAGGGGGAGAAAGGTTTTTAACGGGGCCATAGCATGTAATTTCTCTTTTTCTAATACCAGCTCTGCAAGAGCAATATCCCCCGAAGATGTAAATGTAAAAACTGAGCATGCACCATCGAGTGCAAAGAGAAAAAGGAAAAACAGGGAGAAGCTCGAAAGACATCCCTAAGGGGATGCAGAGCACGACGAAGCTACAAAAAGTCGTTCCTAAAGGAGCGCAGTGTAAGTTTTCTGCTCAAAAGTTGTTCCTAAGGGAATGCAGAGCTTACAGCGAAAAATAAACGCTGATTCCGCTGAAGTAAAAGGCGAAGAAGCTCGTAAGGGAGGCTTACAGCGAAAAATAAATGCTGATTCCGCTGAAGTAAAAGGCGAAGAAGCTCCTAAGGGAGGCTTACAGCGAAAAGTCAGCGCTGATACACCAAAAATAAGCGGTAAAGCCGAAAAATAAACGACAAAGATTTGTTATACCTAAGGGAATAAGAGTTGTGGTTATGCTTTCGTATGTGTCTTCGAGCATTCATTTGCACGATACATTACATCATACATTTGCATTCATAAACATTCACTTAGACATACATAGGATCATCATCATCATAACATACAAACTTCCTTCGGCTTTGAAAGAGAAGGCTTCGGAAAAAAGGGAAAAAGAGGCAATTTTATGCTTCGCTTTGTACGCAAAGAAGGGAAGGTGTTTTTCGCCTTCGGCTCAAAAGTATTAATTTCGTCCACACCAAAGCATTTCATACATTGACGGAAAAGTAAGATTATATTACAAAGTCAAAATTTGATTACATCATATTTTATACAAAGTTTTTTGAGCTATTCTTAACAGACTATTCGAGCTTCGACAGCATCCATAGAGCTTCATCCTTTTACTCTGCAGCTTCAGCTTCGGCTTGGTCAACCTGTATGTAAGTATTATAAGCAAAATTCAAAATTCAAGGGAAAAGGTAAGTATAAGGCATGATTTCGTTACCAGCTTAAGGTGGCTTCGAGCTTCGTCACCAGCTTTGCTCCAGCCACCCTTTGTCCATACTAATTTTATGAATCTATTCGCAATACTTCGGGCCAAGCTGGGAATATTATCTAAGTCTTCTGGTGACAGGCTAAAATTGGGTCTATTAACAATCTTTCCATGTTCACAGCCAGACTTCAAAAAGGCAACAACTGTGCCCCGAGAAGCTGCCAGGGCACAGAAATCGCCATGTCCAGCTATGACTTCGTCAAGATCATTGATTTCACCTTCAATATGCTCGAAGGCACCAGGCAGGTCTTCAACCGAAGGAGTGAACTTTTCGCTGCTAGCTCCGACAAAATGAAACACCTGCTTCAACTGTTGGATGCATCGATTGCTGAACTCCAGGCATTTATTCTGAAGATTTGTCAAGGGTTCTTTCAGCTCCGAGCTTTTTTGAATTTCGGCTTCAAGCTTTACATCAAGTTTCCGCTTTTCTTGTTCAAAATTTTCTGATTGGGAAAGAAGCTTCGAATTTAATTCCGTTATTTTGGCTTCAACATCCGCTAATAAGCCTTCGGCTGATTGGAGCTCTAAGTCTTTCTTTTCGATGGCAGTTGATTGCTCTTTTATTTTGTTTTCTAAATTCCCAATTATGACTTCGTGCCTTTTGTCTTCTAAGTCCTGCTGCATTTTTAAGGCCTTTCTCAAGAGCATACTCTGTGGACAAATGACTTTCGTTAGAAAATATTTGTGTTATTACAAATAGTAAGGGTTAGACACAAGATGTTTACCTTAAAATTGGAATAGAACAAACTGCCGACAATGTGTTGTCGTCGGTAGCGGCTGATATCTGCTTCGAGCTTCAGGAAACCGATACTCTTTGATAGAGTACCGATGACCTTCGCGCTAGTCTGATCTCGTATGCAGCCTAACTTTTCGTCATCAATGCCACCAAAGAGAAGTGCTCCCGGTCGATACCCACAGGATATAGCATATTCTTTTAATTCTTCTTTCTCAGCTCTTGTCAGCTCTTGGCCAATTAAGTTTTGAAAGTCAAAGGTCTCATCTTCTGAAGTATCTCCGATCATCTCTTCCTTCTCGGGTTTTGTGGCCGTAGTCTCTTTGGTAGCTGTGGCAGCTTCTTCCACGGCCATGTTTAGTAACATCTTGTCTATATCAGTAGCTACGCTCTCTAAATTAATATCTTCGGATTTGGCATCTTCGGCTCTGACCTCTTCTGCGAGAGCCTCTGAAGGTACGTACAGCTTCGGTAGCTGTCATGCTTTCAATGGCTGGCACCTTTGGAGCTGAAGCTCTTGGTGGAGTTGCTTCAATAACTTCTGTCACAGTAACGATTCTTTGCCTCTTCGGCTTAGGTGCTCCCGTTTTTATGGGCTCCTTTTCCTGCTGAAAAAGCTTCGTCAGATGTAACCCTAGTGGACTTAGTTTGACAGGCAAAGTTTCAGTCATTACCTTCAAGATTTCCTCTATTTCAGAAGCAGAGGATGTCGCAGAGGTCTTTTCTTCTTCATCAGTTGGTTTTTGCTTCGAAGTCGAGGTTTTTCTTTTCTTCGAAGCAACTGTTTTCGCCTCAGACTCTTGTTTTTTCTTCTTTGGTTGATCTTCGTCATCCTTATTCAGAGCACTAGCTACTCTTTTTCTTTTTTGTCCTTCGGCACCCTTGTCCAGTAGATCGTAGTCAGGATGTTTAAAGCCTATAACATCCATCACTCGATTTAGCCTTCCTTTCGGACGGGTGCCGACGGCTGCTATCATCAATTGATCTTTCTTTTTAGAATAATTTCCAAGAATTTCGTTACACATCACTTCGATTGTATCCAACCATTCTTGGCAGGGTACTTTGAAATGTCTCTTGAATTTGTAATGGTAGGGCAGTCAGATAAGTTCTCCTTCCTTCTTTTTTCCTTCGAGCTTTGGCATGGCCCACTCTTTCATAGTTGGAAATATTTTGAAAGCCAAAAATTCCTGCACTAAGTCTCTAGTACCAATGTGCTCTGCGATAATCCTAAATTCAGCTAGAGCAATCTGACTTGGACTCCCTGGCAACATGTTGCACGGGGGTCAGGTCTCTCCGAAGATCAGCTCTAGTGGGCTCTGGACCAACTTCTCCTTATCATTGTCAACTTTGACATAGAACCATTCCGATTTCCAGCCTGCCGGCCACTTGCTTCAGTAGCTGATCACAGGAAATTTTGTAGTCTTTCGGTAGGCAAAATTGTAGCAACCGAAGTTTTCATGCAATCCATCTTTCCTAGCCTTGGTTTGGTAATGCAGTTCATGTACTTGGCAAAAACCTTCGGCAAACGGTTCCACCCTTTGGCTTCGGAGAGCCCAAATGTAAACGCTAAGCCTAACGATAGCGTTAGGAGTTAGCTGATGGAAGTAGATCCCAAACTTCTTCAGCACATCAGCAATCATCTTATTCAAGGGAAATCTCAAACCAGCTTTGAAGAAACTCTTAAAAACTACTATTTCATCTTTTTCCGGCTTCGGAATAGTTTCCTCTCCACCAAAGCGAACCAGCTTTTTATTCTCTTCATTGAAATACCCCAATTTCAACATTTTTGGTAGGTCACCTTTGGAGACTGTGGATTTCCCAAAATCAAGGTGGCTGGGTTTGCTCGGCACAGCGCTGCTATAATCATCCTCAGAATCGGTCTCCTCAACATCAACTTGTTCTGCCCCGACGACAGGGACGTCCTCCGATGTTGCCAGGCCAGACCGCTTCATAGCTTCGGAAATCAAAACAGTCTCAACAACTTCGGTCTCATCTCCCTCGCGATCAACCCTAGCAATGGAGCGAACTCTGGCCATTTAATTATGTCTTTCTTGAAATTTTTCGTTGTTGACTTGTCTGATTTTCCCGAAGCTCTTCCTTTAGTGACGAAGCAGATTCAAAAGCGGGGTTTCGTCTGAGCACGATGAATAAGCTTCGGCTATGACTAAAATTTTGGCATCAAAACAGTGCAATAGCAATGAATGTTGTGGTAACTTCACACCTACCCGTCTGTTTATATAGTGTTGCAGGTGAGAAGGTGAATCGTCAAAGACTCCCGCACCGAACAAATAGTCACCCGCACTCGCTGAACGGTGGGCCATAGGGTTCGAGAGGGTGAATCTCCAGGGCACACGTAACTGCTGCAAGATGGAGCCACCTCGAGCACGGAATATTTTAATCGTTTCTTGCCAACGAGCTCAGGGAAGGTGTTTTTTGGATCTTCGGCATCCCGAAGCATAGAAGATTTTTTCACGGATCAAGCTCGTTACGAAAAACGATCTAGCACCGCAAAGGGGCTACTGTTGGGGGTGTGCTTCGTAGCCGAAGATCCTAAATAAAGAGAACACCTTCGGCAGACACTCTCAGGAGCAAGCGCCTAAGCTATCACTTAAAGAGCTTCGGCACAATGATAAATCTTAAGACGAAGGGCTGAACCGACTTAAAGATGGATTGACTCAAAAACCCATGATGTTTGTGTCATTACTGTAATCAATTGTAAAGGGTTTAAATGTAATTTTACGCAGGTTGCATCCTGTGTCTATAAATAGGTGAACAGTACGCCGACACTGTTCACGCGATCTTGTGATTACTGGCTCATTATGCTTGAATTGTTACTTTCCGCCAAGACGAAGGTATAATTGTATTCAAACGTTATATTCTGATACTCATATGGTCATATAATAAAACATGTGAATATATTTTATACTTTTATATGTCATTTCTCACTATTTGTTGTTTTACGAGTACGATTACGAAGGTGAAATCTTCGTAATATTTTACTCTTGACCTTCGTCTGAAGCTCATTAAATCCTTGGGGAGATAATGCTTCAGCGGACGAAGGGCATTTATACTTAACATTCTCGTGTTGCCTTGTTCTTAATTCATAGCATTTGAGAACAAGTCCCCAACATCCTGCTTGGCATGTGCTACAAATTCTGTCTTTCTCAAAATGAACATTGGTTAGTCCTAAAATATTCCAACATGGGCAAGTCGACGATGCTAGAGCCAACCCATGTTAGTTTTACCAATTAAGCAAGCGTCTAGTTCAGCTTGATTATCATTAAAATCAACTAAGTATAGCTGACCATCTAGCACTCCCTTAAAGGCTACTGAATCATCACTCCTTCTAAGGACAGTAACACCTACTTCAGTGAATAGACAGTTGTAACCCATCTTACACAATTGAGAGACAGAAAGCAAATTGTAATCTAAGGATTCTACAAGAAAAACATTGGAAATAGAATGGTCAGGTGATATAGCAATTTTACTCAAACCTTTGACCAAACCTTGATTTCCATCCCCTAATGTGATAGCTCATTGGGGATCTTCATTTTTCTCATAGGAGGAGAACATTCCCTTCTCCCCTATCATGTGGTTTGTGCACCCGCTATCGATTATCCAACTTGAACCACCGGATGCATAAACCTACAAAACAAATTTAGGCCTTGTTCTTAGGTACCCAAACGGTCTTGGGTCCTTTGACATTAGAAACAAGCACCTTGGGTACCCAAACACAAGTCTTTGGACTCTTGTGTTTGCCCCCAACATATTTGGCAACTATTTTACCTGATTTGTTTGTTAGCACATAAGAAGCATCAAAAGTCTTAAATGAAACATTATGCTCGTTTGATGCAGCAAGAATTTTCTTTCTAGGCAATTTAACATGAGTGGTATGCCTAGAGCTAGAAGCCTCATTTTTGTACATGAATGTATGATGGGAAACAGAATGAGGTTTCCTAGCATTAATTTTCCTAATTTTGTGTTTGGGATAGTTTGCAGGATATAAAATGTAACCCTCACTATCCTGAACCATGGGAGCTTTGCCCTTAACAAAATTGGATAGTTTCTTAGGGGCATTAAGCTTGACATTGCTCCCCTGTTGGAAACCAATGTCATCCCATTATAGAGCATGCTTCTAGCAAATTTAAATTTTCATTCTCTAGTTCATGCTCAGCAATTTTAGCACTTAAATTAGCTATGTGATCATTTTGTTGTTTAATCATGGCAAGATGATCATCCATAGCTTCAATATTAACATCTCTACATCTAGTACAAATAGAAACATGATCAACAGTAGATGTAGAGGGTTTGCATGCATTCAATTCCTCAATCTTAGCATTTAATTTATCATTCTCAATTTTAAGACTAGAAATTGAATTATTGCTAACATTCAACTTTTCAATCTTAGAAACTAAACTGGCATTCTCAGTTCTAAGGGCCCGTTTGGCAAAGCTCCAGCTACTGCTTCTTTAGCTCCAGATCCTGATCCTCCTGAGAAGCTGATCTTCCTGATTCTCCTAGAGAATCAGAATCATTTTAAAACTGTTTGGCAAGTAAACTGATTCTTGTCTGTTGAGAGTTGGTGGTCTGTGGCGATTGTCTGTTTTACCCTTTGCAGTTCAACTTTGTTACAAACCAATAAGTAGGATGCATATACGAAAAAAATTATGAAACAATAACATATAAAATATTCCCATCATATTAGTGCATAAAATGGTCTCAAATGTTTAATCCATAAATTGCATAAAACTAGCACGACACAACAACGCGAATATATGCACCGCGAAACCCTAGCCACCGCTCCCTTTCCTTCAACGACACGACAGAGGACGAGCACCATGGAGGGTGCAGGAGGGGTTCGTTATGTTTTTGTCCAATGGCAATTGTGGGTAATTTTAATCAAACTTTAAGGGGAGATCCTTATTTGGTTGGTTGAGGAGCTGTTTTAAGGAAGGGTGGAGCAGGTTTTTTTAGATCCCACATTTCTTCACAAAAACGACTCCCAATCTTTCGGCTCCACACAAGAATCAGTTTAAAAAATACCCGTTTGGCATGGCTCCTCCAGATCCTCGCTTAGAATTAGGAGCTGGAGCTATGCCAAACGGGCCCTAAGACTTGAAATTGAATCATGACAAATGCTAATCTCCTTAGATAAGTTTTCGCATTTTTCTACTTCCAGAGTGTTGGTGACTTGTTCTCAAATGCTATGAATCAAGAACAAGGCAACATAAAATGTTAAATATTAACGCCCTTCGTCCTTTGAAACATTATTTCTCTTAGGATATAATGATCTTCAGACGAAGGTCATGAAGGACATACCTTCGAATATTGAAGGTAAGATGGTAATAGAAGAAGCATGTAAAATACAAAAGATAACATAAACAATCATATAGCATTATAAATTCATCTCCATTATATTATCATGAGAAAATAAAAACAATATTGAATTACATTTGGTAATTTCGACTTGATAGGCAACAAAGGTACGAGCGTGATGCAAAAGCAAATGCCAAGTCAGCGTGAACAGTACGGGGGTACTGTTCATCTATTTATAGGCATGGGATGCAGCCCACGTAAAATTACATTCATGCCCTTTACATTTGCTAATGACTATAAGGTAACTCATCGGGGTCCAAATAGCCTTTTCCCCTTTAAGTCGGTTCCCTTTCCTGCTGTCACATCGAAGCTCCCTTGCGTGTAGCTTCGGCGCTGCATCAATCTTTGTATTGTTCGTGCTTCTCCCATTGTGGTTCTGATTCGATTCCGAAAGTACCTGTTCATGTATTACAACTCCGGAAACATTGTTAAATCATGTTTTTGAGGACCTTCGGAAGACGAAGGCCCCCAACAGTAGCCCCTCGCAAGGTTAATTTGTTAGAATAACAAATTCAGATTGCGATATGGATGAAGGCCCTAAGCCGAAGGTCCGAAAAACACCTTCTGTTTGCTAGAATAGCAACAGTCAATGACAGACGGGGCCCTCCAACTTGGAGCGCGCTGGGCGTATAAATAAGAACTCACCCCGAGCACATTTGGTACGTTACTTGCTGCCTGCTTTGCTTTGCTCAATTTCTTAGCTCTTGCTTACCAACAGTTGCTTAGTTTCTTAGATTTTCTAAGCTTCGGTTTTAAGGACACATTTTCGCCATTTCCGAAGAAGAGATGTCTCAAGACAAAAAAGTTGCTGCTGAGACGAAGCTGAGCGAGGAGGAGAAGCTCCTTGAGGAGAAGACTTCTGGATTTGTTGAGTCAATTGCAAAAACAAACACAGAGAAGATAACTAAAGAGATATTAGAAGGCTTGTCTGAAGATACTGATGACAGCGACAGCTATGATGTGGAGAGTGGAGGTGAAGACTCGGAAGATCATCCTTGGCGACCAAGTCACACAGTCTTCGGGAAATCAACTATCAAACAGAGTCATCTTGATAATATGAGAGGAAGGTACTTTCGAGATATTTCTATTGTGAGGGCTGACGTAGATAGAGCCGTTCCTGCTCCTGAAGAAGACGAAGTTGTAATCTACCGAAGTTTCTTCAAAGCTGGACTTCGGTTCCCATTAAGCAGATTTGTGGTTGAAGTTTTAAAGATATATCAGATTTTCCTTCACCAGATCACTCCCGAAGCTATTATCAGAATGGGGATCTTCGTCTGGGCTGTGAGGAGTCAAGGTCTAGAGCCAAGCGCAAGATGTTTTTGCAGTATGCACGAGCTTTCGTATGAGACGAAGCCTTGGGGTAAGGAACAATATCATAACAACTTTGGGTGCTACAGCTTTGTTGCTCGCTCTGGCGCAAGCTACCTAGTGTCAACGTTCTAAAAGAGGTGGCCCGGGGCCTGGATGGAAGAATGGTTTTATGTGAAAATGATTTGAAAGCAAGAGAAGATATTAAAGAAATCATTATGCGACCCATCTGGTCACGCTTCGGCCTCCGAAAACCGAAGGCAGAAATTGATGAGGCAGCCGAAGCATGCCGAAGGGCCTTCAGTACAGTTTGTTCTTTTATCGGGACAAGAGATTTAGTTCAAGAACATATAGCCTACATGATATGGCCACTGATAGACAGCTGGGAAATGCCAAAGGAAACCATCACTAACCCTAGCCGAAGCATGCCGAAGTGGTTTGGTTCGATTGAAATATACTTTCAGGTTTGGAGACCAATTTATTGAACCAGACGATGACTGGCTGAAGTGTGTTGAAAATACTAGTGATGAACTACTTGGAGCATACTCCAAGTCTGAAGATAATGCACTATCTGTGGCCTTCAGGAGCCGAAAAAAGAAAAGGCTAAATAGAGTTTTTGATGCTATCAGATTTGTGTACCTTGACTATCGCTACCCGCCGCGGGGGCAGAAAAGAAAGGGTGCAACTTCTGGAAAGGCTGCTGCTTTGGCTACCTCAAGCGAGCCCGCACCGAAGAGGAAAAAGTTGAAGGTCCTTACTCACCGACCGCGCTACATTGAATCGGCCATAGTGCCAGAATTTGGCAGTGAGACTTCTTTAGCTATTGAAGCCAAAGGACCTGCTCTTACACAGAGGATTGAAGAGCCGGATGCAATGCCGAAGACTAACAAAATTGAAGAACTGAGAATCGAAGAGACAAAAACATTAAAAGTTCTAAGCCCTTCGGCAGGAGTGGAGGTGCCGAAGACACAAAAAGGTCTAGCAGCAACCCCAAGAGAAAAAGGATGGCTAGTGTACTAGATGTGCTGGAGACAATAAAAGCTTCAAGCTCTACTCCAGGGAAAATTGCCAAGGCTTCGAAGACGCAGATTGAAACCGAGGCAAAGGTAACTGAAGCCGAAGCTACAATGAGCCAGGCCGATGCCGAAGCTGGGCCTTCAGAGCCCGTCAAGGAGAAATCCTCGAAAACTGGAGAAAAGGCAGCGGGAGAAGAAGCTATAAAACAGATTTTGCTTGAAAAAGCTATCGCACATACTCTCAAAGCGTCTTCCGAAGTCCTTGATTATATTATTCGACACGCTTTGGGAAAAAGATTATCTGAAGAAGAAAATTTTGAAGGTAAACACTATGCCCGAGAACTGAAGTACCCAAAAGGGGCCTTAGTGTTTAATGGCACAGATGAAGATGACTTCTTGTATTGCCTCCCAGAGAACAAAGAATTATCTGTCTGCCGGGAGATGGACAGAAGTATGGGGTTCTCGAAGCTTGAAGCTGGCCTCTGCGCCATGACGAAGGATGATCTTGCGGATAGCCTTGCATATAACAGTCTGAAGGTACAAAAATTGTGTATTTGGAAGTTTATGAATTTTGAATTATTCTTTTGTTCTTATATTAACCCATTCATTTTTTTCATATAGGGTTTAATACTTAGCAACGCCTTAAGGGCGCAAAAGAATGTCGAAGACGAGAGTTGCACTATTGCTCTCAACAACCTTCGAACAGAGGTTATCAAGCTGAGGAACGAAGCTTTGGAAAAACACAAAGTTCTACTTACATTGGTGGACAAAGTAAAGGGGGATGAAGCTAACTTCAAGGCTCAATCTAAAATCCAAAGGAATGAGATTCAAAACCTTCAAAAACAACTGGCCGAAGCCAAATTGAAATGCGCTATTGCCGAAGCTGACCGAGATGCCAGTGAGCACTGGAAAAATTATTTTGAAAAAATAGTTGCAGAGCTTCGCTCATCAAAAGAAAGATGTTTTGAAAAATCTGTAGAATGTGTCAAAAAGATAAAAACTAGCTTCGCCAATGTAGGCGCATACTCAAGCGAAGACAACTTCATGAGAGGCGACCCTGAGGGCGTAATTGAGTGGATCAGCAGCGAAGCCGAAGCTTTTGAAGAAATTCTGAGCGACCGCGGGGACGTCTGCGTGTTCTCTGGTGCGAGGGGAGTTGCAGCTATTTTGGAGAAAGTAGGGTGCGATCATGTTAAAACTTTGGCCCAGGCCGAAGCTGCTTTGTCTATTGATGATACGAAGGACCCCTCGGCCGAAGCAAGCTTAATAGGTGGAAAAAAATTTCACTGATATTTGGGAAAATGGCGGCCGAGGGATGGCGCATGAAATAATGAAAAAGAGTGAAAAAGACATTCATGACGCTCGAGAAACAACAAAAGCAACTGAAAAAGTTGCGGAACTTGAAAACGGATAGGTATTACTTAATGGCTTTTAACTTTATTGCTTGTTTTTGTGATTTCGAACTAATTTATATCTTCTATTGCAGCTGAACTATCTCCTCCCCCAGAGCCCTTCAACCCACTAGCCGACCCAGAGACAAAGAAGACAGTAGAAATTATTAATATGGCCGAAGCTATTGTGGACGAAGTTGTCACGAAATTATTAACCGAAACTGCAAAAAAAGTCCTGAAGGAAGAAGAATAGCTATTTGTGAAAACATTGCTAGAATATTAATGTAACATTTGCTGGAACATGCTTGTAATATTCGGTGCTCGTAGGTTTTGAATGTAATATATGAATGGTTTTGCAATTCATTTCTTTGCGATGCATGAAACTTTTATGTACATACCGTTTTTGAGCCTTTGGCGAAAAACACCTTCCCTTCTTTTCATGCTTCGTAAAGAAGAGCTTCTATGCTTCGTAAAAAATCCTCCAAGCGTCGCAAAAACATTAATGCTTCGTCAACAATAGATTTGTTCCTCCACATCAGAGCTCATGAAGTTGTATTTCTTCAAAACTTATTTTGTGCCTTAGCACAATTTCATTTTTTCGAAGCATTCTCCGAAGGTCAACATTGTATCCCCTTCTTGTGCCATTGATGCAATATGATGTATGATGTTATGTTATGCGAAATGATGTGATCATGTTATGTTATGCAAAATGAAATTTATGCCGAAGACACACACTCACACCCCCATAGTGGAATACACAATCTCTTTGCCGCTTATTTTTCGGCTTCACCGCTTATTTTTCGGTGTATCAGCGCTGACTTTTCACTGTAAGTTCTGCATTCCCTTAGGAACGTCTTTTGAACTTCTTCGCCTTCTATTTCGGCGGTATTCGCGTTGACTTTTCGCGCTTCGCCTTATATTTCGGCAGTATTTGGCTTTGCATTACCTTTGGAATGACTTTTGAGTAGAAAACTTACACTGCGCTCCCTTAGGAACGACTTTTTGTATCTTCGGCAAACTTACGTTGTGTTCCTTAGAATGACTTTTTGTAGCTTCGGTGATACTTGTAATGTGATTTTTAGCCCTGCGTTCCCTTAGGAACGACTTTTGTGCTTCAGCGACTTTTTGGACTTCGTGAGTCTGTGGAGAAGATATATTTCGCTATGACAAGAACGAAGCTATTACAGAAAATTAAAAATGACAAGAGAACTAGGTTTTCAATAATTGTTCCTTATTAAAAAAGAAAATGACAATGAATGTAAAAACTGTTTCAGGGGTAGGATATCTCTCAATAGATATGCTTTGATTCTAGCACAGTACTGTTGACTGTGCGAGCTTTGGACTCCTCCCTGAAATCTCGATGTTGATGGGTCTGTTGGCTCCCTATTGGCTGCTGGCCTCGTGAATACACAGGTTGTAATGGTGGCGGAGGTGGAGGCTGTGGCCAAGATGCCTGTGGCTGACTAGCTGAAGCAATAGACACTGCAAGATGGTTACCCACATACTCTAGTATGTAGGGTGAGTGATACGAAGCAGTATGCATGACCTGCTTCGGCTGGTTCTGCTGAGCTGCGGCTTCTGCTATTTCCTTTTGTTTCTGAATGGTGACATGGCATATCCTTGTAGTATGGCCCTTGTCCTCACCATAGAATAAGCAATAAATTTTTCTAGGCTGATCCTCAAACCTTCCTCCGAAGCCCCTGGCGCCTCTGCCTCTTGGAGCTGGCGGTCGGAAAGAGCTTTGTTGCTGCCCCGAAGCGTGCGAGGAATACTGTGGCCTTTGTTGTTGACTTCCTCTGTCGTCACTCTGGGTGGAGTGAATTGACCTAACATGTCTTGGGTGGATTCTTCCTCCGAAGCCCCTGGTCATCTCAGAGAACCTGTAGGCTTCCTCTCTTCTTTGGCGAAAGTCATTGTCAGCCCGAATGTATTCATCCATCTTTTGAAGCAGCTTCTCCAAAGTCTGTGGAGGTTTTCTAGCAAAATACTGGGCAGTAGGTCCTGGACGAAGCCCCTTAATCATGGCCTCAATGACAATTTCATTGGGCACTGTAGGCGCTTGTGCTCTCAGGCGCAAGAACCTTCAGACGTATGCTTGAAGATACTCCTCATGATCTTGTGTACATTGAAAGAGAGCCTGAGCTCTGACTGGTTTTGTCTGAAAGCCCTGGAAACTTGTCACCAGCATATCCTTAAGCTTCTGCCATGAAGTAATAGTTCCTGGCCGAAGAGAAGAATACCACGTTTGGGCCACATTCTTAACTGCCATGACAAAGGACTTGGCCATGACAGCTGCATTGCCTCCGTATGAAGATATAGTTGCTTCATAACTCATCAAAAATTTCTTCGGATCTAAATGTCCATCATACATGGGGAGCTGAGGTGGCTTGTATGATGGAGGCCATGGGATAGCCTGAAGTTTTGCTGCCAAGGGAGAAGCATCGTCAAAGGTAAAGGTATCATGATTAAAATCATCATACCATCCATCCTCGTTGAAGAAGCCTTCTTGGTGAAGCTCCCTATGTTGGGGCCTTCGCTCTTGTTCGTCTTGGGCAAGATGGCATACTTCTTTAGGGGCTTCGTCAATCTACCTTTGAAGATCGGCTAGTCGAGCCATCTTCTCCTTCTTCCTTTGTACTTGTTGGTGAAGCATCTCCATGTTTCTGATTTCTTGGTCCAACTCCTCCTCCTAGAGTGTTGGACTAGTGGCCTTCCTCTTCTAGCTTCGGGCCTCTCAAAGAGAAAGGGTCTCCTGGTTTGGGTCCAGTGGCTGCAGAGCGGTAGCCCCTGTCGCTGAAGCTTTCTTCGGTGGCATGATGAAGGTCAGTGCTTGCCGAAGGTGGTCGAAAAGGATTCACCGGAGGTGGGCGCCAATGTTGGTGACTTGTTATCAAATGCTATGAATCAATAACAAGACAACATAAAATGTTAAATATTAACGCCCTTCGTCGTTCGAAACATTATTTCCCTTAGGATATAATGATCTTCAGACGAAGGTCATGAAGGACATACCTTCGAATATCGAAGGTAAGATGGTAATAGAAGAAGCGTGTAAAATACAGAAGATAACATAAACAATCATATAGCATTATAAATTCATCTCCATTATATTATCATGAGAAAATAAAAACAATGTTGAATTACATTTGGTACCTTTGACTTGATAGGCAGCAAAGGTACGAGCGTGATGCAAAAGCAAATGCCAAGTCAGCGTGAACAGTACGGGGGTACTGTTCATCTATTTATAGGCATGGGACGCAGCCCACGTGAAATTACATTCATGTCCTTTACATTTGCTAATGACTATAAGGTAACTCATCGAGGTCTAAATAGCCTTTTCCCCTTTAAGTCGGTTCCCTTTCCTGCTGTCATGTCGAAGCTCCCTTGCGCGTAGCTTCGGCGCTGCATCAATCTTTGTATTGTTCGTGCTTCTCCCACTGTGGTTCTGATTCGAATCCGAAGGTACCTGTTCATGTATTACAACTCCGGAAACATTGTTAAATCATGTTTTTGAGGACCTTCGGAAGACGAAGGCCCCCAACACAGAGCATAAGCATTTTTCAAATTAAAGAATTTTTTATTCTCTTTAATGAGGAAGTCCTCTTGGCTTTCCAAGAGATCATCCTTCTCGTTAATGGTTTCTATTAATTCATTTAATTTTTTCTTTTGGTCCATGTTAAGGTTGGCAAAGAGAGCAAGTAAATCATCTTCATTATCACTAGAGCTACCCTCATCACTAGATGTTGTATATTTGAGGGTGGCTCTAGAGTGTACCTTCTTCTTCTTGCCGTCCTTAGCCATGAGATACTTGTGGCCGACGTTGGGGAAGAGGAGGCCTTTGTTGATGGCGATGTTGGTGACATCCTCCTCGGAGGAGGAGTCGGTGGAGCTCTCGTCGGAGTTCCATTCCCGACATATGTGCGCATCGCCACCCTTCTTTTTGTAGTATCTCTTCTTCTTCCCCTTCTTGTCTTCGTCCCTGTCACTTTCACTAGAAATTGGACATTTAGCAATGAAATGACCGGACTTACCACAACGGTAACACACCCTCTTGGAGCGGGATTTGTAGTCTTTCCCCCCTCCTTTGTTTGAGGATTTGGCGGAAGCTCTTGATGATGAGCGTCATTTCCTCGTTGTCGAGCTTGGAGGCGTTGATTGGAAGCCTACTTGATGTAGACTCCCTTTTCTCTTCTTCCGTTGCTTTGAATGCAATGGGTTGCACCACGGGTGTGGAGGTGGCGTCTTGCTCCAAGTTGACAATGTGTTTGGAGTCTTTGATCATAAGTTCAAAGCTCACAAATTTGCTAATAACTTCCTTGGGAGACATTAGTTTATATCTAGGATCCCCACGTATTAATTGAACTTGAGTAGGATTATGAAAAACGAGGGATCTAAGAATAACCTTGACCATTTCATGGTCATCCCATTTGGTGTTCTCGAGGTTGCGCACTTGGTTCACCATGGTCTTAAGCCGATTGTATATCGCTTGCGGCTCTTCTCCTTTATTGAGGACAAATCGACCAAGCTCGCCCTCGATCGTCTCCCGCTTGGTGATCTAGGTCACCTCGTCCCCTTCGTGCGCGGTTTTGAGAACGTCCCAAATTTCTTTGGCGCTCTTTAACCCTTGCACCTTGTTATACTCCTCTTGACACAAGGAGGCGAGGAGAATAGATGTGGCTTGGGAGTTAAAGTGCCTAATTTGTGCGGCCTCGTCCGAGTCGTAGTCTTTGTCCCTCACCTTTGGTACCTGCGCTCCAAATTCAACAATGTCCCAAATGCTTTCGTGGAGTGAGGTTAGATGGTGCCTCATTTTATCACTCCACACACAATAATCTTCACCATCAAAATATGGTGGTTTGCCTAGGGGTACAGAAAGTAATGGAGCGCGCTTTGAAATACGAGGATAGCGTAGGGGCATCTTACTATACTTCTTGCGCTCATGGCATTTAGAAGTAGTGGCGACTCGGAGCTTGATGTGGAGGGTGATGAAGAGTCGGTCTCGTAGTAGACCACCTTCTTCATCTTCTTCTTCTTGTCACCTCTCCGATGCGACTTGATGCAGGAAGAGGATTCCTCCTTGTGTTTGTTGCCGGACTCCCTTGAGAGAGTCCTCCCCGAGCTTGCGGCCTTTTCGCCGGTCATGATCTCCCTCTTGGCGTGATCTCTAGACATCACTTTGAGTTGGTTAGACTCTTAATGAAGCACTGGCTCTGATACCAATTGAAAGTTGCCTAGAGGGGGGGTGAATAGGCGAAACCTGAAATTTATAACTTTAAACGCACACTACAAGCCGGGGTTGGCGTTAGAATTAAATTCAAGTTCGAAGAGAGGGAAAAACAAATCAAACAAGAATCAAGGCGAGTGAACATGATGATTTGTTTTACCGAGGTTTGGTTCCAAAGAATCTAGTCCCCGTTGAGGAGGTCACAAAGACCGGGTCTATTTCAACCCTTTCCCTCTCTCAAACAGTCACTTAGACCGAGTGAGCCTTTCCCTTAATCACATGGGTCACTAAGACCCCGCAAGGACCACCACACACTTGATGTCTCTTGCTTCGCTTACAAATCACTTGGAAGAGAACTGAGGAAGGAGAAAAGGAAATCCAAGCAACAAGAGCGCAAATGAACACGAACACACTCTCTCTCAAGTCACTAAGTGGTTGAGATGAATTCGGCACATGGAGAGGGTTTGATCTTTGGAAATGTGTCTTGGAGTGAATGCACTAGCTCTTATATTGAATGCGATCTCTGAAAAACTTAGATGCCAAAGGTTGTGGTGGTTGGGGGTATTTATAGCCCCCAACCACATTGTAGACATTGGCCAAGGCTGCTGGCGACGGGCGCACCGGACAGTCCGGTGCGCCACCAGACACCCACTGTTCATTGTCCGGTGCTCCACCACGTCAGCTAACCGTTAGGGTTCGAAGCTGGTCGACCGTTGGAGACTTTGTCTTCTTGCGGCACCGGACAGTCCGGTGCCATACCGGACAGTCCGGTGCCCTCTGACTTCGCTGCTCTGACTTCTGCTGTGACACTGTAGCCCACTGTAGCACTTTGTAGAGTTGACCGTTGGCGCAGGGAGTTGTTGCTCCACTGGCGCAACGGACAGTACGGTGGCACACCGGACAGTCCGGTGAATTATAGCGGAGCGCGTTCTGGAATTCCTGAGAGTGGTTGGTTCATCACTGTACGACCTGGTGCCCCGGACATTGTCCGGTGGCACACCAGACAGTCCGGTGCACCAGTTTTCAGCACACTCAATAATTTGCTCTGGTTTTTTGATTGAGTCCCTAACTTGATTTCTTTCTTGGTTTGTGTTGAACCTTATGCACCTGTAAAACATGATCTCTAGACAAACTAGTTAGTCCACGTGTTTGTGTTGGTCATCAACCAACAAAATTAACTATAGGAAATGGTTAACCCTATTTCCCTTTCATCTAGCGATCCACCCCTCCGGCACCGGCTCCTCCGAGAGCTCCGTGCCGTGGCTCGAACTGCCACCGACATCATCATCACCTCTATCTCCGTCAAGGTCTCTGAAAGGAAAATAGGGTCAAACCTTTTCCTAAATGATTTTGGTGGTTGAATTGCCCAACACAAACAATTGGACTAACTAGTTTGCTCTAGATTATAAGTTCTACAGGTACTAAAGGTTCAACACAAACTAATAAAAAGAACAAATTAGGGTTCAAAACAAAAGGAGCAAAGAAACCGAAGGCAGCCCTGGTCTGGCGCACTAGACTGTCCGGTGTGCCACTGGACAGTGTCCGGTGCACCACCGGACAGTATCCGGTGCACCAGGGTGGATCAACTCAAACTTGCCACCTTCGGGTTTCTGGAAATGCCACTCCGCTATAATTCACCGGACTGTCCAGTGTAGCACCGGACTGTCCGGTGTGCCATGCGGAGTAACGGCTACAGCGCCAACGGTCGTCTGCAAAAGGTGAACAGTGCGTGAATAGTGCGCGGATAGTTCGCGCAGAAGTCAGAGCAGCGCCAGAAGGCGCACCGGACAGTGAACAGTGACTGTCCGGTGCACCACCGGACTGTCCGGTGGCCCCATTTGTCAGAGCTCCAACGGTCGAACCCTAACGGTTGGGTGACGTGGCTGGTGCACCAGACAGTGTCCGGTGCGCCCATCGACAGACAGCCTCCCCAACGGCCATTTTGGTGGGTGGGGCTATAAATACCCCCCAACCACCACACTTCAAGGCATCCAAGTTTTGAGCCATTGCATTCAATACAAGAGCTCTAGACTTCACTCCAAGACACAAAACAAAAGATCAAATCCTCTCCAAGTCTCAATCTCATTCCAAAGACTTAGTGGCTTGTGTGAGAGAGAGAGACATTTGTGTTCATTTGAGTTTTTGTCGCTTGGATCGCTTTTCTTCTTCCTCCATTCTTGTTCTCAAGCAACTTGTAATCAAGCAAGAGACACCAAGTTGTGGTGGTCCTTGTAAGGGGTCTAAGTGACCCGTTGATTAAGGAGAAAAGCTCACTCTGTCTAGGTGACCGTTTGAGAGAGGGAAAGGGTTGAAAGAGACCCGGTCTTTGTGACCACCTCAATGGGGAGTAGGTTTGCAAGAACCGAACCTCGGTAAAACAAATCACTACGTCACTCTCTTCATTTGCTTGTGATTTGTTTTCCGCCCTCTCTTTCGGACTCGATTTTAATTCTAACGCTAACCCCGGCTTGTAGTGTGTGCTTAAGTTTATAATTTTCAGATTCTGCCTATTCACCCCCCTCTAGGTGACTTCCAATTGGTATCAAAGCTCGGTACTTCATTAGAGCCTAACCGCTCGAAGTGATGTGAGGAGATCATGCCAAGAAGGAGGTCATGACCAGCAAGAAGCCCACCACAAGCCACGGGAAGGCTCCATCAAGGGAGTCCGGTTCCAAAGGAAAGGGGGAATCACCTCCCCACATCAAGTCGCACTGGAGTGGCGACAAGAAGAAGAAAATGAAGAAGGTGGTCTACTACGAGACTGATTCTTCGTCGCCCTCCACCTCTGGCTCTGACGCGCCGTCCGTCACTTCTAAGCACCATGAGCGCAAGAAGTTTAGTAAGATCCCCCTACACTACCCTCGCATTTCCAAACGCACTCCTTTGCTTTCCGTCCCATTAGGCAAACCACCCGTTTTTTATGGTGAAGATTATTGTTTGTGGAGTGATAAAATGAGGCACCATCTAACCTCACTCCACACTAGCATTTGGGATGTTGTTGAGTTTGGAGCACAGGTACCATCCGTAGGGGATGAAGATTATGATTCGGACGAGGTTGCCCAAATCTGGCACTTCAACTCCCAAGCCACTACTATACTCCTCGCCTCTCTAAGTCGAGAGGAGTATAATAAGGTGCAAGGGTTGAAGAGTGCCAAAGAGATTTGGGATGTGCTCAAGACCACGCACGAGGGAGATGAGGTGACCAAGATCACCAAGCGGGAAACGATCGAGGGGGAGCTCGGTCGATTCATGCTCAACCAAGGGGAGGAGCCACAAGCCATGTACAACCGGCTCAAGACCTTGGTGAATCAAGTGCGCAACCTTAGGAGCACAAAATGGGATGACCATGAAATGGTCGATCACTCATTTTTCTTAATCCTACACAAGTACAATTAATTCGTGGTGATCCTAGATACAAGCTAATGTCTCCCGAGGAGGTTATAGGAAAGTTTGTGAGCTTTGAATTGATGATCAAAGGCTCCAAACAAATCATCGAGCGAGGCGCACCTCCACACCCAAGGTGCAACCCGTCGCATTCAAAGCGACGGAGGAGAAGAAAGAAGAGTCTATGTCAAGTAGGCTCTCCATCGACGCCTCCAAGCTCGACAATGAGGAGATGACGCTCATCATCAAGAGTTTCCGCCAAATCCTCAAGCAAAGGAGGGGGAAAGATTACAAGCCCTGCTCCAAGAAAGTTTGCTACAAATGTGGTAAGCCCAATCATTTTATTGCTAAATGTCCATTATCAAGTGATAGTGACAGGGGCGACGACAAGAAGGGAAGGAGAAAGGAAAAGAAGTACTACAAGAAGAAAGGCGGCGATGCCCACGTATGTCAGGAATGGGACTCTGATGAGAGCTCCACCGACTCCTCCTCCGACGAGGACGCCGCCAACATCGCCGTCAACAAGGGCCTCCTCTTCCCCAACGTCGGCCACAAGTGCCTCATGGCAAAAGACGGCAAGAAGAAGAAGGTAAAATCTAGAGCTTCTACTAAATATACAACATCTAGTGATGTGGCTAGCTCTAGTGATGATGAGGATGATTTGCTTACACTTTTTGCCAACCTTAACATGCAACAAAAGGAGAAGTTAAATGAATTGATTAGTGCTATTCATGAGAAGGATGAACTGTTGGATAGCCAAGAGGACTTCCTTATTAAGGAAAATAAGAAGCATGTTAAGGTTAAGAATGCTTATGCTCAAGAGTTCGAAAAATGTGAAAAATTAACTAGTGAGCTTAGCACTTGCCATGACACCATTTCCAACCTTAGAGCCGAGAATGCTAGTTTTATTGCTAAGGTTGAGAAGTTAAATGCTTGTGATGATTCAATTACCAATCTTAGAAATGATAATGCTAGTTTGATTGCTAAGATTGATAAATTGAATGCCTCACTTTCTTGCCTTAAGATTGAGAATGAAAAATTAATTGCTAAGGCTAAGGATTTAAATGTTTGCAATGATGTTATTTCCAATCTTAGAAATGAAAATGCCATGTTACATGCCAAGATTGATGAATTAAATGTTTGCAAACCCTCTACATCTACTATTGATCATGTTTCCATTTGTACTAGATGTAGAGACATTAATGTTGATGCTATTCATGATCACCTAGCTTTAATTAAACAACAAAATGATCACATAGCTTAACTTAGTGCTAAAATTAATGAGCATGACTTAGAAAATGAAAAATTTAAATTTGCTAGAAGCATGCTCTATAATGGGAGACGCCCTGGCATTAAGGATGGCATTGGCTTCCAACAGGGAAGCAATGTCAAGATTAATGCCCCTAAGAAATTGTCTAACTTTGTTAAGGGCAAAGCTCCTATAGTTCAGGATAACGAGGGTTACATTTTATATCCTGTTGGTTATCCCGAACACAAAATTAGGAGAATTCATTATAGGAAGTCTCACTATGGCTCTCACCATGCTTTTATGTATAAGAGTGAGGCATCTAGTTCTAGGCAATCCACTCATGCTAAATTGCCTAAGAAGAGAACTCCTATAACATCAAATGAGCCAATTATTTCATTTAAGACTTTTGATGCATCTTATGTTTTAACTAACAAATTGGCAAAGTAGTTGCCAAATATGTTGGAGCCAAGCACAAGGGCTCAAAGACTTGTGTTTGGGTGCCTAAGGTGCTTGTTTCTAATGTCAAAGGACCCAAGACCGTTTGGGTACCTAAAAACAAGGCCTAAACTTGTTTTGTAGGTGTATGCATCCGAGGGCTCAAGTTGGATCATCGATAGCGGGTGCACAAACCACATGACAGGGGAGAAAAGAATGTTCTCCTCCTATGAGAAAAATGAAGATCCCCAAAGAGCTATCACATTCGGGGATGGAAATCAAGGTTTGGTCAAAGGTCTTGGTAAAATTGCTATATCACCTGACCATTTTATTTCCAATGTTTTTCTTATAGATTCCTTATATTACAATTTGCTTTCTGTTTCTCAATTATGCAATATGGGCTACAACTGTCTATTTACTGATGTAGGTGTTACTGTCTTTAGAAGAAGTGATGATTCAATAGCATTTAAGGGAGTGTTAGAGGGCCAGCTATACTTAGTTGATTTCAAAAGAGCTGAACTCGACACTTGCTTAATTGCTAAGACTAATATGGGTTGGCTCTGGCATCGCCGACTAGCCCATATCAGGATAAAGAATCTTCACAAGCTTTTAAAGGGAGAGCACATTTTAGGACTAACCAATGTTCATTTTGAGAAAGACAGGATTTGTAGCGCATGTCAAGCAGGAAAGCAAGTTGGTGCCCACCATCCACACAAGAACATCATGACGACCGACAGGCCGCTTGAGCTACTCCACATGGATCTATTCGGCCTGATAGCTTACATAAGCATCGGCGGGAGTAAGTATTGTCTTATAATTGTGGATGATTATTCTCGCTTCACTTGGGTGTTCTTTTTGCAGGATAAATCTCAAACCCAAGAGACCTTAAAGGGATTCTTGAGACGGGCTCAAAATAAGTTCGGCTTAAGGATCAAAATGATTAGAAGCGACAATGAGACGAAGTTCAAGAATTCACAAATTGAAGGCTTCCTTGAGGAGGAGGGCATCAAGCATGAGTTCTCTTCTCCCTACACGCCACAACAAAATGGTGTAGTGGAGAGGAAGAATAGAACTCTACTTGACATGGCAAGGACCATGCTTGATGAGTACAAGACTCCGGACCGGTTTTGGGCCGAGGCGATTAACACCGCCTGCTACTCCATCAACCAGTTATATCTACACCGAATCCTCAAGAAGACATCTTATGAACTCCTCACTGGTAAAAATCCCAATGTTTCATATTTTAGAATCTTTGGTAGCAAATGTTTTATTCTTGTTAAAAGAGGTAGAAAAATTCGAGATGTCTATGATGGGGGAGTTGAAGTATTTTCTAGGATTTCAAGTCAAGCAACTCCAAGAGGGCACCTTCATCAGCCAAACCAAGTACATTCAAGATATACTAACCAAGTTTGGAATGAAGGATGCCAAGCCCATCAAGACACCCATGGGAACCAATGGGCATCTTGACCTCGTCACAGGAGGTAAGTCCGTAGATCAAAAGATATACGGGTCGATGATAGGATCTTTACTCTATTTATGTGCATCTCGACTGGATATTATGCTTTCCGTATGCATGTGTGCAAGATTCCAAGCCGATCCTAAGGAAGTTCACCTTAGGGCCGTGAAAAGAATCTTGAGATATTTAGTTTATCCACCTAAGTTTGGTCTTTGGTACCCCAAGGGATCCACCTTTGATTTAATAGATTATTCAGATGCTGATTGGGCAGGGTGTAAAATTGATAGGAAGAGAACATCAGAGACTTGTCAGTTTCTGGGGAGATCCCTGGTGTCTTGGGCTTCAAAGAAACAAAACTCAGTAGCTCTTTCTACCGCCGAAGCCGAGTATATTGTCGTAGGCCATTGTTGCGCGCAATTGCTTTGGATGAGGCAAACCCTTAGGGACTATGGCTACAAATTAACCAAAGTCCCTCTCCTATGTGATAATGAGAGTGCAATCCGCATGGCAGATAATCCCGTTGAGCAAAGCCGCACTAAGCACATAGCCATTCGGTATCACTTTTTGAGGGATCACCAGCAAAGGGGGATATCGAGATTGCTTATGTTAGCACCAAAGAACAATTAGCCGATATCTTTACCAAACCACTAGATGAGAAAACCTTTACCAAACTTAGGAATGAGCTAAATATTCTTGATTCTCAGAATTTTGATTGATATTTTGCACACATAGCTCATTTATGTACCTTTGATCATATCTCTTTCATGTGCTATGACTAATGTGTTTTCAAGAAAAATCTTATGCCAAGTCATAGATTGAAAGGGAAATGGAGTACTCGGCGAAGACAAGGCTTCCACTCCACTCTACCGGTATTATTTACCCTTCACCGTCACTCCGTGCTATGACTATTGGTATAATCTTTCACTCACATATTGTTTGACAAAAGGGGAGAGAATTTACAAAGGGCTCTAAAGACTCCGTTTTTGGCAATTAATGCCAAAGGGGGAGAGAGTATTAGCCTAAAGCAAATGGACCACACCACCACGCCAATTTCAAAAATTTTCGAATAAGTTTTTAAATGTTTTTCAATTGGTATCGTTGAAACTAGTATTCCTCTAAGAAATTCTATCTCAATTGGTAAAACCCTCTTGAACACTAAGAGGAGAATTTCATTAACGGGGAGTTTTGTTTAGTCAAAGGAAAAGCATTTGAGACAGGGGGAGAAAATTTCAAAATCTTAAAAATGCTTCTCAAAATCTTATTCATATACCTTTGACTATTTGCAAAAGGATTTTGAAAAGAATTTTCCAAAGAATTTGCAAAAACAAAACTAGTGGTGCAAATGTGGTCCAAAATGTTAAAAGAAAGAAAGCAATCCATGCATATCTTATGAAAGTTTAAATTGGTTTAATTCCAAGCAACCTTTGCACTTACCTTATGAAAACTAGTTCAATTCTGCACTTATATATTTGCTTTGGTTTATGTCGGCATCAATCACCAAAAAGGGGGAGATTAAAAGGGAAATAGGGTCAAACCTTTTCCTAAATGATTTTGGTGGTTGAATTGCCCAACACAAACAATTAGACTAACTAGTTTGCTCTAGATTATAAGTTCTACAGGTACCAAAGGTTCAACACAAACCAATAAAAAGAACAAATTAGGGTTCAAAACAAAAGGAGCAAAGAAACCGAAGGCAGCCCTGGTCTGGCGCACCGGACTGTCTGGTGTGCCACCGGATAGTGTCCGGTGTGCCAGGGTGGATCAACTCAAACTTGCCACCTTCGGGTTTCTAGAAATACCACTCCGCTATATTCGCCGGACTATCCGGTGTAGCATCGGACAGTCCGGTGTGCCATGCGGAGTAACGGCTACAGCGCCAACGGTCGTCTGCAAAAGGTGAACAATGCGTGAACAGTGCGCGGACAGTTCACGCAGAAGTCAGAGCAGCGCTAGAAGGCGCACTGGACAGTGAACAGTGACTGTCCAGTGGCCCCATTTGTCAGAGCTCCAACGGTCGAACCCTAACGGTCGAGTGACGTGGCTGGCGCACCGGACAGTGTCCGGTGCACCCATCGACAGACAGCCTCCTCAACGGCCATTTTGGTGGGTGGGGCTATAAATACCCCCCCAACCACCACACTTCAAGGCATCCAAGTTTTCAGCCATTGCATTCAATACAAGAGCTCTAGACTTCACTCCAAGACATAAAACAAAAGATCAAATCCTCTCCAAGTCCCAATCTCATTCCAAAGACTTAGTGGCTTGTGAGAGAGAGACATTTATGTTCATTTGAGTTCTTGTCGCTTGGATCACTTTTCTTCTTCCTCCATTCTTGTTCTCAAGCAACTTGTAATCAAGCAAGAGACACCAAGTTGTGGTGGTCCTTGTAAGGGGTTTAAGTGACCTGTTGATTAAGGAGAAAAGCTCACTCGATCTAGGTGATCGTTTGAGAGAGGGAAAAGGTTGGAAGAGACCTGGTCTTTGTGACCACCTCAACGGGGAGTAGGTTTACAAGAACTGAACCTCGGTAAAACAAATTACCGTGTCACTCTCTTCATTTGCTTGTGATTTGTTTTTCGCCCTCTCTTTCGGACTCGATTTTAATTCTAACGCTAACCCCAGCTTGTAGTGTGTGCTTAAGTTTATAATTTTCAGATTCCGCCTATTCACCCCCCTCTAGGCGACTTTCAGTCTCCTCCAGTAGCCGGGATGCCTTGTGGAAGTGCAGGGGGCATCTCTGGCTGAGGTGCAGGGAAGGTGGCCTCCTAGACTCCACCTCCTGCTGAGGCGAGGGGGAAGAGTCCTGCTGCTTCTGGTCCTGCTCCTGCTCCTCGTGCAGGCGACGATGCAGTCTCTCTAGGTGACTGGACTAACCTGGCACCGTGCGACGCAGTGGACGCTCTGCTAGGCGAGAAGGCAAAAAGGGGATCGCTGACTTACATGCAGTGCATCTAATACAAACCATCTACAAAACATCGTAAGCACAAGAGTGAGAGTAGAACTATAAGACCAAAAAATAAACAGAAAGAAAAGTGAGACAATTTTTTTGTGAGATAAGCAGATAACATAGAATTGGTCAAGATGACCAACTTTTGAAAGGACACTAAGGTCAAGGTAATGGTAGAGGTCTATAGTCCTTAGGGCGACCATTCTAGTCTAGGTTAGCGGTCCTACAGTCAGCAAGGCTTTGATACCACTTATGTCACACCCGGTTTTGGAAGGCAAACCGAATGTGAACCATGTACATGCTAGGATCAGAAATTCACGTACACATCGATTACATAATTGGACATCATCACACAATGCTCAAAGTAAATAGCAGAAAGGTACTTTATTACAATAAGATGTCCGAGACATCCACAGAGTCTAATACATAGCCATAGTCGTTAACATTAATATCAAAGTGAGGAATACGAAACGTATAAGATAAGCCTACACAGGCAGCTGTCTGGGGGTTTGCCACTAATAAAAACTAGAACTCGTCGTAGTCCTGGAACTCCTCAAAGTCCTTCATGTTGCCAGCATCTCCTCCTGAGCACTGAGTACAGTGGGGACAACCTGGGGTGGGGGTGGTTTGTAAAGCAAGGGTGAGTACACATCAACGTACTCAACAAATGTCCCATTTGGCTAAAGTGGACTAGCTTTATGTAGGGTTAAGGTTAAGCAGTTGCTTTTACTTGGTCAAGTATTTATTACTATTAGTAGAGCCAAATTTTAGTAGTAACCCAGTTATTACCCAAATGTACCTCCTCCAAGAAAAAATACCAAGGATCAAAATTATAACCATCATTAGTACCATCATCATAAAAGTAACTAAAGTTCTTCTAATCAAAGAGGATCCCAAGGCTGCTCTTAACCATGAGCTCGGTTGATATACCAGTTTCTAACACTCTACAAAGGTTGTACACTTTACCCACAAGTCATGATCCCTTTCCAGCCTAGGTTGTATAGACCAGATCTTCACTACCGAGGTGAATGGCTAGGGATACACTACGTAGCCGTTACAAAGACTCCCCTGGTGTATAGCTGCTCGTTAGGTTCCGCCAGTCGTACAAACGTAGTACACCTCCTCAAGGTGGGTGACTAACAAAACCAAATCGAATGAACCTCTGCACCCCCCTTGGCAAAGTGAGCACTACGCCCCGACCCCCATTGGCGGCCCTCAGGCAAAGCCAGCTACTCCCCCAAGTTCATCTAATTAATCAGCTAAGGGTGTCCCATTCACCCTCATGGTTGCACTGTTATCCCGGGTGGTCACTCCATAAAGAGGTCCTTACAGAGAGGTACTTAGTAAAATGGCCTGAGCCCCCTAAAGTATCACAATATCATTATCGGGATAGCATCATCGTATCATAAATAATCACATCATGTTCATTGATTAAGTTAAAGCAATAGCATAAAGCTAACTATGATAACCCAAAAAGGTAAACAAGGATAAGGTAAATACAGACTAGTCAATCCTTAGGTTTCAATAATGTAATGCGGGACAATGAATTATGAAGTATGTAGGACATAATAGGTCAGAGGACAATTGCCTTCACCAGGTTGTTGCTCAGGAAGATCTTTAGCAACACACTCAGGAACCACGGACTGCTCGGTGTCTAAATGAAACGATCATGCGTTCAATACATTTGGTAAATGACAAATAAACAACACATCAATCATGTACAAACATGGGAACACATCTCAAAGAGAAAAGTATAAACTCAAAAGGGAGTTTAAGTTATAGGTAGACTAATCTCACTAAGTAGTTAATTACTCTTTAAGTGATGTCTATCTCCATGGTTACATAATATGATTCTATTCATTTTAATGAGACATAAAAGTTACACCAGAGATAAATTCATGTAATACACATTATTAATCTCACAAGATTAAATATTCTTTAACCACTAGGGTTTTCTTTTTACCTATTTTATTAAGTGAACATTTCAATATATATATATATATATTAAACCATAGTTAAACATAAAAATTAGAGTGTGCAGATTGTGAATGGAACTAATTTACTTAAATAGAGAATATTCCTATGGACATTTTGCAATTTGAATCACTAAATTTGGAGTTCATATGCAAAAGATATGAAATAAACAAGTTTGGGAGTTTAAAATATGAAAATAGGTCTAATTATGCAATTATTTAAAAGCCTATGGTTCAATCTGCAAGATTACAGGGGCCTACGCGTGAAAACAAGGGACGACGGGTTGATTTCCTAAAACCCGAGGGTCTTTTTAACAAAATTACCACACGAAGGGGTATGGGGTCCACTCAACCGTTAGATCTAAAATCAACGACTGGGATTAGATCATTGGCGAGCGTGCGGACGCGGGCGCGCACTGACCAGTGGGCCAGGGCGGTCAGCGACCGAGGAGGGGAGGGCGAACTGACCGGCCAGGGCCAGGGCCAAGGGCACAGGCGACCGACAGGTGGGTCCGGACGCAGGGTACGCTTGCGCGAAGCGGTATCCCGTGATCTGGGCCGTGTGATAGAGATCGGATGGGGGAGCTCAAAGCTGGGAGGGCTGGTTAGCTGCGGGCGGCGCCGCTCCTCCTCGCGGCGGTGAGGTAGCCGGAGTTGGGGCGGGTCCATACTATGGCGGTTCTAGGGTCACCGGGGTTGGCTAGAAACGAAGAGGAAGACGCGGCGAACTCACTGGTGGGGATTTGACTACGAGGCCGCGGTCAGAGCGAGGAGAACGGCGGAGGAAAGGCTCCGGGCGGGTCGGGGCAACTCCGGTGAGGAATTCCGGCCGCAGGGAGGGGGTCGGAGGCACACTAGGGCCTGGACTAGTTTCAGCAGAGCGAGGGGAACACCAGGGACCGACGCAGGGGCACTTGACCGGACCAATTTAGCCGGTCACCGCGCGGGCGCGGCGGACCGCCACGGCTGAACTCCGGTGAAGCCGAAATTGGCCGACGACGAAGCATAATCGGGGGAATTGAGCACGGGAACAGATGTCTCACCTTGGGGCGAAGCTCGGGATTGCTTGGCATGGCGTCTGGCGAGTTAGATGACCGGCACGGCGGGCGCGGATCTCCGGCGAGGCCGAGCGGCGAGGGCAGAGCGCGAGAGAGAGCGAGGCTGTGCGAAATGGGACAGAGGAGTGAGTGCGAGTGCGGGCGGTTCTAAAAAAGGAGCTAGGGCACGTGGGCGGGTGTCATGGCCAGGGATCTCGGCGTGCGTGCACGAGTGCGCGTGTGCTGGGCCACGGCGAGGCGCGGGGAAGGCAGAGCTGACAGGGGGTCCCACGGCGCAGCAAGAGGAAACGGGAGCGCGGGGGAAACGGTTCAGTGAGCTGACGAGGCAGGCCCATGAGGCAGAGAGGGAGAGGAGCGCGCAGGCGAGGGCAACTGTCGCCGACAGCGCGACCCCACTGGGCAGAGGGAGAGTGGGAGAAGGCGCGGGCTGAGGAGAAACGCCGCTAACAGAGCGGCCCCACCTGTCAGGCGGCGCAGGCGCGCGCGCGGCCCCACTGGGCTGGATGGGTCGGTTTGGGTTGCTTTGGATTTTTCTATTTTTTCTAAAATTTCTAATTGCTTTTCTATTTCTTTTTCTCTAGGTTTTCAATTCAAATTCAAACTAATTCAAACATGTGCAATAATTCAAAGAATATTTAAGCTCAGCATGATGCAACATTTCATGACTCATAATGTTTTGGCAAAAATAAATAAATAATCCCTACCCAATTAAGCTAAACCTACTCAAAAAGGAAAGAGAGAGAGAAGCTAGAGAGAGATGGAAACTAGAGAGAGAAGAGTAACACCTGAATTTGGATGATAATTAGAAAGAAATTTTATACCCTCAAATTCAGTGTGTTACAATATAGTGGTATAGATAAACAAAATTCTAGTGATATGGAGGTAACTTTCTCTATGATAAACAGACTCTACCATGTCTTACCGAAAAAGTTGGAGGAATTGTATTTCATCCTAAATTAGAATTTGTTTTAGCTCTTAGTTTTATGTCTATACTCAAATGGATGATGGTTATTGGGTCCTGACACGTGGGCCCAAACACTCGAGAGTAGATGGACGTAATGCACAACAAAACGGATGGCACATGGCTCGGTCTTGTCAAGTGTGTCCCATCCACAGTACCAGTTGGGGTATTTATAGGGTAACCGGTTGGCAGGGCCTAAAATATATGTGTGCCCCTGGTTACCCACTACATCCAAGAATATATGGGAAAGTGGAGTAATTATGGAATAGTAACGGTCTGAACCTGATTACTGTAACACCCTGAATTTGGGGGTATAAAATTTCTTTTCTAATATCCACCAAATTCAGGTATTACCCTCTCATTTCTTTGATTTACTACTCTTTTTCTAAATATTGAGGAGTTATTATGTACTATATAAGTATATAATCATAGTATGTTCAAAACCCTAGGGGAATTATTGTGGTTGCATCACATGCTGGAGCACCTAAATTTGTATGATGTTTTGAGTTGTTGTGCCTCCATTTAAACTCACGAAACATTTTGATTTTGAACTTAAAAGCTAGAGCTAAATTCAAAAAAGAAAAAAGAAGAAGAAACAAAGAAATAAAGGGAGAAAGCCTAACTGGACCCCCTCTCGGCCAGCACGGCTCGCCCCTCCCCATAGCCCAGCAAGCCCCTTTCCCCCTAGCCCATTGCCGCACGCGGTTCGCCGCCTGGCCCCTCCCCCGGTGCAGTCCTATCCTTGTCGCGGTCCGTCCTAGCGCGGCTGGCGCTCCGCCGTGGCCAGCACAGTCCTGCGCGCGCTCCGCACGGTCTACGCAGCACCCCGCACAGCCCTCGTGCCTTCATGCAACGTGTTTCTGCGCCCTCGCAGCACGCCGTTGGGGTTTCAATGACGTCCGTCTACCCCATTTGTGTCCATAACCCCGCCATCGCACCCATCGTTTGTTCACGCGTCGAACTTGTTGTCTATCCGCGCCATCACGCGTGCTATCTCGCGCGCAGCGTGCTCGTCGCTCTCGTGCGTTGTACGTCTCATCGCGCTTCAGTAAACTACTCCACCTAGAATTGCTCGTGCTAATTAACTACGTACTAAAACGATGATTATTCGAGTAACGACACAATCAGAGTTAAGTAATGATTTTATTGGTGCTTACAATAATTACTTGCTAATATGGCTAAGTCAAATAAAATAAAATATCATAATCAATATTCGCGTAGCGCGTTTAAGTCATCGCGTGCCGTTCGCGTGCATCGTGCGTGTCGTTCACACGTGTCGACGCGCGCTGTCGCGTGCCGTTCCGCGCACCTTGTTTAGTGAGTTGTGCGTCGAGTCGCACGACAATAAACTGTTTCGCCTAGAAACGCTCACGTTAATTAATTTACGTAATTAAACGATGGCTAACCGAGTAGTAAACCAATCGGAACTAAGTGTTAATTCTATCGATGCATGCGATAAATACCTCTATTTTGGTTATGCCAACTTAAGTGTTGCATTTAATATATGTGTAGTATAAATACGACACAGTTTAGTAGTATTTCGCGTGTCGCGCCGTTTTCACGGGTCGCGCGCTGTTTGTGTGTCGCCATTGTTCGTTCGCGCGTTCGCGCGCGCGCGTCTGGCACACGCGTTGTCGCGTGCTGTTCGCGTCGTGTGCGTGCGTCGCGTGTGCCATTTACATGTGTCGCTTGCCTTGCCACGCGATATTGGCGCATGTCTCGCGTGTTGAACACGTGGGTCGTGCGGCATCTGCTCGTGATAATAAATTATTTTTGCGTGTAAACACTCATGTTAATAAGGTTAATTCGTCAGGTCATATATTTTAGATAATCAACTTAAGGTTCACTTGACTAATATTTATTAGATTAATATTCTAACTAGATTAAATGTGTAGTGTTCCACTTAAACTTTTATAATAGATATTAAAATGGCAAATATTAACTTAACTACTTTCTATATATTTAACATTTGTTTAGTATAAACGTGTCACCTATTTAGTTTTCTCACCTGTCACGCGTGCTGTTCCGCACGTGGTAGCGTTCTGGTTCGCGCTAGTCGCACGCGCTGTTTCGTGTCTCGTCAGCGTGCTATGTTGCACGTGTCCGCGCGTCATTTGCACGTTGTCGTTTTGGGTTCGTCGTCGTTACGTTGTCTGCGCATGCGGTCGTGTTGTTTCACACGTTACATATTTCGTCTCGCTCCACTAATTCGTCTCGCTCAGAGTCACTGATGTTATTTAAATTACTTATTTAACTAAGAATTGTTAGTGTGGTCAGCTAATCAAAATTGTGTGATAGCTCTAGTTTCATTTTAAATAAATATCGATTAATATAATTAGTTGAAGTTTCTTGTGACATTGTGTTTGATGAGACTAATGGCTCCCAAGTGAAGCAAGTTGATCTTGATGAATTAAATGATGAAGAGGGTCCATGCGTCGCACTAAGGAAAATGTCCATTGGGGATGAGTGTCCTAAGGAATCCAAAGAGCCCACACAAGCACAAGATCAACCATCATCTTTCATGCAAGTATCTCCACCAACTCAAGATAAGGATCAGGCTCAAATTGATGAAGATCAAGAGGATGAGCCACCTCAAGAGAAGGACATTGATCAAGGGGAGATAAAGATAATGAGGATAAGGAAGATGATCAAGAAATTAGGGATCAAAGACCGCCACACCCAAGAGTCCATCAAACAATTCAACGAGATCACCCTGTCAACTCCATCTTTGGTGACATTCATAAGGGGGTAACCACTAGATCTCGAGTTGCTCATTTCTGTGAACATTACTCTTTTGTTTCCTCTATTGAGCCATACAAGATAGAGGATGCACTAAGAGATCCGGATTGGGTGGTAGCAATGCAAGAGGAGCTCAACAACTTCACGAGGAATGAGGCATGGCTTTTAGTTCCATGTCCTAATCAAAATGTTGTAGGTACCAAATTGGTATTCCGCAACAAGCAAGATGAGCATGGTGTGGTGACAAGGAACAAAGCCTGACTTGTGGCAAAGGGATATTCACAAGTCGAAGGTTTGGATTTCGATGAAACCTATGCACCCGTAGCTAGGCTTGAGTCAATTCGTATATTACTTGCCTATGCTACTTACCATGGCTTTAAACTTTATCAAATAGACATGAAAAGTGTCTTCCTCAATGGCCCTATCAAGGAAGAGGTATATGTTGAGCAACCTCCCGGCTTTGAAGATAGTGAGTACCCTAACCATGTTTATAAGCTCTCAAAGGCGCTTTATGGGCTTAAGCAAGCCCCAAGAGCATGGTATGAATGCCTACGAGATTTCCTTATCACTAATGGCTTCAAAGTTGGTAAAGTCGATCCTACTCTCTTCACTAAAACTGTTGCAAAGGACTTATTTATATGCCAAATTTATGTTGATGATATTATATTTGGGTCTACTAATAAGTCAACTTGTGAAGAGTTTAGTAGGATAATGATACAAAAATTCGAGATGTCTATGATGGGAGAGTTGAAGTATTTCCTAGGATTTCAAATCAAGCAACTCCAAGAGGGCACCTTCATCAGCCAAACCAAGTATATTCAAGATATACTTAAGAAGTTTGGGATGAAGAATGGCAAACCCATCAAGACACCCATGGGAACCAATGGGCATCTCGACCTCGACACAGGAGGTAAGTCCATAGATCAAAAGGTAATATCGATCGATGACAGGTTCTTTACTCTACTTATGTGCATCTCGACTAGATATTATGCTTTCTATATGCATGTGTGCAAGGTTCTAGACAAATCCTAAGGAAGTTCACCTTAGGGTCGTGAAAAGAATCATGAGATATTTAGTTTACACTCTTAAGTTTGGGCTTTGGTACCCCAAGGGATCTACCTTTGATCTAATTGGGTATTCCGATGCCGATTATGCCGGATGTAAAATTGATAGAAAGAGCACATCAGAGACTTGTCAGTTTCTAGGAAGATCCCTGGTGTCATGGGCTTCAAAGAAACAAAATTTTGTATCTCTTTCCACCGTCGAAGCCGAGTATATTGCTGCAGGACATTGTTGTGCACAATTAATTTGGATGAGGCAAACCCTTAGGGACTATGGCTATAAATTTAGCAAAGCCCCTCTCCTCTGTGATAATGAGAGTGCAATCCGCATGACGGATAATCCCGTTGAACACAGCTACACTAAGCACATAGACATCTGGTATCACTTTCTGAGAGATCACCAACAAAAGGGGGATATCGAAATAGCTTATGTGAGCACCCATAACCAATTAGCCCATATCTTTACCAAGCCACTAGATGAGAAAACCTTTAGCAAACTTAGGAATGAGTTAAATATCCATGATTCTCGAAACTTTGGTTGAAACATTGCACATATAGCTAATTTATATACCTTTGATCATATCTCTTTCATTTGGCACAAATGCATATTTCTTATTCTTCTTGTATCAAGGCTAAGACTAATGTGCTTTCAAGTATATCTCTATGATTAGTCTTAGATTGAATGGGAAATGGAGTATTCGGCAAAGACATGGCTTCCACTCCAACTCTGACAGTATCACTTAACCTTTGTCGTTACTCCTACAAACTCTCAATTGGTATAACCTTTCACTCATATTTATTTACCATTTAGGAGAAAATGTATATAGGGCTCTCAAGTTCTCCGTTTTTGGCGCTTAATGCCAAAGGGGGAGAAAATATTAAGCCCAAAGCAAAAAGAACGCACCACCATTTCCAAAATTTTCAAAATGAAATTTTCAAATAGTGTATTTTCAATTGGCATCTAATTTTCAATTGATATGTGAAAGTAAAATTTCAAAATGGTATCTATTTCAAAACCCTCTTGAAAACTAAGAGGTGAATTCATTCAGGGGGAGCTTTTATTTAGTCAAAGTAAAAGCATTTGAAACAGGGGGAGAAATTTCAAATCCTAAAAGCGCTTCTTGAAATCACATTCTTATACCTTTGACTATTTGCAAAAGATTTTGAAAGGATTTTTCCAAAAGGTTTGCAAAAATAAGCAAGTGGTGCAAATGTGGTCCAAAATGTTAAATAAAAAGAAAAGCAATCCATTCACTCTTAGTCATATGTCTAAATCTTTCATTGGTTTAATTCTAAGTAACCTATGCACAATCATCTCAATTGCAAACTAGTTACATTTCTACACCCTTCATTTGCTTTGGTTTGTGTTGGCATCAATCACCAAAAAGGGGGAGATTGAAAGGGAAATAGGGTTAACCATTTCCTATAATTAATTTTGATGGTTGACGACCAACACAAACACATGGACTAACTAGTTTGTCTAGAATTCATCTATTACAGGTGCATAAGGTTCAACACAAACTAAGAAAGAAATCAAGTTACGGACACAATTAAAAATGGAGCAAGACTTAGAGTGTGCTGGAAAATGGTGCAGTCCGGTGCACCAGCCAGGCGCCCTCCAAACCAGCCACTCTCGGGTTTCTGCTAGGCGCGCTCCGCTATAATTCACCAGATTATCCGGTGTGCCACCGGACTGTCCAGTGAGCCAGCGGAGCAATGGCTCCCTGCGCGCCAACGATCGACTGCGCAGAGTGTACAGTGATGAACAGTGTCGTGCAGAAGTCAGAGCAGCAAAGTAAGAGGTCACCAGACTGCCCGGTGTGGCACCGGACTATCCGGTGCAACAAGACGACAAGGCACTCCAATGGTCAACTGCTCTGAACCCGCGCTGACATGGCGTGCACCGGATAGTGCACAGTAACTGTCCAGTGGCGCACCAGACTGTGCGGTGCGTCCATCGACAGCAGAAATCAGCCAATGGCTAGAAGTGGTTGGGAGGCTATAAATACCCCCCAACCACCTCATTCACTCCCATCCAAGCCTTCTGAAATCTTCATTCATTGCAAGAGCAAAAGCCCAACACTCCAAGACACAATCAAAGCAATCAATCCACTCAAAGTCCCCAAAATCAACTCTAGTGCATTAGGGCTTGTGAGAGGATCAATTGTATTCTTTTGTTGCTCTTGTCGCTTGGATTGGCCTTTTCTTTTTCCTTCTTATTCTCAAGAGACTTGTAATCGAAGCAAGAGACACCTAAGTGTGTGGTGGTCCTTGCGAGGTCTAAGTGACCCATGAGATTAAGGAAAAGGCTCACTCGGTCTAAGTGACCGTTTGAGAGAGGGAAATGGTGGAAATAGACCTGGTCTTTATGACCTCCTCAACGGGGACTAGGTTCTTTGGAACCAAACCTCGGTAAAACAAATCAATGTGTTCACTCGCTTTGATTCTCGTTTGATTTGTTTTCCCTCTCTAATGTTTCCTTTCTAGTATTGATTTGAGTTGGCTCCCATACGTCATCCGCATTCTTTGAGCAACTCTTAGCAAGAGAAACATTCTTTTGACTTGAATTTAATTCTAACGCTAACCCTGGCCTTAGTGTGTGTTTAAAGTTGATAAATTTCAGGTTTCGCCTATTCACCCGCCTCTAGGCGACTTTCAGTAGCCAAAAAGATGGCACTTGGGGCCCTAGCAGCCCTGCGTTGTCCGCCACGATAAATATGAGACAACCGAGCGACCCCAGCCCCGACGAGTATGTGTGGATTTACCCAGGGTAGAACGCTGGTTTTACCCTCGCCTTACAGCTCCTTACCAAGGAAGCCACCGCTAGCCGACCCCTCTCCCGGCCTATAAAAGGTAGGGGTTGGCCTCCAGGCAAGGGGAGGCTTCCAGGACGCTTTATAAGGCAACCAAATGACCATGGACGCCTTCAAACAAATTCAAGCTCACTCGGACATGCACCCACAAGGACGAATAGGAGGAGGAGGAGCACCGATGAGGACTAGGAGGCCAGAGGCTGCCGTCGAGGCAAGACTTAGCTAGGACTCCACCCTGTAGCTTCTAAGCTCCACTTCCACCCAAAAAAGATACTTGGGAGCCTCTCCTCCTTCTCTCGCCTGCTTGTAACCCATACTACGAGTTTTGATCATCAATGGTGCTGGTAGTGCAAGCCATCGATGAACGGAAGTAGGGATGTTCTGCTCGAACGAGTATAAACATTGCGCCCACCGCGCACACCCTCCATAGCCCAGAACATGCACAATAAATTTACTTGTCAGAGCAAGGTTTGAAACACTTATATGGCCTCAAAACTCGGTGGTGGTGGTTCTGGCGGGAATGAGAGGCGGCACGTGACATCATCACGAAGGGTGCATCGAAGCAAAGCAACTTCGTGTGGAGCTTGTGGCTGTCAGATCAATATCTGAGGAGTTGGTCCATTTTGCGTTCGACGAAGTGGATAGGCTCTATGTATCTTGGGGTAGTTTAGGAAGTAGTAATAACCATATATAAATAGATGGGTGTGCTGGTTTTTTCAGCGACCTCTTTTGGCTATTTCATTTGGCACTTGTTAGAAAACCCTATTTTCCATTTCCTAAGTCGCTCTAGGTTTTAGCCCGGAGATCCATAGGTGTTCTTGTGAAATCCACATCTGTGTAACTATGATTTTGAGAAGAAGGGTGGTTATAACCATCCGTGGTCCAGCGTTTGTTCATATCGTGTCTGTTGATCTCGCAGCGATTTCATTTGGATTCTCCTCTCTCAATTCTGCTCTTCTCTCTAGTTGATTTTTGTGAGAATCGTTGATTTCTTGAGTCAGGGATTGTTTTGGGGTTTCTCTCTGGGTTTGATTAAGTTCCTATACCATTAAGATCCTCTGGTTTGTACAATTTTTGGTTGTGGATTGATCTGAACTCGTTTTGATAAAAAAGGCAAAACCCTAAGTCTGTCGGTGTTTTCTGATCTGCGATTGATTTACAAATCTGATTGAGCTCAAAATTTGTGGAGACCTTGGAAAGTCATTCAAGGTTTATGTTAAATTTTAGCTCAATCGGAGTCCATTTGGATCAGTTCGCACTTGAAAGCTGAATTTCAAGCTCATGAAAAACAACACTAGAAATCGTATGATTTTGGACCGATTCGTACTTTTTGGTGTCTTTTTTGTGATCCATTTGTTTTGTTAGTCTTGTGTGAGTCATAGGAACATTTTGAAACCATGAGATCACTGATTGGCTGGTGTGCTTTTGGTTTGAGCGTTTTCTTCATTTTAATTGAAGTTAAGTGCTCATTTACCGAATTTAAGCAACAAAATTTGATTGGCTCCCATTCACCCGCTATGGTCACATCATCGGTCCTTTAATTGAAGTTAAGTGCTCATTTTCCGAGTTTAAGCAACAAAATTTAATTGGCTCCCATTCTCCCCCTATGGTCACATCACAGGTCCTTCAATGGGTTTCCATTCGAACGCATTAGCAAACCCAAGGGTAGAGAAATTAGTTCAAACTAATACCCTAATAGAGCAAAATCCCACGGGTTTCGATTTGCGAGTACCCATTGCCATATCTATGCTTAGTTATCGGATCAAGAGAAGAATAAGAACAATTGAAAATGGATTAGAAAAAAATAAATGTTTTAAATGTAAAAAGATCAATAAGATCCATGGCCATCGGATCAAGAGATGCGTAGCAACATAGAGTTAGAAAAAGAATTAGAAAAAACGTTTTAAATATAAAAAGATCGATCAGATGTTAGGCTATTTTCATCGCTTATCCATCTCTACACTCATATTCAAACTCCACTCTACAAATAGTATAATCTATAGTGCAAAACAGTGTTTTGAGTGACCATATGAGTGAATTGCTGGACACGATCTTAGATATCTGAATCATCCATGTGTCCTATATTTTATAGGGGATAGGGGTAATGTTATCCATTAAAAACCAATATATTACTGTTGTTTTGTTGTTTATAGTATTTGTAAAATTACGCTAAAACTTATCATAAACTTTTAAAATTTTGCCCTAATTCTAATTTGAGTGTCAACGCTGTGGTCTACAAGCTAAAATCTGAGTGAGTCCGCGGGGAGAAAATGAGGAGTGCCAGGTGTTGGAACTTGCTCTCAGCTGCAAGGGGATCCAACAAGGGTGAACAATGACGACAACAGGGCACTCGCGCTAGATGGCAAAAGCTCTGTTTATCTGGCCTCTCACGGGCACTGTACAGGGGTATTTATAGGTACCTGAGCGCGCAGCACCTCGAGCTAAGGACGCATGTGCCCTCAGGTACCTAGGTTATCCCAAGAATATTCCCATAAAGCGGGGTTACAGACCGTAATTACAGGAATGCTTTTGCAACATAGGCCCGTAACACAGGGTGGCCAAGCGGGGCCCGTTACGACGGGCCAGATTGCACGTGGGCCTCCGAGCTGGGCGAGGCCGCGCCGTGGGATGCCCTTCATCGCCAGTCTTCGCCTGGAACGGAAGAAGCGAAGGGTGTCCCCGCCTGTTTTGTTTCTGTCAGTTCAGCTGCTGCAGCGAAGGCTTCGAGCGAAGGGTGGCGCCTTTGCCTTCGCCCCAACATTTGCCCTCCGAGGGACCAGTTCGACAAAGTCATCTGGTGCCGAAGACGTCGTTAGATGGCAGAGACGCTGCCCTCGCTCGAAGTGGTTCCGCGGGGGTTTTTGATGTGACCGTTGATTGACGGCGTACTGTTGGATTGCGGGTTTCCCGAAGCGCCGCGCCCTGTCTATAAAAGGGGGCGGGGGTCGGCGCTTTTTGAACTTCACCTTCCGCGCTCCGCGAAAACCCTAGCCGCCCTTTCCGCCGACTTGCTGCTCGTCTGCCTGCCGCGGTCTTGTTCGCCGGAGATCTGGCTCGAGTGAAGCAGACCGCCCGCCGCCGCCGACGGTACGTTGCGATGCCGTCCTCGTCTTCTTCCGCTGCCGCTACGCCGCCGGCCGTTCCCTCACCGCCGGCCGCCGCCTCGTCTGAGGAGACGCTGAGTAGCTTAATGGTGGAGGAGTTGCACGCCGGCGACTCTGTTGATTTCGGCGTATCGCGGATCTCGTCGGCCCGCGTGCAAGATATGCAGCGGTTGGGTTACTTCGGCGGCGGAGTTGGTCGAGTCCCGGGGGCGGAGGAAGTCCCCGAGCCAGAGGGCGAGTTGGTCGTTTTCGAGGCGTTCTTCGCCGCCGGGCTCCGCTTGCCTGCGCACCGGTTTGTTGGCGAAGTCCTGCGCAGGTTCAACGTTCAAATACACCAGCTGACACCGAATGCCATAGTGGCACTGTCGAAGTATGTCTGGGCGACGACTTCGTACGGCGGACAGCCATCGGTGGAAGTTTTTGTGAAGTATTGTTGTTTGCATTGGCAGAAGAGGATGATTGGAGGCGAAGTCGCTCAGTTTGGATCCTGCACATTCACGCCGAAGACCGGCAAAACCACGATGCAGGTGGTCGAGTTGGTTCCTTGCGCCCGCAGCAAGTGGGGCAACTGGAATGAATTTTGGTTTTACGTCGCTGAGGGTACCGTCGAAGGCCATGAGGGACTCCCCGTGTCCGCGATGTGTTCTCATTTTTACTCAGCGTATCCGCCCTTTGAAGTGGCGGAGGAGGATGAGGACGAAGGGGCTCTTCGGTGCGCCGCCGGCCTGAGCAGTGGGCGCGACTTGGTTGAAGAGTTTGTGGCGTACGGGGTGTGGCCATTGGCGCGTGGCTGGGCGTTGGGCGAAGTATGCCCTCGCCAGATGCCTTTTCATGGTGGAAGGGTGGTGCGGAGTCCCGCCTTCGCCCTAAATCTGCAAAGTCGCGATCCGGCCGCCGTTGTGCGTGAGGCGGAGGATGGGGCGGTGCGGCTTGTTGGACGCTACGTGCCGAGGACAGAGGGCCAGCGCAGCTGGGATATCCGCGGGTCGAATGACCGCTTGAACAGGGTTTTTGAATTAAATCAATTGTCGTATGACGGCTACCCTGGTCAAGACGATGTGGACCGCCGTGGGAAGAGACCGGCGGTGGAGACCGGAGACGACCCTGCGTCGGCGGCCGCCCCGTCCTCTAAAAAGAGAAAATTAGGTACTGCTATGGGAGGACTTGGGGTTTCTGATCGTTTTGCTAGAGAGTTGACGAAGACGTGCGCGGCCCCGGGGGAAAGGATGTCTTCGCCCGAGCTCCGGGAGTCTTCGGCTCGGATGCTGTGGGTTACCGGGGGTTGTTGGCCTAGGAATGTTCCTGTCCCCCGCGCGGCTGGCGAGGACTTTTTTACATCTCGCATGGTTCGTGAATGGAGGGTTTTTCCTTACGGGCGGAATATTGCTGCTGTTGTGTCAGCAGTGATGGACAAGGATCGCCAGGGAGCTGCACAAAAGCGCCAGGCGGCTATCAGGCTCATTGAAGCCAGGCCGAAAAGGCAGCGGGGGACTGCGAAGGCTGCGGCCTCCGGCGGAGGCCGGCCGCCGCTGGCGGCGAAGTCGAGCGTCCCTGTATCTAGCAAGGGGCCGGAGGCAATGGCAGGCGCCGAAGGCTCGAAGTCGGCGAAGGCGGTGCCGCCGTCCAGCGGAGTGGCGGAGGTCGCGAGGGCGGCCCGAGCGTTGCCGTTGGCGGGCAAACGCGTCGCCGACTTCGTCACCGATATTAGCGTGGACGACTATCTCGGTGGTAGGTCGTTGGCTTTTTTTTTTAATCGGTTCATTGGTACGCTGCAGGGTTGGGCGAAGGCCAACTTGCTGTGGTTGCGCCTGGCGCAGCGACCACGACGGCTGCCGCAGTGCCGAAGGCGAAGGGCGGGGCTCTTAGCGCCGGTGGCGAGACGTCGGCCCTCGCGGTTGTCATGGATGAGGCGGGCGCTGCGTCCCGCCGGCTGGCGGAGGCGACGGAGGCGCTACGTCAGGTCCGCTGAGTTGGACCTCGTCCCCCCCCCTTTTTTTTAAGACCGCAGTCTTACGATTGTTCTGCAGGTGGCTGACTTCGCTAGCCGCACTGTGTCGGGGGCCCTCACGGCAGCCGTGGCTGCCGAATTCGAAAGGCTTCGGACGCAACACGCTGACGCCGTCCGCGAAAAATCGGCCGCCGACAGCAAGTGCCGCAAGCTGGCGGAGAAGGTGGCCACACTGGAGGACGAGAAGGCCGCCCTCCGTCGCCAGCTGGCGGGGGAAAGGAGGGAGACCAACGAAGCCCTTGTCAAGGCGCAGGCTGCGCAGGCGGAGGCCAACCTGGCACGGGCGGAGGGCAATCTTGCTAGGGAGCGCGCCGAGCAGTTGCAGGAGCGGCTCACCGCCCTGGAGAGCCGCGTGAAGGGGGCCGAGGCCGCGACACGAGCGGAGGCAGAGCGGACGCGCCAACTGCTCGTAGATACATACCGTGGCCTGGGCGCGGGGACCGGTGAATTCGAAGTACCGGACCGAGAGCCCGGACTTCGGTGCCTGGAGTGGGTGCAGGAGGAGCTGCAGGCGCTCCCCACCGTCGTGGAGGGGTTTATGGCGTATGCCTCCCTGGTCACCTGCGAGGGGGCGATGAACGCGCTCTCCCGCGAAGGGTGCCGGCACTTTGAGGTCTTCGACCAAGTCGAAGAGAACTTTGAGCGAGATATCTTCAAGGTCGAGGACCCCGTAGTGAAGGATTCTGCCGGGGCTATCTTCGACCGGCTGTGGGGTCCACACGGGCGCGAGGTGGTCAGGGAGCGCGCCGAGACGGCGAGGGCTCAGGTAACGTTTTCGCTTGTTTGGTATTTGTTGGACGTGGGCTGTGTGCGTGTTTGATGAATTTTGTGTGTTTTGGCTTAGGCAGTGCGTGGCGAGAGGGTCGACGACTTCGGGGTGCTGAACAGCATGTTGGCTGACCCGGAGTCGGCCCCGGCGGAGGCTGTGTCCGAGGTCGCCCTGGCGCCGACCCCGGCTGCATCCGCTGCGGCCGGCGAAGGCCTGCCCCCAGAGGTCGCCGAAGGCGCGCCTGATGCTTCTGCAGCTGCCGCGTCGAGTGCTGAGGATCCCGCAGCGGTAGCGGCGGAGATAAGAGCGGAAGCAGCGGCAGAGCCAACAGCGGAGGCTCCCGCAACGTTAGGGCCGTCGCAGGTGGCGTAGTAGGTGTAGAGGGTTGGGGAAGTTTGTACATGTTACTGAATTTTGGTTGCTGCGCAGGTTCAAGATTTTGGGCCTGCGCACGCAACCGCTACTACTAAATTTTTGGCGGCTACGACCGCGGAAGATGGTAATGAATGTGGTGGTTCTTCATCTGAGTTTTTTGATTGTGCTGACTCTGGGAGCTCGATTGAGTGGACGGAGTCGTCGGAGGACTTGGACTACTTCGTGGCCTTGGATGTGGCTGCGACGGAGGCCTCACCGCACGCCGCGGTTGCAGGAGATGTGCTAGGTCCTTGCACCGGGCGACGGCGGCGAAGGGCAGTTGCGAAACGTATGGTTAGTGGGGCGGAGGGGGCTCGGCTTCGCGTAAGTGGGGCTGGTCGGCAGGAACTGTTGTCTTTGCCGACCGCCGAGAATATAGGTGAAGGGGAACTGCGAAGTCTTTTTGCGGGTGAGGAGCTCAGGATAATATTATTTAATTATAGGGAGATGGGAATTATTCCTAAGGTTGAGCCGATGTAGAGTGTGGTGCCCTCGCTTGTATATGTAGAGGCTTGTATGATGAAATTGTGTGCCCTCGCGTGCATATGTGTGTGCGAAGGCGTTGTGTACTTTGTCTGGTTTGTTTTGTTGCGCTGTGTTGGCGTGATTATAGTTGGTCTTGGCGTGGACGGTTTGATGTTGTCGTTTCAGCCTTTGTTGAGCTAGTCCGGTTGTACCCTTAGGTGTCTTCTGCACAGATAGTCTTCGGTTTTTTCGCACTTGTTGTGCTAATCCGGCTGCACCCTTAGGCGACTTCTGCGCGGATAGTCTTCGCGATAGACTTAGATTTTTTTGGCACTTGTTGTGCTAATCCGGCTGCACCCTTAGGCGACTTCTGCGCGGATAGTCTTCGCGATAGACTTAGATTTTTTTCGGCACTTGTTGTGTTAATCCGGCTGCACCCTTAGGCGACTTCTGCGCGGATAGTCTTCGCAATAGACTTAGATTTTTTTCGGCACTTGTTGTGTTAATCCGGCTGCACCCTTAGGCGACTTCTGCGCGGATAGTCTTCGCGATAGACTTAGATTTTTTTCCCGCACTTGTTGTGCTAGTCCGGCTGCACCCTTAGGCGACTTCTGCGCGGATAGTCTTCGCGATAGACTTAGATTTTTTTTCCCGCACTTGTTGTGCTAATCCGGCTGCACCCTTAGGCGCCTTCTGCGCGGATAGTCTTCGCGATAGACTTAGATTTTTTTCCCGCACTTGTTGTGCTAGTCCGGCTGCACCCTTAGGCGACTTCTGCGCGGATAGTCTTCGCGATAGACTTAGATTTTTTTCCCGCACTTGTTGTGCTAGTCCGGCTGCACCCTTAGGCGACTTCTGCGCGGATAGTCTTCGCGATAGACTTAGATTTTTTTCCGCACTTGTTGTGCTAATCCGGCTGCACCCTTAGGCGACTTCTACGCGGATTTATCGCACGCGAGGGTAGCTAGCACTTAGCCTCGCGGTGACCTCGTGGTGGTCGAATGTCGAAGACCGTCATCGCGGTCTTTTTCAACGCATGTCTTTGCGGGGGATTTTTCACGCATATATTACATGGCTCCGCCTCGTTAAAAACCTCACCCCCCAGGAGGAAAAGAGTGCGGGCCGGTGCAAGATTGTTTTTACGAATTACAAGGGCGAAGACAGCCCTGAGGAATCAAACAAAAAATTTGCGGAGGTTGTCGATGTTCCAGGAGTGCTCCAGGTCCTCGCCGTTTGGCGTTGTGAGCCTGTAAGCGTTGGGGGAAGCTTTTGTCTTGACGATGAAAGGGCCCTCCCACCTGGGCTCCAGCTTGCCCTTGGACTCCGTCCGAGCTGTTCGAATGAGTACGAGGTCCCCCTCGCTGAACTCCCTCGGGGTGACTGAGTGGTCGCGCCATGCTTTGGTCTGGGCTTGATACTTGTTCAGGGCCTGTAGGGCGAAGACACGGTCTCCGTCGATGAGATCCTTTGAAGTTGGCTCGTCCACATCAGGGACGGCTGACGGAACTGTTCGCGGGGACCCGTGCTTTATTTCTTGCGGAGTCATGGCCTCCGATCCGTATAGAAGACGGAAGGGAGTAAACCCGGTCGCCCTGCACTCAGTCGTGTTTAGTGCCCAGACTGCCTCAGGTAAGAAATCGGTCCATCTGCCCTTTTTTCATCAAGGAGCATTTTTTTGATAGCTGTGAAGATTTTCCCGTTGGCGCGCTCCACGACCCCGTTGGACTGCGGATGATAGACTGAGGCGAAGGCAAGCTTGGTGCCAATGGAGAAACAAAAATCCTTGAAGTCTTGGTTATCAAACTGCTTGCCATTGTCGACTGTTAGTTCGGACGGTACTCCGAAGCGGCAAACGATGTTCTGCCAGAAGAATTTTTGGGCAGTCTTTGATGTTATTGTAGAAACAGCCCGTGCCTCGATCCATTTGGTGAAGTACTCGACCGCGACGAAGGCGAACTTAAGGTTCCCCTGAGCGGTGGGCAGGGGTCCGACAATGTCGAGACCCCAGCGCTGGAGAGGCCATGTATGGGCGATCAGCTTTGTATACTGCGAAGGGCCGCCTGACCGAGGGGAAAACTTCTAGTAGGCTTCGCAGGACCGAGTGACCCGATTTGCGGCGCAGATCATTGCGGGCCAGTAAAAGCCCTGGCGGATCACCTTAGCAGCTAGGGCCCTCGGCCCCGCGTGCGAGCCGCACGTGCCGCTGTGGACTTCACGTAGAATCTACATGCCTTCGGCCTCGGTGACGCACTTAAGCATTGGCTGACTGACCCCTTTTTTGTAGAGTTGGCCTTCAATCAGAGCGAAGTCTCGGCTTCGATGTCTGAGACGCTTGGCCTCACTGATGTCGGCTGGATGATAATACCCCTGCAGGAACAGGGTTATGGGTGCCCGCCAGTCTTCGGTCATGATGAGGTTGACTGTGCGGTGGCCCTCGCTGTCATTGGTTATTTGGAGCCCTTCGGGGCTCCGGACTGCTGGCGTGCCGATGACATGGAAGAACACGTCGGAGGGCAGAGTTTCGCCCCTGGCCGCGGCCTTGGCCAATGCGTCGGCCTCCTCATTCTTGGCCCGATCCACATGCTGCAAGGTGAACCCCTTGAACTGCCTCTCGAGACTTCGGATGGCCGCGAGGTACTGCATGAGTGCGGGGTCCTTGGCTGCATAGTCTTTCTCGACTTGGCCGGCAACTACCTTGGAGTCTGTTTTGATGATGCAGGTGGTGACTCCGAGGGCCCTTAGCTTGCGGAGGCCGAGGATGACTGCTTCGTATTCTGCTATATTATTTGTGCATCTGTCGGATTCCAGATTGAAGCTGAGTCGTGCTGCATATCTGTGCTTGACCCCGACTGGTGAGGTTATGACTGCAGCGACGCCTGCCCCCGCATGGCACCATGCGCCGTCGCAATGGATCGTCCAAGTCTTTTCTGCGGACGGATCTGGCTGTGTTGTTGGCCCAGTCCAGTCGACGACGAAGTCTGCCAGGACTTGAGACTTGATAGCTGTCCTGGGCTCGAAGCAGATGTGGTAGCCGGAGAGTTCGGCCGCCCACTTGGCAATCCTCACCGACGCCTCCGGGTTTCTGAATAATTCGCCGAGCCCCCTGTTTGAGGTGACTCGGACCTTGAATGCTTCGAAGTAATGGCGCAGTTTGCGCGACGACATGACGACTGCGTAGGCAATCTTCTCCAGCTCTGTCATGTTGCACTTGGACGGTGTCAGCACTTCAGAGACATAATACACGGGGCACTGCCGGACCACGCCCTCGACAGTCTGCTCCTGCACTAGTGCCGCGCTGACCGCATGTGGCGAAGCCGCGACGTAGAGCAGCAAGGGGAGCGAGGGGTCGGGGCTGGTAAGGACGGCCAACTCTGTCAGGTACTGCTTTAATGAGGCGAAGGCCGCCGCCTACTCTGGTCCCTAGGCGAAGTCTTTTGCACCATGGAGTGTCTTGAGGAAGGGGAGACTTCGCTCGGCGGACCTGGATATGAATCTGTTGAGAGCGGCCAATCTGCCTGTCAGGCGCTGGACGTCCCTGACGGACTGCGGAGGCGTCATGTCCAAGATAGCCTGAATCTTGGTTGGGTTGGCCTCGATGCCGCGGTGTGATACCAGGTAGCCCAATATTTTGCCCTGGCGAACGCCGAAGACACACTTTTCCGGGTTTAGGCGGAGTTGTGCGTCCCGCATGTTCGCGAATGTTTCGGCGAGGTCGGCGAGGTGGTCCTCCTTGCTCTTGCTGGTGACGACAATGTCGTCTACATATGTGAATATATTTCTGCCAACCTGCCCCTCGAGCACTGTTTTGGTAAGCCTGGAGAAGGTGGACCCGGCGTTCTTGAGTCCCTCCGGCATTCTGATGAAGCAATATGTGCCGAAGGGTGTTATGAAGCTGGTGCTAGCCTTGTCTTCTTCCTTCATGTATATCTGGTGGTAACCGGAGAAGCAATCGAGGAGAGACATGACCTCGCATCCGGCCGCGCTATCGACTATTTTGTCGATCCGTGGCAACGGGAAATTGTCCTTTGGGCAAGCTTTATTGAGACTGGTGAAGTCGATGCACATTCGCCACTTCCCGCTCTTTTTCTGCACCATTACGACATTGGAGAGCCATGTGGGGTAAGCCACCGGCTCGATGAATTTGGCCTCCAGGAGGCGGTGCACCTCTGCCTTGGCGGCCTCCGTCTTTTCGTCGGACATCTTGCGAAGCCGCTGCTTTTTTGGCCGTACCGAAGGGTCGATTCCCAGACTATGCTCAATTATTGAACGGCTGACCCCGACCAGATCGAGGGCCGACCAGGCGAAGACATCTTTGTTCTTGGACAGGCAGCAGAGGAGCTTTTCTTCTTCATGCGAAGTAAGGTCTTCGCTGATAATGACTGTCTGCCTGGGCGTGGCCTGGTCGAGGGGGACAGTCTTGGTCCCGTCGTGGCTCTGCAGTTGCGCCTTGTCATGTTGCTTATTGGTTGGGCTGGCAGGCGCGGGGGCTTCGCGTTGGGCCGTGAGGTAGTGCACGTTTCTTTGACCGGGCACAAAGTCCCGCTCTATGTTACGCGCAGTCTGTTGATTGCCGAAGACTGTGATAACGCCTAACGGACCTGGTATCTTCATACATAGGTACAGTCCGTGAATGGCTGCTTCGAACTTATTGATGGAGCCCCGGCCCATGATGGCATTGTAAGGGTATACCATATCCACAATGTCAAAGGTTATTTGCTCGCTTCGGGCATTGGGTGCTACACCGAAGGAGAGAGGCAGCTCTATTTTGCCGACGGGGAAGGTGCCTTTGCCGCCGAAGCCATACAATGGGTTGTCCGAAGGCTTAAGCAGGCTGTGGCTTATGCCCATGCGATCGAAGGCGTGGAGGAAGATGATGTCCGCCTGGCTGCCGTTGTCAACGAGGACCTTGTGCAGGTCCCAGCCTGCCACGCTGCAATTGATAACCATGGCATCGCAGTGGGGGGCGCTGCGCAAGTCGACGTCCCGTGCGTCGAAGGTTAGCGGTATGTGGGACCACTTTGTCTGCACGACTGGGCCCGTGACGGCGACATGGTTGATGCTGCGGTAGTGGTCCCGCTTCTGCCGCTTGGTGTCGAAGTCGGTGCTGGACCCCCCAGTTATCATGTGGATGACTCCGCGATATGGTTGATCGGCGAAGTCTTCCTGCTTTGGGGCATGGGGGATGTTTTGGTGTTGCTGGTGTGGTGGTGGGGGTGAAGGAGGTACGATTTGTACTTCCTGATGGTGTTGGTAAGCGTGGTGCGGTGGATGCAGGGCAGGAGCGTGGATATATGGCGGAGAGGGTTGCTGGTAATTGTGCGCGACAATTCTAGGGTTGTCGGCTGGCTGCGCCCGTGCCATTCTGTCTCTGGTAGCCTTCGTTTCGGGGCAGTCTTTGGTGTGGTGGGCGCAGTCTTCGCCATGGAAGAGGCAGTAGAATCGGCACGGCGGCTGCGCACGCCCTCGGCCCCTGCCACGAGTGCCGTTTCCACGGCCCTGGGGGCATAGTCCTGGCGACGAGGGGGGTCGGCAGCGGGGTGCTGGTTGGCGATGTTGTGCACCTGCTGCTGATTGCGGCCGTCTCGACCGGAGTCTGGCTGCGGAGTCCTTGTCCACGTACGGCTGGACTGTGGAGCATCTTTTGGCTTCCTCTGGGACTCAATCTTGCGCTGGTGGAGCTCTTCGGATCTGGCGTACTTTTCAAACAGCTGATATAACTCTTGGAGGTTCTTTGGCGGATCTCTGATGCAGTGGCTGTAAAGGACGCCGGCGCGAAGACCACTGATAGCATAGTGGATGGCAATCTGGTCATCGACTGAGGGTAGCTGTGACTTGAGTGTCAGGAATTTGCGGTAATACTCCCTCAGGGTCTCCTTTTCTAGCTGCTTGCAGAGCGAAAGTTCGGCCAGGGCGTCGGTGTCTGGGCGGTACCCTTGGAAGTTGAGCAGGAACTTGTCCCGGAGACTTCTCCAGGAATCAATGGACAGCGGAGGCAACCTGGTGAACCAGGTGAGTGCGGGGCCCTCGAGGGCGATGATGAAAGACTTCGCCATTGTGGCGTCGTCCCCCCCGGACGATGCAACGGCGACCTGGTAACTCATTATGTATTGAGCCGGGTCGGTGCTGCCGTTGTACTTGGGATAGGTCCCTGCCCGGAAGTTAGCTGGCCACGGCGTCACTTGCAGGTGAGGCGCCAGGGGACTTCGCTCATCGAGATAGTTGACCCCTTGGAATGGCGCGGCGTGCGGGAAGGTGTGGTCGCGTTGAGGGAAACGCGGGTCCTCCGGCTGCGCGCGGTGTTGCAGGGGTGGCCCATGCTGCAGGCCGGGGTGGCCTTCGCGCGTGTCTTCGTCGTGTGCGCGCTGCTGGAGGGGTGACTCGTGCTGTAGGCCGAGGTGGCCTTCGCGCTGCATCAGCGCAATCTCCCGCTCGAGTTCCTGGGCCTTGTGCTCTTCGTTGCGTATCATTTGCCGCACTTTGGCTAGTGCGGACACGCGTTGGCGCTTGGCCTCCAGTATCTCCTTCTGCCTCTGGAGATTGCGGGTCTTGAGGCGCAGGGCGCGCAGCTGTAGCTGTTCTTCTGCCGAGACGCCGAGGACCTCACCGTCCTCGGCGAGGTCCGCGCCCTCTGGTGGTGCGAAGCCTGAGGGTGGCTGCGGTTGTCCCTCAGGGTCGCAGGTGCGGAGGGTGTCGTCTTCAGTGGCCTCTTGGTGGGTGGATTGGGTGAGGGCGAGGGCCTTGCCCTTTCTTGCGGCGAGCAGTGCTGCCTTCGCAGCCTCGTCAGCCTTCGGGTTAGCTCTCTTGGGTGTCATCGCGGGTGGTTTTCTCGTAGCACCCACGGTGGGCGCCAAATGTTGGAACTTGCTCTCAGCTGCAAGGGGATCCAACAAGGGTGAACAATGACGACAACAGGGCACTCGCGCTAGATGGCAAAAGCTCTGTTTATCTGGCCTCTCACGGGCACTGTACAGGGGTATTTATAGGTACCTGAGCGCGCAGCACCTCGAGCTAAGGACGCATGTGCTCTCAGGTACCTAGGTTATCCCAAGAATATTCCATAAAGCGGGATTACAGACCGTAATTACAGGAATGCTTTTGCAACATAGGCCCGTAACACAGGGCGGCCAAGCGGGGCCCGTTACGACGGGCCGGATTGCACGTGGGCCTCCGAGCTGGGCGAGGCCGCGCCGTGGGACGCCCTTCGTCGCCAGTCTTCGCCTGGAACGGAAGAAGCGAAGGGTGTCCCCGCCTGTTTTATTTCTGTCAGTTCAGCTGGTGCAGCGAAGGGTGGCGCCTTTGCCTTCGCCCCAACACCAGGTCCAAGGAAAACTTCTGTGCTCGTACTCCCAACAAAGGATCAAGTCAATAATCGACACAACTTTAGGGTTTTCTGATCACTAAATCAGGCATTATTCCTTTCCATCGAGTTCGGTCGGCCACTCGGCCAGCAGCCCAGCACACACGTCACCTGACACTTTCCATTACTGTCTCTTGTTTTTGTTTTTTTACTACGGCTACGATCATTCTACATTCTACGGTGACGACGACGATGACGATGGATGACCTCACATCGTCCATCCGAACTACGACGAGCTAAGCTATTACAGTGCTGCTGCAAGGAACAGCAAGAACTCTTCCGTGGAACTTGCCAACAGCTGTGCTTGACTCATCGCGGGCGAGATAGTACCAAGTAGTCAAGTACCAACCCAAGTCCCAACGCCGTCCGGCTCCGGCCACAGTTCACCAGCCCTGTAAGGGCATGTTCGGTTGCAAGAGGATAGGAGGGGATTGAATGGGATTAAATTCCCTTTTATTCAATTTTGATTAGGAAGGGATTTAATCACCTCCAATCCCACCGAACAAGCCCTAACTGTAGTAGCCCACCATCCTCTCCTCCGCGCGCCCGGTGTTTCCTGGTGTCTGGTGAAAACGCGTGAGCCAAATCCGAAATCCCGAGTCCCAACCGGCAATCGCGCTCGTCGTCGTCGCCAGACGCCAGGGTCACCGTGCGGTGGCGCGCGGTTTCTGCTGCTCAGCTCGGGCACGGGGGGCGACTGCGCTACGCTGCCGCGACCGAGGAATCCCGGGTCGGGCCTCCCGGCGACCTGCACTGAATCACTTGCTTTGTTTGTTTACACCCATCCAGCTCTGAATTAGTATAGATTGGAATTAAATCCATACTACAATTCATATCCTAAAATAATCTAAGTCTACTTAAATTTTTTATTCAGTTAAACCCATCATAAAATATAGTCTAAGGGTTTGGGAATTTTTTAAACTATTGAAGACATAGATTCTATCCATAGCTCATTAGGTATGAAACAAATCCACGAAGATATTGTATAAGTTTTACATTAAAATTTATGTATCAAAAGAATAACTAACTTTGAGAGACATGGATTAGTTGATGGATTTAATCCTACCATGAAATTGGTGTGAGGTATGGATTCATTTAATTTATATCTAAATTAAATCTACGGTGGAATTTTATTCCATGTAAGCAAATAAGGCTTTAGTCTGTCGTGTCGTGCTAGCTCGAGGCCTTAGTCTGTTGACCGACCACTCACTTCCCTCCCCGGTCGCTGGCCTGCTAGCTAGATAGAGCAGCGCTGAAATGTCTCGATTCTCCGCCCACACGGCCACACCGGTCCGGTCCCGTCCCGTCTCGCCTGCACCTGACATGCAATATCATGCATGCACTGGTCACTGGAGTCCGGCCCACTCGCCAGTGAGCGGGATGCTCTCAACCAGGCAGTCGCTACAACCAAATGATTTGATTTTGGGATGACCCTAGTTGGTCAACATCCACCGAAATTAGTTTTGAATCTTACTTACTTTTCAGTTTTTTTTCTATTTAATAATAAATCTGGACCTCCAGATCTAACTATCTAGATACATAAATAAATTTTCTGGGACATCAGTGAGACGAGGCAGGAAGAGGAGTTTCCACTGATGGGCTCATGGTGGGCCACATTTTGTCAGCTGTTGGGTTGGCTCTCTAAATTTATCGTGGGGCTATCTTAAGTGTTTTTTTTAAATAAGATCATATACCTAAATTTAAGCTGCTCCAATAAAAGTTTTATATTTTAGATCTAGTTTTTTTAGACTCGGCTGTCCCAAACAGTTTCTTTGACTCCATTCCACTATGGCGTTTCGCCGTTTCCAAGTTCCACACGGTTATGCACGCGCATGGTCCGGACTCCGGACCCACAGCTCTGACGGTGACGCCGCGCGGTACAGGTGCGGCACTACACCTGTCCCATCGTCTCCTTTGATGCATTGCTCACTCACACTCAAGTCACAGAATAATCCAACGACCTACGAATTGCGCGGTACTAATCGGGCATCCACTTTATTTTAAAGGTAAACGAAACCGTAAAAAAAGTCGGAAACACTTCCGGTACACGTCGTACGTCGGATATCAATCCTTGAGGGCCCTCTTTTGGTTCGGTTTCCAAAGAAAAAAAATAGAAATGGGCAAATCTTGTGGGATGAGTACTGTACATATCTTCGGTTCATACGAGACGATACAACGAAAACACAGGAATTTTTCCTATCATTCAACTTTTAGGGCTAGTTTGGCAACCGTATTTTTCCATTGGATTTTCAATTTTCTAAGGAAAAAACGAACGAAAAACTCTTGGAAAAATGTGGTTCCCAAACTAGACTTTAAGGTTAGTTTGGCCACTACATTTTTCTAGGTGCCATAATTGGTGCTTAACACTACGGTTTAGATTCCTGTAGCATCCTTTGGATTGCGGGAAATGTTCATATGAAATATGAAGGAAACTTCCCCTTCAACTCCATAGGAAACTAGAGGAAAAATGAGTCCACTTATTAGAAAACTCATAAAAAAACCATGTGCACGAGGAATTAGGCACACAATGTTCTAATAAGACCTGCTAGCTGTCAACGAGTCTATCCAGTTGTAACAGCTAGGACCGAGTCTCTTGTTCATGTAACGGCCTCTGCCGATTCTCTAGGTGCATGGCCGATATCAGCTGTGATCCGTTAGGTTCAGCCACCGCCTTCTGTACGTGTATAAATAGATCACTTGAGATCAATACAAGTTATGCGTTGATCCAATTCACCTCTTTCTGTACGTCGACGACATGATTTTGTCAGCGTCGTCTCAGGTTGTGCTTCAAAGCATCATTCGACAGCTGCGGACTGCATTTGCCATAAAAGACATGGGACCCCTGCGCTACTTCCTCGGCACTGAAGTCCGTCGGGATGGTACTGGCTTCTTCCTCAACCAAGCCAAGTACGCCGCTGATGTTCTCGATCGCGCCGGCATGTCAAATTGCAAGCCTGTTTCGACACCAGCTGACTGCAAGCCGAAATCTTCGACGACTGATGGCACTCTCCTCTCCAATCCATCGGCGTATCGCAGCATCGCTGGTGCACTCCAATATCTGACTTTAACACGACCAGATATTGCGTATGCTGTTCAACAGGTGTGTCTCCACATGCATGCGCCCCGCGACGTCCACGACACCATGCTGAAGCGGATACTGCGCTACATCAAAGGCACACTGGACCTCGGCATCCGCCTATCGCCCATCACCAACGCCATCGTCACTGCATACTCTGATGCGGACTGGGCGGGATGCCCGGACACCCGACGCTCGACGTCTGGGTTCTGTGTGTTCCTCGGTGACTCGCTGGTCTCATGGTCCTCCAAGCGACAGACGACGGTGTCCCGATCGAGTGCAGAGGCGGAGTACCGCGCCATCGCTAACGCGGTCGCAGATTGTTCCTGGCTCCGCCATCTTCTCCAGGAACTGCGTTTTGCTCTACCGAAGGCCACCGTGGTGTTCTGCGACAATGTTTCAGCAGTCTACATGTCTCACAATCCGGTGCATCATCGGCGGACGAAACACATTGAGCTCGACATTCATTTTGTCCGTGAGAAGGTGGCGCTCGGGCAGGTCCGTGTTCATCACGTTCCTAGCGAACGTCAGCTGGCCGACGTGTTTACAAAGGCGCTGAATTCGTCACTGTTTTTGGACTTCAGGGACAATCTCGTCGAGCAGACCTCACCGTCGAGATTGAGGGGGGGTGTCAACGAGTCTATCCAGTTGTAACAGCTAGGACCGAGTCTCTTGTTCATGTAACGGCCTCTGCCGATTCTCTAGGTGCATGGCCGATATCAGCTGTGATCCGTTAGGTTCGGCCACCGCCTTCTGTACGTGTATAAATAGATCACTTGAGATCAATACAAGTTATGCGTTGATCCAATTCACCTCTTTCACTAGCTTCTAGTCAATGGAGTAGAATGTAATAAAATAGGTTGATTGAGAAAGCTGTATATTTTTTTCTCATAAAATTCCTTTTAACATTCTTGTGTTTCTGCTAATTTGCCCATCCAAACGCCTAGATATACAAAATTCCTATACTTCTTATTTCTTTGTTTTGCACCTACATTCCTGTTATATTTCTATGTTTTTTCATCTCTTTATTTCATCTATTCCTATCAATCTATCATATTCATGTAATTTTCCTATTCTTCCGTTTTTTATATTGGGTTCGAAAGCGAACCTCAGAATATAATGAAGATGAACCTAGATGGAAGATCAAGTTCATGGGTCCCAACCAGTGATTTGCCGGTCGAATAAATCGCTGTAGGATAGATAAATGGCACGCCTAGGTTAATGCCTCACGTTAAGCTCATTGTCAGCTCAAGGCTGCAAACACTTGTACAAGAGATAAGAGAACCAGTCACGAAACAAGCTAGAGGAACTTTTGTGAACCGAGGTTCTTTTGTGGTGTGCCCATACGGATTCGATTGACCTAGCGTGGTTCCTTGTTCTAGCTAATTATGATTATCTTTCGATGTCAATGATGTGCTTTTTGATATCAGGTACCTGTGGTATCTTTAATTTCCATATCTGCTCGTCTAGACTTCTGAAAGCGCTCACGATAAGACGTGGTAACATATGTTCATAAAAAAAATGAGTACTCCCTCCATTTCTTAATTTTTTACTGTCGTTCATATTTCTCGGTAAGTTAATACATGCTTGGTTTCTTTAGTCATCCTCATAAACTTTAAAACTAATTAAAGTTTAGTCCCCAAAATTTCTATTTGGAAGGTCTCGTTCAGTTATACCGTTTGGTAGTTTAGGGACTAAAAATAACTAAATTTTAGTCATTTATATAGCTTTGATTAAATACATTTAAGAAAATATTGACATTTATAATATATAATTAGTATTACCATGTTCTTCTCCTGGAATTACCTATGTTGAAAACAGTAGGCTTGTTTCATTTTTAGTTACTCCTTCCGTTTCTTTTTAGTTGTCGTTGGATAGTTCAATTTTGCACTATCCAGCGACAACTAAAACGAAACGGAGGGAGTATAAGGGTATGTTAACTTCTGAGTGTGAACCCATAGAAGGCTGCGTGGTTTAGTTCGTTGCTTTCTCTTGTTCAATCGAACTCATGTATTTCCGTTATTATATTCTATACTAGAAATAAGGTTTTCTCCTATGAAAAAATAGTAATATTATTAAATGTATCGTTGATATTATTTCTTGTTAAACTTATTTAGAGATACAAATATTGCTAATATTTTTTTAATAAATTTAATTAAGTTAAAAAATATAGTATAAATATTATAGAGACACTTAGAGGAGTTTCTGATTGAAAAAAAAAGTAAAACAAAAAGAACAAAGCGCATGCTGCAGGCTGGGCCCACTCGCAGAACTCGTCCTGAGCTCCGACCCGACCCGAACCAGTCCAACTTGAGGCACCGAACACAGAGCGCGAAACTCCACGGCTCCGAGTCTCCGACCATTCTCGACCCCGGCTCTTTCCTTCTTCCCGTGTCATCGTCAAACCGCCGCTTTCCAATTCCAGGCCATCAAGACGTAGCAGCTCCCCTTGCGTCTCCGCACGCCACCGAAGGATCCTCGCCGCGCGTGCAGTGCGATCCGAGGGGAGGGGTCCAAGGCCATGATGAGGAGCGTCAGCGGCACCGGCTCGGCCGGGAGCCGGAGCGATCCGGGCGGCACCGGCGAGCTGTCCCGCTTCTCCGTCGCCACCACGGCGTCGTCCGCCTCGCAACCTTCCGCAAACGGTGGCGCGCGCGGGATCTCCTTCCTTGACGCCTTCCGGTCCTGCTTCGTGCCCCCGGAGGCGCGCTCGCTGGAGAACTCCATGTCCGACGAATCCCACCCTTCCCACCAACGTACGTAGGCAAACGCACCTTTCTCCGCCCATTTTCCGGCTTTCAGTCCAAGATGGCGTGCGCGCGCGCGTGTGTGTGATTTTTTTTTTTTTTGCCAAAAAAGCTTTTTATGCTCGATTTGGAGACTACATACTGTTATCTGTGCACTAATGCGGAAAAGTGGCCTTGTACAATGAACAGTTTCGAGATATTTTCTCCAGTTATTAGCAATACTAGTGTCTAATTAGTGCTCCCTGTTTTGTTTGCAGAAGATTTAGCTTTGATCTTAGTTTATTTTTTATTGATGCAATTTGCAGCACGTCTGCTGCAACAATAACATTTGTCTCCTGATGAGCTTTACTGTAAACCGGACGTGTGCGACACTTCGCCTGTCTGACCTTTATGGTTCATTTATTTGTTTGTTTGCGTTCCATCTGTCACCATGTGGCCCTGCCCCAGCCCAATACGAGCCGCCATACTATATGCAAACCCCTAGTCCCCTACCACAATACGGATTTGTTAACGTCCTCTATGATTGAAGGAGAATTCCAAAACCTGTAAAGAATGAGGTACGGATTTGTTAATGTTCCCTCTCATCTAAGAAGAATTCTAAAACCTGTAATGGTGAACTGTGACCTTCTCCGTTAATTCTTTCGAAGTCCTGGCGCAATTAAAGATAAGTTATAATTGAATCGGTGCTTTTGAATTCATTGGACAATACACGTAAACGTGTTTTAACAATTTTTGCAGCACGTGTTATCGATATGTTTTATGGCATGCTCAGGGCCTTACCTCTGTTAAATTTGCAGTCTCGCAGTCTTTGAGCTCACAAGGTTCTAACAGTGGGAGCGTGTTTGGGAGCAAGCGATCGATTAAAGGAATGTATAGTCCCATGCACAAGAGTTCTTTAGATAGGGAGATCCCTGGCAGCACAAAATTCTCCTTGCCACAGATCCAGAAAGCAACAAAGAACTTCTCGCCAAACTTCAAGATTGGGCAGGGTGGTTCTGGGACTGTATACAAGGGTCAGCTTGCTGATGGTACTCTTGTCGCTGTCAAACGTGCCAAGAAGGTTTTTGCTTATATTCTTATGACCTTTTTATGTAAACTAGTTCTTGGTACAAGACTATATGAGTTTCCATTGTTTCCAGAATGTGTATGACAAGCATATGGGTCGTGAGTTCTGGAACGAGATTGAGACATTGCAACGCATTGAGCACCTGAATTTGGTTAGGTTTCATGGGTACCTGGAGTTTGGTGGCGAGCAGTTGATTATTGTGGAGTATGTTCCCAATGGGAATCTTCGAGAGCACCTCGACTGTAAGAATGCCATGGTCCTGTCAATTTCACTTTATGCATTAGAAGTGCAAAGGCATGTAGCCCTGTACGAACTGTATCTTACATGAGGATAGCTATATGCAGGTATAAATGGTAAAATATTGGAATTCTCACTGAGATTGGAAATTGCAATTGATGTGGCTCATGCTATTACATATCTTCATACCTATTCAGGTAAATATTCTTTCAGCTGCATTTTGTTGCTAATTTTCCATATTAATTGTTCCTTTTGTTCATGGTGGTAATGTTTCATGAATAATCTTTGACATTCTAGTATTTACCTGTTAACCAGAAGAATATGTTTCAAATCTGCATACTTCAACTCTTCCTTTTCATGAAAATATATTTCAAATTTGCATACTTCAATTATTCATTTTGTTTATTTCTGAAACGATATGGCATAATTCATCGTTAAATCAAGTTATCATATGTTATGCTTGTCTACTTTTGCTGTAATTAGTAGAGATGATACGATTGAAACCAGCATTAGATATTCCAGGAACAGCTGTTGCAAGAATGATCAGCACCTAAAAAATATTCAAGATTATAAGTTTTAGTCCTAGTGCGAAAGCTGTCAATATTTAATTGAGATGTCTCTTCGATTATTTTACATGGCATCAATCTGTAGGGAATTATTGTGTATTTCATGATAGATCCTCCATTGCATAACCTGTAAATGGCACAGGATGAACCTCTCCAGAAATTTGCGACAAGCTTTTACCCAGGCCATTAATTAGAAGAAACTGTCTAAGTTAAATTTTGGTTAGATGTAAGAGTCTTTGCTACATGTCTTGAAATCTTGGATACTATGAACTTGTAGGGTTTGACCTTCAGATGTATATTAAAGGTAATTTTTGTTGCTTAGCTTTACTTTCATATGAAGAAATGTGACTGTCAAAAATCATCTGTAGACATATAGCACCCGGATCATTAGCAATTAATACCGTCTCATTTGTTTCATCAATGTAGATCATCCAGTCATCCACAGAGACATCAAATCCTCAAACATTCTTCTAATGAACAATTGTCGAGCCAAGGTTGCTGACTTTGGATTCGCCAAACTGGCTCCAACTGATTCTAGTCATATATCTACTCAAGTCAAAGGAACAGCAGGCTATCTCGATCCAGAATATCTCAGAACATACCAGCTCAATGAGAAGAGTGATGTCTACTCCTTTGGAGTCCTTCTGGTGGAGTTGGTTACTGGGAGGCGCCCTATAGAGCCAAAAAAGGCAATCATTGAGCGTGTTACCACAAAATGGGTAAGTTTATGTCACTCCAGAGTCCAGACATAATACTTAGGGGGTGTTTCCGTGTTCGGTTCATTTAGGGGCTGTCTTGTTTAGGGTGACTAAACTTTAGTCACTTTGTCACTAAAGAAGCAAACGATATGACTAAAAGCCCTTAACTAAGGCCCTGTTTGGTTCATTTAGTCATCCGACTAAAGTTTAGTGACTAAATTTTAATCACTAAAATGGAGAAACTAAAAATTAGTCCCTAGAAACCAAACCCTCCCTAAAAGCGACTAAAGTGGCATTTTTACTGCATGTACATGCCCTCTCTTCTTCCTTGTGCCCTATTAAATATGGGTAATACAGTCTTTATGTAAAGTAATTAATGCTTTTTAGTCAGGTTTAGTCACTGAAACCAAACAAGATACTTTAGTGCCGTTAAAGTTTAGTCAAGTGACCAAAGAAAGCAAACAATGCCTTAGACCATGTTTGAATGCTATAGAGCTAATAGTTAGCTGCTAAATTATTTGAAGACATACAAACAGTTTAACTAATGATTCAACTATTAGCTATTTTTGTTAAATTAGCTACTAGCTAGCTAATTCTACTACCAATTTTTAGTTGCATTCAAACACCCCACCCTCCTAAACTTTAGGGACTAGGGACTAAACTTTACTCCCTAAAAATCCTATTTGGAAAACCTATTTTAGTCTCCCTGTTTGGTATTTTAGGGACTAAGTGACTAAATTTTAGTCACTAAAGTTTATGAGGTGGGAACCAAACACCCCCTTATTATTTGCATCACCATTGGTTCCCATAACCTGGTGAAATAGAAACACTCATGTTGTCATTAGAAAATAAACTTTTTTTCCTTTTACGGGCAAGAACAAAAAAAATTATATATTCAATCTTAATGTGTTTCATACATGCCACACTGAATGTCTTAGGGGTGTTTGAATGCACTAGAGCTAATAGTTAGTAAGCTAAAATTAGCTAGAGACATCAAACATATTAGCTAATAGTTTAACTATTAGCTATTTTTCGTAAATTATTTAATAGTTAGCTAGTTAATTTCACTAGCAATTTTTTAGCTAACTAAGTGGTTGTTTGAATGAACTAGAGCTAAAAGTTAGTTGTCTAAAAAGTTGCTAGTAAAATTAGCTAGCTAACAAATATCTAGCTAACTATTAGCTAGTTTGCTAAAAACAGCTAATAGTTAAAATATTAGCTATACTGTTTGGATGTATGCAACTAATTTTAGCAGCTAAATATTAGGTCTAGTGCATTCAAACACTTCATAACTGTTAGCTCTAGTACATTCAAACACCCCTTAATGTGTTTCGTTCATGCCCTAATATACTACGCGTGTTTACAGGCAATGGAAAAATTTGTGGAGGGCAATGCTATCCAAACACTAGATCCGAATCTGGAAGCGACCGATGCGATCAATCTAGCGGTCGAGAAGCTGTATGAGCTGGCTCTGCAATGCTTAGCCCCAACTAAGAGGAACCGACCGAGCATGAAGCGGTGCGCAGAGATTCTGTGGAGCATCCGTAAAGATTACAGGGAGTTGGTTGTACCCACCTCTGCCATGAACTGAAGCAGGTCGTCTGGAGCAGTCAAGTGAACAAAAAGATGTATCATTCCAGTTTGCCTCTCTTGATTCGCTTCAAAGATTGGTGGTTGAAATCATCCGATTGCTGGGATTCTTTCAGTTACCGCAAGTGGTCGTGAACAGGACTGATGGCCTTCCTAGATGCTGTGTTTGTGCTAGAAACCAGAAAAGTCCCTGTGTGAAAGTGTTGCTGAGTAAACATGTACGAGTATATATCAGATATCTAATGGTGTGTATATCTTGTAGGTTCTCTTATACAGGTAAGTGCATCACGCATGAAGAAATCTAGTTGTTTCCATTGCATCTTTTTTTTTTGTTGTTGTTGTCTATGATGAACAATATTCAGCGTATGATTAGCAAGCAACACTCAGGAGCTGTACTTGTGCTCTTCCTTTCCTGGCGTCCAATCTGTGCCTTATCCCGGCACGGGGGTGCAGAGGTCACTGCTGTAGTAATCTGGACGGAGAGCCAGACTGGGAGCTGCCTTCTTGGCAGGCAGCTCCGTCACCTCTTTATCCTGTAGCAAAATCGTCCGTGCATTGACGTGACTATTTTATGTCCAAATATGGTTCTTTTAAATTGTCACTCGATGTTTTTATGCTTCGGTGTCACGTTTTTGACAACTAAAGAAGGAATATACTCGGCCGAAAAAGGTCCGACTTCCTGTCGCTCTGTCTGTCCCTCATACATCGTCACATCTTGCCTCCACTCCGTTTCATTAAGGTCTCGTTTGTTTCCTTTTATTTTAAAAAATTAAAATCTTACTAATAAAATATAGTATTTTTTAGAATATAAAATTTTACCATTTTTTAAAGTTATCATATAAGCATATCTATAGAAATTAATTCTATATATTACATACTATTTTTCTGATGTACAACTTATAACACGCTTTTCTACTTGCTTCACTATAACATAAATGTAATATATAACTATCTCTCGCACATGATTTAGAATAATATATAAATATATTACTTATATAAATATATAAATTTAATTAGTTTTATCTAAATTATAACTATTAAAATGGAACTCAATTCTAACGAAATAAACGGGACCTAAGGGAATATCTCACTGCCCTTCTTCCTCCTCTCATCCCCCAACCAAAAAAAACTGGGCTGCGGTGATCAAATTCAAGTGACCAGAAGCTGTATACAGATTCTATTTACGTTTCTGGTGCAGCGCAGAGCTTAATGACGCCATTAACATGTGATTAGTATTCTACTTCTATGTATCTCACGCAGAATGGCTTTACGCAGATAAGTAAACATCGACCCTTAATCAGAATGCAACCAACCGCGTGCAGGATGTCACGGGCTCAACTGTACAAGAGCCAAACTGTACAAGAGCCAAACTGCATCGCACGGAACGACAGTGACAAGATGACTGGATTTGAGAGGCGACCGTACGTGACAAAGGATTCTCCCTAGAGGACGCATGGTTAGCCTGTTCGTCTGCTTTTAATCCGTATCGGTTTCTACTAAGTGTTTTTATCTCTATAAATTGCAGTTGTAATAGTTCAAACTGTTGACTTTAATTCAAACCGAACAAACAATATCAATATGCTTCAAATACGATATAAAATGAAATTGCCGCCTATTATTACATCACCCAAACTGGACGGTCATCGCTTTTTACATAAGGAAGCTTCGACAAACATTCTCCAAGGCATCACCGAAAGATTGGACCAAAATTCAAGTGCATGAAACGGCGCCTGAAATAGTACCGCGGTAACCTGCTGTAGCACCAGGTACAGGTAGCAAATCCTGAAGCATCACGAAAGATAAGCAAAAAAAAAAAAAAAGATCGACCAAAATTCATTACTGTCCGCAAATGCGGATACCAAATAGCTCATCACTTTGCAGCACAGCAACCATTGTCAACCCTCTGATAGGATAGCAACGAAAAACGAACTTTCACTTCTCACTTGAAAAACAAACTCAATCAAGGCAAAAAAAACATGCACCCTCCGCAACCATCTTCATACTCGAAAATCAATTGTGCCAGCTTAAATCCATACTTGAAAAGCAATTGTTTCAGCTTAATTTTCAGCTTTTTCACATAAGCAGAAGATGTGTCAAACAGTCATCTTATCAGTTCAGCTACTTCTAGAAATAAACTAAAAGCAGACAACAAGCAGAAGCTATTTTTCACCAGCTTCTCATATAAGCTGTTTTTCTAACAAACAGCAGATGTGTCAAACAAGACCTCGGCAGTACATCTTAACGCTATGGATTCGCATCAATCAAGAAATTAACTAGGGCCATCAGGATTTGAAGGCAATAGATCACCTCAACCAAATACCGCTACTTAAGAATAACAGCCTATGTTTACTTGTGATTGTTAGACTGCATACTGTGTTAGCCTGTTAATTCCTACACCCAACCGATACAATTGATTATGATTCCTCCAATATGTCCTCTCCCTAGCCAGTGGCCACCGGCCTCCCCGTGGCAGCCGGCGCGCCTTCTCCCTCCTTCCCTCCTCTTCCTAGCCAATCGTGGGCTGAAATTGTTGGAGCAGCACCCATTACTTCCCTAGGGGCAGCCACCACCAGCCCACCACCGGTCGAGGCCCCTCGCTCTGCTCCGCTGTCCCCTGATAACCCCCTTGGTGATCCCCTTGGCTCATCCTCAAATTTATATGGAGGATGGAGCCTCTACAAGCGCTACGATCACCTGATCAGTCCCATTCTCGTCCTTCCACAACATCCATAACCTCGTCCTCGAGGAGAACACGAAGGGGCTTAGCCTCGCTCCGACACAGCCATTGTGTTCTTCAACTCCAGCTCTAGTGGCAGCCTGCGCGTATGTTTCCCCTCCACGCCCGCTTTGAGGGGTGGGGTTTGTCCTCTTGCCCGCCTATCTCTCTGACGTCCGAGGCACCACGTCCTCCTGTTGTACGCGACCCTAGTGGGGGCGCCAGCTCTGGCTCTAGTGTAGACGATGGTCGTCGACAAGCAGGGGCGGGCCCAGGATTTAGAGGCTAGGAATTCAAAAATTTAGTAGAGCACAATTTTTTGATAGACTAAATTCTAGCCTAGTAGCCTTTAAACATATACAATTAATTATATTATCATATAGAAGTTGTTTCATTACATATAAAATATACAACACATAAATGAGCATACACTTTATATAACTAGTAAACTAGATCATAACTTAAGCAACAAATAATGAGCCATAAGATGATATTGTTCAACACTCAACATACTAGCCAGCTGATTAGGGTTGTGCTAAGTCGTCGTTGCATGCGTGGGCAGTCATACGCCCGTACCGCAGCCCCCTGTTCTCGGACGTCCATGCAAAGCTTCAGCATGCTAACAGATAAAGGGTGATTGCCTATTGTGCTGCTTGATGGGCCTCACAGTAGGGAAATGAAAAACGTCGGTGAAAAACAAAGTTTTGGCCAAATAGCTATAAAACAATGTTATTTTATGTTTTTATAATATTTCTACGTGTATATATATGCATACATAAATTTTCTTTGCCAAAAATAATGGGTATTCAATTGAATACCTTTGCTCTAACTTGGGCCCGCCCCTATCGACAAGGTGGTGTGATGGTGAAGGTGGCAAGGGGGGCGCTTTGTGGTTATCTCTCTACATCTTGTGGACCGATTGTATCTCCATGTCGCTCGACTCATTTATGAGTTGTCCACCACCGCGCCCACCACAACCCAGTCGACTCCCCAAACGATGCCCACCTTTGGCGGCTAGAGGTATCCCCTCAGACCACCTCCCTCGACTCCTCCGGCATCACTCTAGCTGCTGCTCCTACTACTGCCATGACACTTGGTCCCCTCCTAGACCTTGTGGATTGGTGGGTAGGATTAGCAGTCACTTCTTAACTCGTTTAGCACGATGACCCTGATTCCTCCTGCCCTCACCGACTAGGTGTCCAACTCCATTGCCTCCTACCAAACCACTAACCACTGAACATCGGTATACATTATTCTTCCCATCCTGCTCACCCATCTCATCCTTCCTCTTATCATTGTCAGCAATGGGGACATTCTCCTGGTCACCTCATTAGGTGACTCAATCATTCATGGTCCTTTTTATCTCTGCATTATTCTTGTCGTATCAACATTATTCAAAATCTTTTATCTGTTTGTCAGTAATAAATCTTGTTCTATGGAGTTTTACCATTTTGGCTTGTCCGTGAAGGATCTTTCTACCTTAAGCCTCCTCGCCTGACGTGATAGCTTTAGGCCCTTGTACACCCTACAGCCTCCATCTTCCACTACTCCACCCATTTTGCATCACCACCTTCATCCCCGCCACACACTGACTACTTTACATCTAGCACTTGGCATCGTCGACTTGGTCATCCTAGCCCAAACGTGTTGTCCAAGTTGTGTAGTAGTTCGATCACACCTCTTATACTAGTGTCACTCTTGAGCATCTATGTGATGGCTGTCAGCTAGGTTGTCATGTTAGACTTTCCTTCCCTAGGTCCTCCTCTCAGATTGTGTATGTTTTTGATCTCATACATTATGATTCAATGTTTTAAAGTTGAGCGACTAGTCGAGAAGTCAATGTAGAGGTGATAGTCGACCAGAGCGACTTTGCTCGACTCGTCGACTAGTCATGACTAGTTGTAGCATTTTGAGTCGAGCAACTTATTTGGACCTAGGTATAAAAATGTGAGCCCACCCAACCATCTCAACCCTAGTAGGTAGGATGCTAATGGACAAGTTTCCTACCTTATTTTGGACACCTTGTGCTACCCACTACTTGGATCTAATGCTGGAGGTTATTAGGAAGATAAATGAGTTTAGTGGTTGCATTGCTAAAGCAAAGAAGATAACCAGATTTATCTATGGACATGGAAGGATTTAAGACTTGATGAGGACCAAGACAAATGGTAGAGATCTTGTTAGGCTGAAATGGTATAGATCAGCAATGGCTAAAATGCGGCCTGCCATGGACCATGCAAAAAAGAGCATCAAGCAAGCTTTAGAACACATAGCGATTAATGGATGAAGTAATTTATATTGCTGGTAAGAGGTGGGACAATCATATGAATACCAATTTGTATGGGGCATGGACTGTATTTTAATACAAACAAGTTCTTTGAAATCAGAGAGAACAATATGAGACTTGCTACAAGACTGTTCAATATTTAATGATGTATTGTAGAAGATGGAGACTGATGAAAATATACTAAATGAGGTGTTTTTTAGTGTTTCAACGTGTTTTTAGTATTAGCATATATAGAAAATTATAAAAATATAATCGTCGATTTATATTCGACTAGTCACGACTAGTCTGTCCTAGTCACGACTAGTCTACTAGTCAGTAGTTGCACGACTCGACTTCTCGACTAAAAAACATTGCTATGATTTATGGACATTCTCTGTTCTTAGTGTTTTGGGCTATAAGTATTACTTGGTGATACTCGATGATTGTTCTCACTATTCATGGACTTTTCTCTTACGCTTGAACTCTGATACTTTTACTAATTACCACTTACCACACTTTCACGCTTCTTCGCTTGGGTCTCCATTTGTCGCACCATTAAGGTCATCCAGTGCGACAGCGGCCGAGAGTCCGATAACTCCTCTCGTGCTTTCTTCCTCTCCCATGGTGTGAGCTACCAACGTCCTACTCGTACACCTCTCCCTAGAACAAGGCTAAGCGTATAATTCATACCACTAATAACATCATGCGCTCATTGTTGTTCCAGGCGCCAGCTCCTGCTTGGTATTGGGCTAAAAATCTTCATACCACCACCTACCTGCTTAACTGCCTCCCTACCAAGGCGATCAGTGCTCCCACATCCGGCTTTGTCCTCTTTGAGACCACTCTATCCTAAGACCAACTTCACATCTTTGGATGTGCGTGTTAGTGTGTTACCCAACTCTATCTGCTACAACCCCACAAGATGTCACCTTGCTCCTCCTGCTATGTCTTCCTCGGGTACTCCCCTGATCACAAGGGATCCAGTGTCTTGACTTCATCACCCATTGTTTGTTGATCTCCCGCCACGTTCTTTGACGAGATGGACTTTCCCTTCTCATCTCCCTCTAGCTCTGCCATCGAGTTAGACTTCCTTCTTGAGATTGACCATGTAGCGCCCTCTTGGCAGCCACCTCTCTCCCCCCTATAGGTTCACCTCCATAGCTTTCGTATGCGGCTCCGGTGCCTTCCACCATGCCACATGTGGCTGCCCCGGCGCCCCAGGCCAAGCCGTGTGCGGCCTCGATGTCCCTCGTTGTGCCATGCGTGGCCTTAAGTTCATCGATCGTGCCCTCACCCACTGCGATCGAGTCACCAGTGGCCTCGTCCGCTTTGCCTCACTTTGCCTACTCGGTGCATGTTTACCAGCGACATGCACAAGAGGGTGCACCGCCTCGCTCTCGTGCTGAGCCAACGGTTCGCCATGCCCACCTGATGGTGACCCATCAGGCTACTAGCGTTCTTCGTCCTATGGACCGCTTTGTCCTCTCTGTGACATCCTCCTCGCCAGTATCTGCATGGTACACTCGACTACATGCTTCTTCATCGTCGCTCCTCTACCCACGAGCTAGTTGTTTACACCAACACTGATTGGGCGGGATGTCCCAACACCTGTAGGTCCACCTCTGGCTACATTGTGTTTCTTGGAGACAACCTTATCTCTTGGTCCTCCAAATGTCATCTCGTAGCCTCCCGCTCCAGCGCCGAGACCAAGTATTGTGTTGTTGCCAAAGGTGTGGCTAAGGCATGTTGGCTCAGTCAGCGCCTCCAGGATTCACGACCCTCTCACCAGGAGCACATTTATCTACTACGACAATGTCAGCATTGTCTACCTCTCTGTCAACCCGATTCAGCACCAACACATGAAGCATGTTGAGATCGATCTTCACTTCATCTGTGAGTGTGTTGTCGTTGAGGATATTCGTATTCTTCACATTCCGACGACCTCGCAGTTTGCTGACATCTTCACCAATGACCTTTCATCCTCAGTTTTTTCAAAGTTTCGGTCCAGTCTCAACATCTGTTGCGGCTAGAGTTTCAACTATATGGTGCTAGATTGTATGTTGTGTGTTAGACTGTGTGGCTATTATGTGGTTGTGTGTGTTATGGGCCTAGCCCAGCCCATATAGCTGTTGGAATATAATATAAGTGAATTATCCACCTCCTTCTATAACCAACTTAATATGGTATCAGAGCCAGAGGTCTCGATTTCGAATCCTGGTTAGCACAATTAAATAAAATAATTGTTGTTCGCTCTTTTCACGTCTTAGACCCAAAAGAGGCTCGGCGTGAGAGGGAGTGTTGGAATATAATATAAGTGAACTGCCTACCTCCTCCTATCAGCTTAAGCTTTTAGGTTGAATTGATTGGTGCATGCAACTTAATACTAGGCTATTAGGGTTAGAGATGTATATAATGTAATCCCTACACCTGACCAATGCAACTGAGAGCAAATTGCAACTAACATGCAAAAAATGTCAATATACAACAACCAGATATACCATAGGACCCCAGAGTCGAGAAGTAGTTGCACTTTCTTTTGTTTGACAGACATCTTTTTTGGAGGAAAGAATACTAACCTTTTTTCCTTGGTAAAGACGAACAACTACAAAAGGTGCTTATTAGCTTATGTAGCAAAGGCTCAACATTGCATTCACTTTTACAATCTAGTGCAAATCTAAACAGTGCATTGAATTATTACAATAATATCTATTTAAGGAAGTAAGATTCGCCATTAAAATTAAATCATACAGCATCCTCCTAATTATTCCATTCCTAATACTTCAATATTTATATTTGAGGGCTAGTACTTCTTTCCCAGTCAAGGAACTCATTTGCTTGATAGTAATTCAGGTATTAAGAGCCTACCATAGTAATTTCCAAATTGACAGTGTCACATAATATTTAGTGGATTCTTCTTGGAATGCATAGAAGAGACACCTAAAATAGAAGAATGTGAGCTTGACATGACAATGAACACAGCACATTAGTAAATGATTGAACAGAGTTCAACGGATTGTGATTTAGCTTCCTCTGTACAACCACGTGATACAAAATTGCAAACAACATGACACATTATTTAAAAATATGAGATTGCATCCCTTGAGAGCATAAAGATGATGAGATGAATGTATATGTAAGTTGTTGAGTAATCAAAATAGAGTAACCTTGTGTTGTACACTTGTACTTTGGTGCACTCATGTTAATCCAAGTAGATAAATAAGTATGGAATATTATGTTGAAACAAAATAAAATAAATAATACCTTCCCATTTACAGCTCTAAGTCTCAGATCCGATACAGCGCGATCATAACCAGAACCAGTGCACAACTACCTTCCGCAAATGTACATACATTTTGAGAAACTCGAGTTTCTAAGCTAACGATTTTAGCATTTTCCTCAACAAAGAAACAGACAGTCCCACTATAAGTTGTCAGAACAGTTGCACGATGGATCTCCTAGCAAATAAAAAACATCTACTGTAGGTCTGTAGCAAGCACAAACTTCACTATTATCCTAATTCTGTAGTATCAAGCAAGCTTTTACCTCTGAGGTTTGCACCTCCTCCTATGCCGGGTGAAATCTGAAACAAACTTAAATATTTTGCTGCACCCAGGCGTCGTGCATTTGTAAGGCTTGGCCCCAGCATGGACCTTGAAATGCTCAGCCCGATCCCATGACCACTTGAAAGCCATATTACAACCATCCCATGGGCACTTGTAAGGCATATCATCGTTGTGTGCACTCTGGTGGCGCCTCAGGTATCTGTGGGATCTGAAATGTCTGCTGCATGAACTGACCGTGCACATGTTCTTCTTGTGGACAGCAAGCTCAGCTTCTGTCTTGAACACCATGTGGCAGTAATCAATATTACATTCAAATCTATTTCTCTTCATCTTTTTAACCTTGCCTACAGCGGAATTATCCATAAGGTCTTTCTTTATGTCGGCAAGTTTAACATCTATGGACCCAGCTGTTGACAAGACACATTCACAACGATCAGTGCTCACCAGTGTCTCCTCTTTCTCACATATAACACCATCTTCTAAGTCAATATTTTCCTTCTTTACCTTCAGCAGCTCTGCCTTCCTCTTACCTGTTCGCCTAGCATAACAAATAACATCTGTTCTCCCTGATTTACCAATGCTTCTAGTCAATACGTCCAATACAAGTAAAACACTGGGTGCAACAGATTTATCCTTCAGCACTCCTCCCTTAAAGGTTGGTCCTCTGGCTCTAACAGGAATATTGGTTGTGAAATTCACAGAACCACCACCTTCTGCAGCATCACATCGAGAAGGCTGCAGTGTACTGGTAACAGTGTCTATAGCATTTCCATCCTGCACATTGCCTAAGTATAGATCACAGTTAGGCGGCTGTGGCTCATCTAAAGCAGCAGTGTCATCTACATTGCAAGAAGCTCTACCAGCATCTTCTGGTTCAGCAGTGGCTTCACTAGCAATATAATCCTCCCCTGCAGATTCCAGTTCAGTAGTTTCATGAACCACAGGACCTGTATCACTAACTTCCACCACGGTGCTTATAACCCCTAGATCAGTAACAGGTTTGTCTGTAACTTCTGGCATAATGCATGTAACCCCTGGCAGATCAGCCGATTCATTAGCAAGGGACGTGCCCTTGGAAACTCCTAATTCAGTGGTCGGTCCATTTGCAAGAGAATTGGAAACTTCTAATTCAGTGGTCGGTCCATTTGCAAGAGAATTCTCCACTGTAACCTCCATCTTGGAGGCACCACCTGAGAGAGAAGCTATACATTTAACTCCCTGCTCAATAGCAGCATCATTGACAACAAAAACACCAGCTTTAGTTGCAGGATCAGCAGCATCTTCACTAGCAGGAGCAGCACCTTCCGGTTTCGCGGCAAGTTTCACAACTTGCAGTCCCACACAAGCTTTATTCACAGGAGGTACATGATCAATCTTGCATTTTTTAACTGAAATCGTCCAAAGAACACCAAAAGGGAAAGTAAGTTATTGCATTAGCATTTATCACGGTGTTAGCCCCGCAAATGCAATTGATATTTTGAACGGGATACAGTGCGAACCTTCGGGAACAGGCGGTCGCTCGGGTAGGCCGACGCGCTCGTCGGCCCTGACAACGGATTCCAGCACCCGGTCGGCAATGTACCCTTTGTGCTTGATGGCATCCAGGCCCTCCTGCGATTCCGGGGAACACCCCCACTGTTACAACCCCCATCCCGAAGAAGTAAAAGCGCCCCTTCACGGCGATGCGAGCGAATAATGCAGCGATAGGGGAGGGGGAGGGCATCGAGTAACCTGCGAGGCTGGGCGGCTGAGCTCGCAGAAGGCGCAGCAGTCGTCGTCGTCGGTGTGGAGCCAGGATGCGGCGGGCGGCCGCGGCGGCGAGGAGGGGGCGGCGGTAGCGGCGGAGCCGGGGGAGGTGGAGGAGAGGAGGCGCGCGGCGTACCGGCGGATGCGCATGGCGCTGGTCAGCCGCGGGGTTGGGGGAGGCGAAGGGAAGGCGGCGGACACGGTGGTCGGTGGTGCCGGTGGGGTAGGGGGTGGGCAGGTGCACGGGGGACGCGGACGCGGTGCGGAGGGGCTGGGGAATTTCGACCGGGAGCCTGGCTGCTGGCTGCTGGCCCTATGCTGTGCCCGTTCCCCTGGGCAAGAAAGAATTTTCTGGTAGCGAGGCGTGTGCGTGTGTGGCTTTCGCGTCCGGACAACCGAGCTTGTTCGGTTGAGATCGAAGAAGATTAAATTCATTTCTAGTTAAAAAAGATTTAATTCTTTTAATCTCCTTCAGTTCATATGCAAACGAAAGTTTTTAAGGGTATGTTTGGTTATATTGTAAAAAATTTCGACCTATTTTTATGTTACAATTGTCTAAAGTGTCTAAGTTTAAAGATTCAAATTATATGTCACCGTTTGTCATGCCAAAGTAAATCTTGCAACACTTTTATAAGTCATTGACAAATGACATCTACATAGCAAGAGAAAATCTTACCATAACTGTATCTTCAAACCAAACATATGTCTAACTTGATAAAACTTATCTAACCTTAAACGTGATAAATTGTGGCAAGGAAGGCAACAAACCAAACAACTTAAAGCTATCTCCATACATTGTCACTATGTATTTTTTTTTCTATTTTACTCTCTCTAGAATACTATTTCTCTACATTCATTTTTTTTCCCAACCATTTACTGCATCCAACTCCCCTGTACCAACTACCTCAACAAAAAAATCTGATCGATGCCTTCTCCCTAGGGTGAAAACGACCGGGATATATCCCATGCTCCACTCTAATTTCTACATTGACCTGTTCTAGGGGTAGACCGACGGAGCAAAGCTGGACATGACCCCCTAAATTTTAAAACTCATTATATCTAATATTAAGTATAAAAAGTAGAGTATTGGATGGACCAAAACAACTCCGTCTGTATCTTCTTGTCAGATTGTTCTCTGTCTCGATCTAGTCCTCACATCTATCTGTCCGGCTTCATTCTTTTCGACGTCGCTTGAGCCAGTTCGGCTTGACACCCCGTTCTCGACGTGACGGCGTCTGACCCCGCCCCATTCTTGGCGCCCTACCCCGCTCGTCATCGTCGCGACGCCAGCCTGTCCGATAGGTCGTCACAACAACGCGACCAGCCCTGGCAAGCTTGGAGAACTAGCGAACCTTAGCTCTCAGCCAGCGGCACCATCCGATCCTGCCCCCTTCCTGGCGCCATGCCTAGCTCGTCATCATCGTGACACAAGCCCGTCCGATAGGTCGTCGCGACAACTCGACCCATCCTTGGCGACTGGCAAGCTTGGAGAACTAGCGAGCCTTGGCTCTCAGCCAGCGACACCGCTCGATCATGTCTCCTTCTTAGCGCCCTGTCCCGCTCGTCATCGTCGTGACGCTAGCTCATGCGTTGTATCGCGCGCTTCGTCGCGCGACGATCCTTTTAAATTAGGATTGCATATAATAGTTAAAGTGTGTAGTGTAACGACGATTAATCAAATACCGAACTAATTAGGATCTAGTGCTAATTTTATTTATGCATTACACGATTATCATTTAATATGATTTTGTTTAGATAAGTATTTTAATCCATAGTTGTCTAACGTAATTGCTATGTCTCTCGGCCATAGCCTTGACCGTTGTAGTTTCTTTTCTCGTCTAGCCGTAGATGCAAGCCCTGCGCCACGCGCCTGTTTAGTTGTAATATTATATTGTGGTGTATTGTTTCTTTCTATGTTAAGATTGTGGAATGTATGTTTGAACTCGTATAGATAACGGTCCGTTGGCGGTGTCCGAAAGAGTTGCAAGCGAAAACCCTAAGCAGCAGTTGGTTGGTGAAGGCAAGTATCCCCTGACTTATCTATGCCCTATGCATTTTATATTTCACCTTCCCGCATTTACACAATTTATACCTAAAGATTTACTAGTCTTTGTTTATCTTATCCTTGTTCACCTATTTGGGTTGGATCATTTTTGAATTAGCTCTATGCTAGCGCTTTACTTTAATCAATGATCATGATGAGATTATTTATGATATGAAGTTTACTTTTGAGTATGATGATGGCATTGTGACATTTAAGGGGGCTCGAGGGGTTTCTCGAGAGCCTCTCTGTAAGGACTGGTTCGTTGGATGACCACTCGGGAAAACAGTACAGCCATGAGAGTGGTATGGGACACCCTTAGGTAATTAATTAGAGAAACTAAGGTGTAGTTTGCTTCGCCGTCGTGTCGTCAATTGTAACGCCCTGAATTTGGGGGTAGAATTTTTTCTTCTTTTCTCTCACCAAATTCGGGCGTTACCCTTTCCTTTTCCCTTTTCTCCTCGCCAAACCTTGATCCTTTCCAAAGTAAAGCGGGATTCAGCTTGAGATCCCATGTAAAGCAAAACCCTAAAATACTTTATTTTGTGTGATGCACCATGCCGAACCATGCATACTTTTTGATTGTTTTAAAATGTAAATGCATTCATCTAGAGAAAGTAGATTTTTTAGAAAAAGGAAAACCTTTTTCTTCTCCCTTACCCCCCTCCTTCCCCATTTTTGGCCCAGCCGCCCCCTCCCCCACTCGCCCGGCCCAGCCGCGCCCCCCTCCTCCCCCCGCCGCCCCCTCCCTTCCCCCCCCAAAATTTCCCTCCCTCTCTCTCTCTCCCCTCCCCTACCCTAACCGCCGCCGCCCTCTCCCTGCCCTAGCACCGTCGCCGCCGCTCCCTCCCCAGTGCCGCCGCCGCGCCGCCCTCCCCTGCCGCGGTGAGGCCCTCCCTCCCCCTCCCCTCTCCTCCCTCCCTTCCTCCCCCTTCCCCCTCTCGTCGGCGCCCTCCCCCGCGCCGTGGGCGCGCTCGCCCCGACCCCGGCCGCCCGGCTCGACCGCCTCCGCCGCCCCCGTCCCGCTGCGCCCGGCCCCCGGCTCGGCCGTCCCGCGCCGACCCCCGCCCTGCCGCGCCCCGACCTCGGCCTCGCCCGCTCGGCCGCCCGGCTCGGCCGCCCTCGCCCCCCCCCCCCCCCGTCCCCGACCTCGGCCGGCCCCACCTCACCGCGCCCGGCTCGGTCGTCCCCGCCCCGCCCCGGTTCGGCCACCCCCCGGCGAGCCCCGCCCCGCCCCGGTTCGGCCGCCCCCCCCGGCGAGCCTTGCCCCGGCGAGCCCCGCCCCGGTTCGGCCGCCCCCGCCCCGTCCCGGCCATGGCGGCTCGACGCGCTCCCCTGCCCGCGACGTCGCCGTCGCCCGCGTTCGCCCGCCCGCCCCGGCATGCCTTGCTCATGTCGTGATGGCCTCGGCGCGGCCTCGAGCTCGGCCCAGCATGCCTTTGGCGCGCGGCCTCGAGCTCGGCCAGCGCATGGCCCCGACGCGTGCGCGACTCGTTCGCGGCACATTAAGCGTGGCTTTGCGCGTGCGCGTGTTCGTGCAGCATTTTGGCGTAGCTCGTCGTGCTCGCGACGCGACGCATAGCGCCCTGTCGCGTTCGCGGCACGATCGTCTACCCCCTAGCCACCCGTCTACCCCCCCCCCCCCCCCCGTGTATTCCGTGCGTAGCAAATCGTGTTATGTATTTAATAAATGGAAAACTCAATTTGGAATTCGGTTACGTTAGTTAATCCATATAGTTAATCGTCTATCTCGTTTAATGTTAATCTACTAAAAGTGGTCACGCTTACATTAGTGCATGTAGCTAATCCTTATTATTGAGGCTAAGCAGAACTAGAGCATGTAACGTTTAGTTATTCGTTTACCCGTAGTGCGTCTCGGGCATAAGCTTTAACCCTCGCGAGACCTTTCCCCGTCCCTTTCTAACCATGGTAAATTCATTATCGTATGTGATATTCTATGCATATTTACTTTATTTGTTCTCTTGCATGGTGTACTGTTTGTTTTCTAATTTCAATGGATGGATGTATGTATGTTTGCAACCGCATAGAGAACGATCCGGTTGAAGAGCCCGAGGAACTCACAGGAGAAGCCCCTGACCAGCAGTCAGTTGGTGGAGGCAAGTGTCCCTTGACCTATCTCTGTCCTATTCATTCTTTAATTCACCTCCCGCATTACACATTTATACTTAAGGATTGACTAGCTTTTGTTATCCATGTCCTTGTTTACCTATTTGGGTCGGATTATTATTGTTTAGCTTTATGCTATTGCTCAACTCTAATCAATGAACATGATGAGATCATATATGATACGCTGTTTTCCCTTCTCTTATTATGATGTTGTACTTGTGGCCTTTAAGGGGGCTCGAGCGGTTTCTCGAGTGCCTCTCCGTAAGGACCTGTTCCATGGATGACCGCCCGGGAAAATAGTGCAACCATGAGGGTGGAATGGGACGCCCTTAGCTGAGTAATTAGAGGATCCGGGGTGTAGTTCGCTTCGCCGTCGTGCCGTCAATGGGGCTCGGTGTATGCGGCTCGCTCTGCCAAGGTTGATTTGTCCCTTGGGGAGGAGTGCGGTACATTTAGGAAACCTAACGGGCGGCTACAGCCCCGGGGAATCTTTGTAAAGGCTACGTAGTGAAACCCTGCCTATTCACCTTGGTAGTGTTTAAGGGTTTGATCGGCCCGAGGCAAGAGGGAATCACGGCTTGTGGGTAAAGTGCACAACCTCTGCAGAGTGTTTGAAAACTGATATATCAGCCATGCTCGCGGTTATGAGCGGTCAAGGGAGCTCCAATGATTAGCGGTACTTGATTAGAGACATTTTGGTTTACAGGTGGCAATGAGACTGATGGTTTTGGTTATGTCTATGGTGCTGGTAAGTGGTATTCTTTCCGTTTGGAAAGGGTACATCGGACTAATAACTTGGGTTAATGTTAAAACCTGGCTTTCTACTAGTAAATAATAATCTGACCAACTAAAAGCAACTGCTTGACTTACCCCCCACATAAAGCTAGTCCACTACAGCCAAACGGGATACTTGCTGAGTATGTTGATGTGTACTCACTCTTGCTCTACACACCAAACCCCCCCATCCCCAGGTTGTCAGCATTGCAACCACTGCTTAGGAGAAGATGAAGCTGTGGAAGGAGACTTCCAAGAGTTCCAAGACTACGACGAGTTCTAGGTGTGGGTTAGCGGCAACCCCCAGTCGGCTGCCTGTGAAGGCCGCATTTATCTACGTTTCTTTTCCACACTTTGATTATTGTAAAGACTATGTGGATGTCTCAGACACATGATGTAATCGACTATTATTTCCCTTTTTAATACTATTTGAGCACTGTGTGATGATGTCCATGTTATATAACTGCTGTGTACGTGAATTGCTGATCCTGGCACGTACATGGTTCGCATTCGGTTTGCCTTCTAAAACCGGGTGTGACATAAGCTGGTATCAAAGCCGTGCTGACTGTAGGACCGCTAACCTAGAATAGAATGGTCGTTCTAAGGACTATAGACCTCTGTCCCTACCTTGACTTTGATATCCCTTCAAAAGTTGGTCATACCGACCAAACCTATGTTCTACTGTATATTATACCTTGCTGAAAATTATGGTTTATTCTAATCCTTCAGTTATTTTTGATTCATTATTTGCTGGTCATATTAATTCTGTTCTCACTCTTTTGCTTGCGGTGTCTTTTGTAGATGGCTCGTCTTAGACACATTGCACGAAAGTCTGTCATCCCCTTCTTACCCTCCCGCCTTGCTGAGCGTCCGCTTCGCTGTCTCGTGGCCGGACAGTCCAGCCACTTGGAGAGACTGTACCACTACCTGCATGAGGAGCAGGAACGTCGACGACAGGAGCAGCAGGGCTCTTCTTTCTCGCTCCAGCAGGAGATAGAGTCTATGAGGAGCTGCTCTCCTGTGCTTCCCCTGGAGGCGCCCCCTGCACCACCACTGGGCGCCCCAGCCTCTGGAGTAGCTGCTGGAGGAGACCCAGACGACGGAGGTGGCGACGACAGCTCGAGCCATGACACCGACTTCCCTGCTGACCAGGAGCCAGAAGGATGGGTTGCTCGACCCATCACTCGCGACGCTGCTCGCGGGTGTCACTTCCACGATGCGCTCGACACCCTGCTACGATCGGGCACTTAACCGACGTACTTGGTCCATCGAGTATCGCTGTGTGGTCTACCAGCATAGTCGCGGGGTCTACCCGGACCACTGGGAGGCGACCTGCTTGGTGCGCCGTCCGGAGAACAGTCTCCAGGGTGCTGAGGTCTGCTCAGAGCACTATTCTATCTCTGAGCGGGACTCAGCTGAGGCGGCCATGCAAGATGTTGCACGGCGTGCGCTTTCGCACTACTGCTCGGTTCTCGGTGGGGTAGCTGACGGTCTCGACCTGAAGTATTACCCCCGCCGTCCATCTGGCAGCACAGGAGGCGTGATTGTTTCACCTGTCGGTGAGGACAATCCTAGGTTGAGCAGCACAGTCAACCTAGCCACCGTGCTAAACACGGAGCTGGACCATGCACTAGACGAGCTGAGTAGGGCTCGTGCTGAGATCGCCCTGCTGCGGGCTGAGCGCGCGGAACGTCGTCACTTGGATGATGGTTCTCCCGCTCCCGTCGGGACTCAGCACCAGTACCACTCACCTCGGCGTGGACGCCAGTCTTATAGCAATCCCGACTGCAAGACCAAGATAAATCTAGAACCATAGATCGTTAGAGTTGGATCTTGTAATTAATACAAAATATATACGTAGAAGCTACAGTCTTAGCGTTAGTCTTAGTTAGACAGGGTAGTTTGCTATATCCTGTGCATTTATGTTTGTCATGATGAACTATGTTTGGTTTGGATCTTTGTAATGACTGTCACCAGAGTGTGGGTATCCCCTGCATTTTGGTTTACATATTATGTTAATGGAGTTAGTTATATAGTTGGGAAACCTTTTATTCCACTTTCCTCTTTATCTGAGAAGCTGTGTTGGTCCGTGTTGGAGATCAGTGAAGATGCTCATCTGTTCAGTGCTGTTGAAGAATTCTACACTCTTTTCTTATGCTGCAAGATTTGCCAGATCAGTTCTGATGTGTGGTTGCATTCTGCAGATGTCAGAGAACAGGCGCAGAGGAGGAAGGCGTGCTCAGCAGGAGCGAGCCGCTCAGCCGGATGAGGTGCCTCCGCAACAGCATCTGCCGCCCCCGCCCCCGATGTCGATCGAGCAGATGTTTCTGATGCAGACTCAGGCAGTTCAAGCCATCGGTTAGACTCTGGCCGCCATTCAGCAGCAGCAGCAGCAGCAGCAGGCCCCACCTCAACCTCAGATGCCTCAGATGCCCAGAGACAAGCGTGCTGAATTCATGAGAGGTCATCCCCCAACGTTTGCTCACTCTTCTGACCCCATGGATGCTGAAGATTGGCTGCGCACTGTGGAGCGGGAGTTGCATACCGCTCAGTGCGATGACAGAGAGAAAGTTCTGTATGGTCCCCGTCTGTTGAGAGGAGCAGCCCAATCATGGTGGGAGTCTTATCTCGCCACCCATGCCAACCTCGATGCCATCACTTGGGAAGAGTTCAGAGGTATCTTTCGTCAGTATCATGTGCCTGCAGGTCTGATGACAATGAAGAAGGAGGAGTTCCTGGCCCTCAAGCAAGGGTCATCGTCTGTCAGCGAGTACTGGGATAGGTTTCTGCAGTTGTCCCGCTATGCTCCTGAAGATGTCAACACCGACGCCAAGCGACAATACCGTTTCTTGAGAGGCTTGGTTGACCCTCTGCACTATCAGCTGATGAATCACACCTTCCCGACATTCCAGCACCTGATTGACAGAGCAATCATGACAGAGAGGAAGCGTAAGGAGATGGAGGATCGCAAGCGCAAGATCAGTGGACCCCAGCCTGGAAGCAGCAATCGTCCTCGTTTCTCAGGCAATCAACCTCAGCAGTTCAGGCAGAACCAGCGTCCATCTCAGCAACATCAGCAGTTCCAAAGGCAGTATCCTCAGCACCAGTACCAGAATCGGCAGAACAATCAGTCGAGAGGAGGTCAGTTCCAGAGGCAGAATCAGCAAGTACCCCATCTTCCTGCCCCAGCAAACCAGCAGAACGGTCAGGCAGCACCAGCTCAGGTTGGAAACAGAGCATGTTTCCACTGTGGAGAGCAAGGCCATTGGGTAATGCAATGTCCGAAGAAGGCAGTCCAGCAGCAGTCAGGCCCCAATGCCCCAGCAAAGTAGAATGTGTCTCAGCCTGGAGCAGGCAACCGCTCTCAGCCGCGCTATAATCATGGGAGACTGAATCACTTGGAGGCTGAAGCAGTTCAGGAGACCCCCGGCATGATAGTAGGTACGTTCCCAGTCGACTCTCACATTACAGAGGTGTTATTTGATACTGGAGCAATGCATTCTTTCATTACTGCATCATGGGTAAAAGCACATAATCTTCCAATTACTACCATGTCAAACCCCATTCAAATTGACTCAGCCGGTGGTAGAATTCGAGCCGATAGCATTTGTTTGAATGTATGTGTGGAAATAAGGGGGATAGCGTTTCCCGCCAACCTTATAGTAATGGGTACTCAGGGAATAGATGTCATCCTAGGGATGAATTGGCTAGATAAGTATCAGGCAGTTATCAGTTGTGATAAGAGGACAATCAAGTTGATGTCCCCACTAGGAGAGGAAGTGGTGACTGAGTTAGTCCCGCCTGAGCCGAAGAAAGGAAGTTGTTATCAGATGGCCGTTGATAGCAGTGAAGCAGACCCAATTGAGAGTATCAAGGTTGTGTCCGAGTTCCCAGATGTGTTTCCAAAGGACTTACTGGGTATGCCACCAGAGCGGAAAGTTGAGTTTGCCATAGAGCTTCTTCCTGGAACCACCCCTATCTTTAAGAGAGCTTACAAGATATCTGGGCCAGAGTTAGTTGAACTTAAGAAGCAGATCGATGAGTTGCCAGAGAAAGGTTACATCCGGCCAAGCACCTCGCCTTGGGCCGCCCCTGTCCTGTTTGTGGAAAAGAAAGATGGCACCAAAAGGATGTGTATCGATTATCGAGCTTTGAATGAGGTCACAATCAAGAACAAGTACCCTTTGCCCAGAATAGAAGATCTGTTCGACCAGTTGAGAGGAGCCAGTGTGTTCTCCAAGATTGATCTGAGGTCAGGTTATCACCAGCTCAGGATCCGACCTTCGGACATTCCGAAGACGACATTCATTACCAAGTATGGGTTGTATGAGTTCACCGTGATGTCTTTTGGTTTGACCAATGCGCCAGCCTTCTTCATGAATCTGATGAACAGTGTATTCATGGATTACCTTGATAAGTTTGTGGTGGTATTTATTGATGACATTCTGGTTTATTCTCAAAGCGAAGAAGAGCATGCAGATCATTTGAGGATGGTATTGCAGAGATTGCGAGAGCACCAGTTGTATGCAAAGTTGAGCAAGTGTGAATTCTGGATCAGTGAAGTCCTGTTCTTGGGTCACATAATCAACAAAGAAGGATTGACTGTGGATCCGAAGAAAGTGACAGACATTCTGAACTGGAAAGCGACAACAGATGCTCGAGGAATCAAGAGTTTCATTGGAATGGCCGGATATTATCGGCGATTCATTGAAGGGTTCTCGAAGATTGCGAAACCAATGACAGCGTTGCTAGGCAACAAAGTTGAGTTCAAGTGGACCCAGAAATGTCAAGAGGCTTTCGTAGCGCTGAAAGAGAAGTTGACTACAGCGCCTGTCCTAGTCTTGCCTGATGTGCACAAGCCCTTCTCGGTGTATTGTGATGCTTGTTACACGGGTTTGGGATGCGTGTTGATGCAAGAGGGAAGAGTTGTGGCTTACTCGTCCCGACAGTTGAAGGTTCATGAGCAGAATTACCCAATTCATGATCTAGAGTTGGCAGCAGTGGTTCACGCGCTGAAGACATGGAGGCACTATCTGTATGGACAGAAATGCGATGTTTACACAGACCACAAGAGTCTGAAGTACATATTCACTCAGTCAGAGTTGAATATGAGGCAACGAAGATGGTTAGAGCTGATCAAAGACTATGAGTTGGAGATTCATTACCATCTAGGCAAAGCAAACGTAGTGGCAGATGCTTTGAGCAGGAAGAGTCAAGTCAATCTGATGGTCGCTCGTCCGATGCCTTATGAGTTGGCCAAGGAGTTTGACAGGTTAAGTCTCGGATTTCTGAACAATTCGCGAGGAGTTACAGTTGAGTTGGAACCTACCCTAGAGCGGGAAATCAAAGAAGCGTAGAAGAATGATGAGAAGATCAGTGAGATTCGGCGACTGATTCTAGATGGCAGAGGCAAAGATTTTCGGGAAGATGCAGGAGGTGTGATATGGTTCAAGGACCGTTTGTGTGTTCCCAATGTCCAGTCTATTCGAGAGTTGATCCTCAAGGAAGCTCATGAGACAGCCTATTCGATTCATCCTGGCAGTGAGAAGATGTATCAGGATCTGAAGAAGAAATTCTGGTGGTACGGAATGAAGAGGGAAATCGCAGAGTATGTGGCTATGTGTGATAGTTGTCGACGGATCAAGGAAGAGCACCAAAGACCAGCTGGATTGTTGCAACCGTTGCAAATTCCTCAGTGGAAATGGGATGAAATCGGCATGGACTTCGTAGTGGACCGTTTGACCAAGTCAGCCCACTTCATACCTGTCAAGACCAACTACAACAGTGCAGTATTGGCAGAGTTGTACATGTCTCGGATCGTTTGTCTCCACGGTGTGCCAAAGAAGATAGTGTCAGACAGAGGAACGCAGTTCACCTCTCATTTCTGGCAGCAGTTGCATGAAGCCTTGGGCACACATCTGAATTTCAGTTCAGCATATCATCCACAGATAGATGGTCAGATCGAAAGGACCAATCAAATCCTTGAAGACATGTTGAGAGCTTGTGCGTTGCAAGATCAGTCCGGATGGGACAAGAGATTGCCTTATGCAGAGTTTTCCTATAACAACAGTTACCAGGCCAGTTTGAAGATGTCACCATTTCAAGCGCTCTATGGAAGGAGTTGTAGGACTCCGTTGCAATGGGATCAGCCTGGAGAAAAGCAAGTGTTCGGGCCAGACGTTCTGCTTGAAGCTGAAGAGAACATCAAGATGGTCCGAGAAAATTTGAAGATAGCGTAATCAAGGCAGCGAAGCTATGCAGACACAAGAAGAAGAGAGCTGAGTTTCGAAGTTGGAGATTTTGTTTATCTAAAAGTGTCACCGATCAGAGGAGTCAGAAGGTTCGGAGTCAAAGGCAAGCTAGCACCCCGCTACATTGTCCCGTACCAAATTCTCTCAAGGCGTGGAGAAGTGGCTTATCAGCTCAGTCTGCCAGAGAATTTGTCTGCCGTGCATGATGTCTTCCATGTGTCTCAGTTGAAGAAGTGCTTGCATGTGCCGGAAGAGCAGTTGGCAGTGGAAGGTCTTGAAGTCCAGGAGGACTTGACCTATGTTGAGAGGCCAGCGCAGATCCTTGAAACCACAGATAGAGTCACCCGAAGGAAGACCATCAGAATGTGCAAAGTCAGATGGAGTCATCACTCTGAGGAAGAAGCAACCTGGGAGCGTGAAGATGATTTGATGGCTAAATACCTTGAGCTCTTTGCTAGCCAACCCTGAATCTCGAGGGCGAGATTCTTTTAAGGGGGATAGGTTTGTAACACCTTGAATTTGGGGGTAGAATTTTTTTCTTCTTTTCTCTCACCAAATTCGGGCGTTACCCTATCCTTTTCCCTTTTCTCCTCGCCAAACCTTGATCCTTTCCAAAGTAAAGCGGGATTCGGCTTGAGATCCCATGTAAAGCAAAACCCTAAAATACTTTATTTTGTGTGATGCACCATGCCGAACCATGCATACTTTTTGATTGTTTTAAAATGTAAATGCATTCATCTAGAGAAAGTAGATTTTTAGAAAAAGGAAAACCTTTTTCTTCTCCCTTCCCCCCTCCTTCCCCATTTTTGGCCCAGCCGCCCCCTCCCCCGCGCGCCCGGCTCAGCCGGCCGGCCCAGCCGCGCCCCCTCTTCCCCCCGCTGTGGGCCGCCCCAGCCGGCCCAGCCGCCCCCTCCCTTCCCCCCCAAAATTTCCCTCCCTCCCTCTCTCTCTCTCCCCTCCCCTACCCTAACCGCCGTCGCCCTCTCCCTGCCCTAGCACCGCGGCCGTTGCTCCCTCCCCAGCGCCGCCGTCGCGCCGCCCTCCCCTGCCGTGGTGAGGCCCTCCCTCCCCCTCCCCTCTCCTCCCTCCCATCCTCCCCCTTCCCCCTCTCGTCGGTGCCCTCCCCCATGCCTTGGGCGCGCTCGCCCCGACCCCGGCCGCCCGGCCCGGCCGCTCGGCTCGGCCGCCTCCACCACCCCCGTCCCGCCGCGCCCGGCCCCCGGCTCGACCGTCCCGCGCCGGCCCCCGCCCTGCCGTGCCCCGACCCCGGCCTCGCCCGCTCGGTCGCCCGGCTCGGCCGCCCTCGGCCCCCTCGTCCCCGACCTCGGCCGGCCCCGCCTCGCCGCGCCCCGGCTCGGCCGTCCCCGCCCCGCCCCGGTTCGGCCGCCCCTCGGCGAGCCCCGCCCCGGCTCGGCCGCCCCGCCCCGCCCCGGTTCGGCCGCCCCCCCCCCGGCGAACCTCGCCCCGGCTCGGCCGCCCCGCCTCGCCCCGGTTCGGCCGCCCCCCAGCGAGCCACGCCTCGGTTCGGCCGCCCCCGCCCCGTCCCGGCCATGGCGGCTCGACGCGCTCCCCTGCCCGCGACGTCGCCGTCGCCCGCGTTCGCCCACCCGCCCCGGCGTGCCGCCGGCGTGCCTTGCTCGTGTTGTGATGGCCCCGGCACGGCCTCGAGCTCGGCCCAGCATGCCTTTGGTGCGCGGCCTCGAGCTCGGCCAGCACACGGCCCCGACGCGTGCGCGACTCATTCGCGGCACGTTAAGCGTGGCTTTGCGCGTGTGCGTGTTCGCGTAGCGTTTTGGCGTAGCTCGTCGTACTTGCGACGCGACACATAGCGCCCTGTCGCGTTCGCGACACTGTTGGGGGCCTTCGGCTTCCGAAGCTCCTCAAAAACATGATTTGACAATATTTTCCGAGTGAAACATGTGAACAGGTATCTTCGGAGTCAGGTTGCGGGTGTACAAGAGCATGGTTAAGAGGAAGCTTGACTGGGGTGGAAAGCGATCACGACGAAGGATAGGACGATCACGAAGCTACATGCAGAAAAGCTTCGGCATGACGAAAGAAAAGAGGAACCGACTTAAGGATGAAAAGTCAAGTTAAACCTCGAAGGATTGCCATAAAATTATTATCAAATGTAAAGGGCATCAATGTAATTTTACACGGGCTGCGTCCCGTGCCTATAAATAGATGAACAGTACTCCTGTACTGTTCACGCTGACCTGGCATACGTTTTCGCGCATCACGATTGTACCTTTACTTTCCATCAATCTGAAGGTACATTTCTAATTTGTTTTTATGATATTGGTAATAAAAATAAGTTGATAATTATACCCGCATCATTACTCATATTTTGTGTATATGTGCTCTCTTTTACCATTATTAATCTTACGAAGGTTTTTCTCTTTATAACCTTCGTCCAAGATCCATTATATCCGAAGGGACATAATGTTTTCAAGGACAAAGGAGTCTAACATTTAACACTTTTTATGTTGCCTTGTTCTTAATTCTTAGCATTTGAGAACAAGTCCCCAACATTGGCGCCCACCTCCGGTGAACTCACTTCCACTTTTTGAGTTTTGAACACCTTCGGCAAGCGTCACCTTCGTCATGCCGCCGAAAAAAGCTTCCACGACAGGGGCTGCCACTCTGCAGCCGCTGGACCCCAATCAAGATGTCGTTTCTCTTAGGGAGGCCCAAAGCCAGAAGAGGAAGGTCACCAGTCCAACGCCTCCGGAGGACGGCTTGGATCAAGAAATCCAAAATTTAGAGATGATCAATCAACAGATCCAACGGAAGAAGGAGAAGATGGCTCGTCTAGCTGATCTTCAAAGGCAGATAGACGAAGCCTCTGAAGAGCTTCGACATCTTGCTCAAGATGACTAGAACCAAAGGCCCCCGCGCAGAGAGCTTCATCAAGAGGGCTTCTACAACGAGGGCGACTGGTATGAAGATTTCCATCACGGAAATTTTGCTTTTGATGATGCTTCTCCCTTGTCAACAGAACTGCAGGCTATTCCTTGGCCACAATCTTACAAGCCGCCTCAGCTCCCCATGTACGATGGTCATTCAGACCCAAAACAATTCTTGATGAGCTATGAGGCAACTATATCTTCGTACGGTGGCAACACGGCGGTCATGGCAAAGTCCTTCGTCATGGCTGTCAGGAGCGTTGCACAAACCTGGTACTCTTCCCTTAGGCCAGGGACAATCACCTCATGGCAAAAGCTGAAGGATATGTTGATAACCAGCTTCCAAGGGTTTCAGACGAAGCCAGTCACTGCTCAAGCTTTATTCTAGTGCACCCAGGATCACGAAGAATACCTTCAGGCATATGTCCGAAGGTTCCTACGTCTGAGGGCACAGGCACCAATAGTGCCCAATGAAATTGTCATTGAGGCCATGATCAAGGGGCTTTGGCCAGGACCTGCAGCTCTGTACTTTGCCAGGAAGCCTCCTCAAACTTTGGAGAAGCTGCTCCAGAAGATGGACGAGTATATTCGAGCTGACAATGATTTTCGCCAAAGAAGGGAGGAAGCTTTCAGGTTCTCTAAAATGGCCAGGGGCTTCGGAGGAAGATTTTATTCGAGGCACGTCAGGTCAATTCACAATTCTACCCAAAGTGATGACAAAGGGAGTCAACAACAAAGGCCACAGTGCTCCTCGCAAGCTTCGGGACAACAGCAAAGCTCTTTCCGACCGCCAGCGCCAAGGGGTAGAGGCAACAGGGGCTTTGGGGGAAGATTTGGAGATCAACCAAGAAAAATTTACTGCCTATTCTGTGGTGAAGGCAAGGGCCATACCACCAGGATGTGCCATGTTACCATCCAGAAGCAAAAGGAGCTAGCAGAGGCTGTAGCGCAACAGAACCAGTCGAAGCAGGTCATGCATACTGCTTCGTACCATTTGCCTTACACTCCAGAATATGTAGGCAATCACCGTGCAGCCTCTGTTGCTTCGGCAAGCCAACCCCAAGCTTCCTGGCAACAACTTCCACCACCACCAATACAACGTGGTCCGCAGCCAGAAGGAAGCCAGCACTCTCACCCCCAGAGGGACCTTAGGGAGGAGTCCGAAGCTCGCACAGTCAATAGCACGTTGCCAGAGTCGAAGCATATTTACTGACAAAATATTCTACCTCGACAGCAGTTTTTCGCATTTTCGCATTCAGTTTTACTTTCTTTGCAGTAAAGAACAATTATGGGAAGTTTAAGTGTCTTTTATCGTTTTTTCAAATTCTTGTAACAGTTTAGCTTATCATCATAATGAAAATATATCTTCTCCATAGGCTTGAGTTACCGACGCACAAGAATTTATGGTGGCATGGAGAACCTTCGAATTATCAAAAACTTGTTCTAAGGAACACACTGTAACTTCTTCGAGGTAGTAAAAAGTCGTTCCTAAAGGAGCGCAGTGTAAGTTTTCTGCTCAAAAGTCGTTCCGAAGGGAATGTAGAGCTTACAACGAAAAATAAACGCTGATTCCGCTGAAAGTAAAAGGCGAAGAAGCTCCTAAGGGAGGTTTACAGTGAAAAATAAACGTTGATTCCGCTGAAAGTAAAAGGCGAAGAAGCTCCTAAGGGAGGCTTACAGCGAAAAGTCAGCGCTGAGATAAAAAGACTATGTGCTCTATTGCAGAGATGTGTGTATCTTCAACATAAATATCATTTTGCATAGCATAACATCATCACATCATTTTGCATAACATAAGCATCATACATCATATCGCATGTAGAACAAGAAGGGGACACAGTATTGATCTTCGAAGAATGTTTTGGAAAAAGAGAAAATCGTGCTAAAGCACAAGATAAATTGAGAAGAAGTATAGCTTCGTCAGAGAGGCAACATAAAACTTTTTTATAGCTTCGAAGAATGTTTTCACGAAGCTTGGATATTCTTCATCAGAGAAGTATGGAAATTCTTGTGATACATAAAAGATTTTCTTCACGAAGCATGAAAAGAGGGAAAGGTGTTTTTTCGCCGAAGGCTCAAAAAACGGTATGTATGCAAAATTTCATGCATCGTAAAGAATTGAACCATAAATAGATTATATATTACATTCAAAGTTACAAAGTTTTACACATGTCATGTTCCAAGTATTTTTTACAATAGCACTTAATCTTCCTTAAGAACTACTTCTGCAGCTTTGTTTAGTAGCTGATTGACAATTTTGTCCATTTTGGCTTCGGCCATTTGTCTAATTTCGTCGTCCCCCTTCGGGGGGGGGGGGGGGGGTCCGGGGCTGCCTCAGCAGGTTCTGAGGGAGGAGAGGACACGACTATATTACTATTACAAACCGCGAACAAAGTTCAAAATCAAAAATCACAACAGAATAAAAACCACTAATTAATACCTATTTGCCCTTCGGGCCCTGTGCTTTTTTCAGCAGCCTCCGCTACCTTCCTAGCGTCATGGATGCCTTTTTCGCTTCTCTGAATGATTTCTTGAGCCATTTCTCGGCCGCCATTGTCCCAAATGTCGGTGAAAAATTTTCCACCGACCTGGCTTGCTTCGGCTGAAGGGTCTTTAATATCTTTAGAGGATAAAGCAGCTTCAGATTGTGCTAAAGATTTCACATGCTCGCACCCTTTCTTCTCCAAAATAGTAACAATTCCTCTGGCGCCCGAAAAAGCACAAATATCCCCGCGACTATTCAAGATTTCCTCGAAGGCCTCAGCTTCGTGACTGATCCATTCAATCGGGCCTTCTGGATTCCCTCTTGTGAAATTTTCTTCACTAGAAAATGCGCCGACGCTGGCGAAGCTGGATTTTATCTTTTTAACACACTCTATGGATTTATCATAGCACCTTTTCTTCGAAGCACGAAGCTCTTCAACATTTATTTCCAAATGATTTGCCCATTGATCACTTAGTTCTCGTTTTGTTTCTTCAAGAATGTGTTCTTCTTTAGCTCGGGCTAATTGTTTCCGAAGATCTTTGATTTCACGCTTCTGAGCTTCGGCTTGAGTTTTAGAGCTAGCTTCGTCTTCCTTCATTTTATCTACCAATGTAAGCAGAATTTTGTCCTTTTCCAAGGCTTCGTTTCTTAGCCTGATAACCTCTGTTCGAAGGTTGTTAAGAGCAATAGTGCAACTCTCATCTTCAGCATTCTTTTGTGCCCTTAAGGCATTGCTGAGTATTAAGCCCTATTCAAAAGAATAAATGGATTAACATAATAGTAAAAGACTAATTCAAAATTCATAAATTTCAAAATTCACAATTTTTGTACCTTTAGACTATTATATGCAAGGCTATCTGCAAGATCCTCCTTCGTCATGGCGCAAAGGCTAGCTTCAAGCTTCGGGAACCCCATGCTCCTAGCCATCTCTCGGCAGACGGATAATTCTTTATTGTCTGGAAGACAGTATAGGAAGTCATCTTCGTCTGTTCCATTGAACACTACGGCCCCCTTCGGATACTTCAGTTCTCGGGCATAGTGATTAGCTTCAAAAATCTCTTCTTCAGATAGTTTCTTCCCCGAAGCATGTCGTACAATATAATCATGTATTTTGGAAGATGCTTCGGGGGCGCCAGTGTCAATTTCTTTAATCAAAATTGGCTCTGTCATTTTTACTTTTTCGGTCTCCAAAGTTGCCTCTGTCAATTTTCTTTCTTCAGCTTTCAAAGGTTTTACCTTGGTGGGCTCTGAGGGCCCAGCTTCAGTTTCAAATTGTTGCTTCAAAGCTTCAGCAACAAAGACTTCAGTAGACATTTCAGAAGCTTCAACAGTTTTCTTTGGAGTTATGCTTGAAGATTTTATCGTTTCCAAAACATCTAGCACATTAACCATCCTTTTTCTTTTCGGGGTCGCTGCTGGACCCTTTTGGCTTTTCATGGCCTCAATTTTTGTTGGAGGACTTAAAATTTCTAATGTTTTTGTTTCTTCAGTCCTCGGTTCTTCTATTTTCTCTGTTGTTGGTGCTTCGGCCGCTTCTTCGATTTTTGGCATTGGAGTTGGTTCTCTAGCTTCGCTGGCCGAAGAGGCCTCACCAATAAACTCAGGCACTGTGGTCGGTTCAATATAACGTGGCCGGTGTGTGAGCACCTTTACCTTTTTCCTCTTCGGGGATGGCTCACTAGGAGCAGCTGAAGCAATTTCCTTTGCAGGAGAAGTATTTTTCCTTTTTTTGGCCTCGCGCTGGGTAATGGTAGTCGGGGTAGACAAATCCAATTGCATCGAATACTCGGTTAAGTCTCTTCTTCTTTCGGCCTCCGAAGGCCGCTGATAATGCAGTATCTTCAGCTTTCGAATATACCCCAAGCAATTCGTCACTTATGGCCTCAATACTTTTTAACCAGTCATCATCGGGTTCAACAAACTTATCTCCGTATTTGAATGTGTATTTCAGCCTAACTAGTCCACCTTCGTCAGGTTCCCTGATGGTCTCCTTCGGCATTTCCCATTTCTCTACAAGTGGCCATACTCTGAAGGCAATATGCTCTTGGACCAAATCCCTTGTCCCAATAAAAGAGCAAACCACGCCGAAGGCTCCCTGGCATTCTTCGGCTGCTTCATTCATTTCCACCTTCGGCTTCCGAAGGCCAAAGCGTTGCTAGATAGGGCGCATAATGATACCTTTGATATCTTCACATGATTTCAAGTCATTTTTCACGTAAAACCATTCTGTTATCCAGTCGCCGGGCCACCTCTTTCGAAAAGTTGGCACAGGGCAGCTTGACCCGGACCGAGCGCCAAAGCTGTAGCAGCCAAAGTTGTTGTGATACTGCTCTTTGCCCTAGGGTTTTGTCTCATAGAATAGCTCGTGTATGTTACAGAAGCTTTTTGCGTTAGGTTCCAAACCTTGGCTTCTCGCGGCCCACACAAAGACGTTCATCCTTATGATTGCTTCGGGGATAAGTTGGTGAAGGTAGATTTCATATGTCTTCAGCACTTCCACGACAAAGCTACTCAAGGGAAATCGTAATCCAGCTTTTAAGAAGCTTCAGAATATCACGACCTCATTTTCTTCGGGAGTCGGACAAGTCTTCTCTCCTTCGTCAGCCCTCACAATAGACAAGTCCCGAAAGTATCTCCCTCTCATATTGGCAAGATGATTTTCCTTAATACTGGACTTACCAAAAACTGCATGGCTTGGTCGCCAGGGTCGATCTTCGGAATCTTCACCACCACTATCCACATCGTAACTTTCACTGTCGCCAGTATCTTCAGATAAACCCTCCAAAATCTCCCTGGTAATCTTCTCCGTATTAGTCTTTGACATTGATTCAAGAAAGCCCAGGTGCATCTCCTCAGAAAGGCTTAGCTTCGAACCACCAACGACTTTCTTATCCTCAGGCATCTTCGAAAATGCTGACAAAACACACTCGAAACCGAAGCTTAAAAATCTAAAACCGAGCAAGTGCTGTTGCGTGTAGGCTAAAAATTTTTTTGGGTGAGTAAAAGCGGATGGCAAGAGAGCGTGCCAAATAAACTTGCGGTGAGCTCTTATTTATACACCCAGTGTGTCAGAAACTGGAGGGCCCCGTTTGTCAATGACTGCTGCTATTCTAGCAGAAGGAAGGTATTTTTTCGGACCTTCGGCTCAAAGCCTTCGTCCATGTCGCAATATGAATTTATCATTGCAGTAAATTAATATTGCGAGGGGCTACTGTTGGGGGCCTTCGGCTTCCGAAGCTCCTCAAAAACATGATTTGACAATATTTTCTGAGTGAAACATGTGAACAGGTATCTTCGGAGTCAGGTTGCGGGTGTACAAGAGCATGGTTAAGATGAAGCTTGACTGGGGTGGAAAGCGATCACGACGAAGGATAGGACGATCACGAAGCTACGTGCAGAAAAGCTTCGACATGACGAAAGAAAAGAGGAACCGACTTAAGGATGAAAAGTCAAGTTAAACCTCGAAGGATTGCCATAAAATTATTATCAAATGTAAAGGGCATCAATGTAATTTTACACGGGCTACGTCCCGTGCCTATAAATAGATGAACAGTACTCCCGTACTGTTCACGCTGACCTGGCATATGTTTTCGCGCATCACGATTGTACCTTTACTTTCCATCAATCTGAAGGTACATTTCTAATTTGTTTTTATGATATTGGTAATAAAAATAAGTTGATAATTATACCCACATCATTACTCATATTTTGTGTATATGTGCTCTCTTTTACCATTATTAATCTTACGAAGGTTTTTCTCTTTATAACCTTCGTCCAAGATCCATTATATCCGAAGGGACATAATGTTTTCAAGGACGAAGGAGTCTAACATTTAACACTTTTTATGTTGCTTTGTTCTTAATTCTTAGCATTTGAGAACAAGTCCCCAACAACGATCGTCTACCCCCTAGCCACCCGTCTACCTCCCGTGTATTCTGTGCGTAGCAAATCGTGTTATGTAATTAATAAATGGAAAACTCAATTTGGAATTCGGTTACGTTAGTTAATCCATATAGTTAATCGTCTATCTCGTTTAATGTTAATCTACTAAAAGTGGTCACGCTTACATTAGTGCATGTAGCTAATCCTTATTATTGAGGCTAAGCAGAACTAGAGCACGTAACGTTTAGTTATTCGTTTACCCGTAGTGCGTCTCGGGCATATGCTTTAACCCTCGCGAGACCTTTCCCCGCCCCTTTCTAACCATGGTAAATTCATTATCGTATGTGATATTCTATACATATTTACTTTATTTGTTCTCTTGCATGGTGTACTGTTTGTTTCCTAATTTCAATGGATGGATGTATGTATGTTTGCAACCGCATAGAGAACGATCCGGTTGAAGAGCCCGAGGAACTCACAGGAGAAGCCCCTGAGCAGCAGTCGGTTGGTGGAGGCAAGTGTCCCTTGACCTATCTCTGTCCTATTTATTCTTTAATTCACCTCCCGCATTACACATTTATACTTAAGGATTGACTAGCTTTTGTTATCCATGTCCTTGTTTACCTATTTGGGTCGGATTATTATTGTTTAGCTTTATGCTATTGCTCAACTCTAATCAATGAACATGATGAGATCATATATGGTACGCTGTTTTCCCTTCTCTTATTATGATGTTGTACTTGTGGCCTTTAAGGGGGCTCGAGCGGTTTCTCGAGTGCCTCTCCGTAAGGACCTGTTCCATGGATGACCGCCCGGGAAAACAGTGCAACCATGAGGGTGGAGTGGGATGCCCTTAGCTGAGTAATTAGAGGATCCGGGGTGTAGTTCGCTTCGCCGTCGTGCCGTCAATGGGGCTCGGTGTATGCGGCTCGCTCTGCCAAGGTTGATTTGTCCCTTGGAGAGGAGTGCGGTACATTTAGGAAACCTAACGGGTGGCTACAGCCCCGGGGAATCTTTGTAAAGGCTACATAGTGAAATCCTGCCTATTCACCTTGTTAGTGTTTAAGGGTTTGATCGGCCCGAGGCAAGAGGGAATCATGGCTTGTGGGTAAAGTGCACAACCTCTGCAGAGTGTTTGAAAACTGATATATTAGCCGTGCTCGCGGTTATGAGCGGCCAAGGGAGCTCCAATGATTAGCGGTACTTGATCAGAGACATTTTGGTTTACAGGTGGCAATGAGACTGATGGTTTTGGTTATGTCTATGGTGCTGGTAAGTGGTATTCTTTCCGTTTGGAAAGGGTACATCAGGCTAATAACTTGGGTTAATGTTAAAACCTGGCTTTCTACTAGTAAATAATAATCTGACCAACTAAAAGCAACTGCTTGACTTACCCCCCACATAAAGCTAGTCCACTACAGCCAAACGGGATACTTGCTGAGTATGTTGATGTGTACTCACTCTTGCTCTACACACCAAACCCCCCCATCCCCAGGTTGTCAGCATTGCAACCACTACTCAGGAGAAGATGAAGCTGTGGAAGGAGACTTCCAGGAGTTCCAAGACTACGATGAGTTCTAGGTGTGGGTTAGCGGCAACCCCCAGTCGGCTGCCTGTGAAGGCCGCGTTTATCTACGTTTCTTTTCCGCACTTTGATTATTGTAAAGACTATGTGGATGTCTCAGACACATGATGTAATCGACTATTATTTCCCTTTTTAATACTATTTGAGCACTGTGTGATGATGTCCATGTTATGTAACTGCTGTGTACGTGAATTGCTGATCCTGGCACGTACATGGTTCGCATTCGGTTTGCCTTCTAAAACCGGGTGTGACATCAATGGGGCTCGGTGTATGCGGCTCGCTCTGCCGAGGGTGGTTTGCCCCTTGGGGAGGAGTGTGGTACATTTAGGAAACCTAACGGGTGGCTACAACCTCAGGGAATCTTTGTAAAGGATTCATAGTGAATCCTTGGCCATTCACCTCGGGAGTGAATAAGGGTCTTGCAAGCCCAGGCTAGAGAGGGAATCATGGCTCGTGGGTAAAGTATGCAACCTCTGCAGAGTGTTATGAAACTGATATATCAGTCGTGCTCACGGTTATGAGCGGCCTTGGGAGCTCCATTGATTAAAGATACTATGATTACAGATGATGAGGTTTATTATGATTTTGATGATTGTGATTATGATTATGATTTCTAGTATTCTTTCCTTAGAAGGAGTACTTTTTGGCTAATAACTTGTGTTTAATGCTAAAATCTGGCTCTCTACTAGTAATAGTGACCTGACCAACTAAAAGCAACTGCTTTGATCCTAACCACACATAAAGCTAGTCTACCTCAACCAAACGGGATAATTGTTGAGTATGTTGATGTGTACTCACCCTTGCTTTACAACACCAAACCCCTAGGTTGTCCACATTGCAACCACTGCTCAGGAGAAGATGAAGTCGTGGTGGAGGAATTCCAGGAGTTTTAAGACTATGGTGAGTTCTAGGCGTGGGTTAGCGGCAAACCCCGAGTCGGTTGCCTTGAATGTCGTGTGTTGCTACGTTTCGTCTTCGCACTTTTATCTATGTTAATGACTATGAGGATGTCTCGGACATCATAATGTAATCAAATTAATACTCTTTTATGTTATTATTTAAGCATTGCGTGATGATGTCCAACTATGTAACTGTTGTGTACGTGAATTGCTGATCCTGGCACGTACATGGTTCGCATTCGGTTTGCCTTCTAAAATCGAGTGTGACAAAAGCCTTCGATGCAACGCTCCTTCACCAATGTCGGGCTCGATATCTGCTTTGCCCCCATGTCCACCTTCTGGCCCGCACCATCATCCGCGTGTGCGGGCATGGATGACCTCCTTCTCAGCATTAGTTGCACGTTTGGCTCCCACCATGGCCATGCCCTCTTGCGCGGGGACAAGGGCGTGCCTCACCCGTCAGCTACGAGGTCACCGTCTGGGTCTCTAGCATGGTTCATCGCACGGATCTATTCAAGAACTTCTCCACCAACGCCGGCCTTGTGAGCGAAAGCTTCATTCGCGTCTTCGGTTGCATTTACTGATCGATTCGTACCCAGATAGATGCGGGGAAATCAAGCATCCCCTCACGTCCTGGGATTTTTTTTACAGTGATGCGTTGAGACGGAATTTTTCTACAGTTCCACCCGCATATACGGTTCCATACGTTGTGTAGGGTATCTTTGGAGACAGCCTAATAAGTTGCTACAAAAGCGTCTTGTTTGATATTACTCCTACTTAAATATGTGGAATAAGATGGGCCTATGTCCGTGTTTTTGACCGAAAAAAATTGTAGGGGAATCCCCTACAACGGCGCAAACTTTATGCAATTAAAAGAAAGAGAGGTACATAAGGACTATACAAACAAGGGAGAGAAAGGAGAGGGGAGTTGTACAAACCTGACTTATCTAGGCACAGAAATAAAGAGAGGCAAACAAAGGATAAGAAAAAAGAAGAAAGAAAGAAATTAGACACTATCCGAACAACCACAACAAGAGAGGAACTACAAGGAGGAGAGCCAAAGGCTCACAAGACCCTTCAAATGAGAGGGTATTCTGAGCATATGCCCGGTTGTTGTATGATATAGCATTGCTAGTAGACACGTTAAGTTGAACATCGTCCTAGATCTATCTATCGTCTATATTTCGAATTATATTATGTCTATCTCATATGTATTTCAAACTTTATTTATGTCTATAATACCATACATTCTGCCTATAGTACTAAACATGCTAAAAGATAGATTATAGACTAAGAGGTATTTGGTTATTCGGACTAAAATTTAGTCAGTGTCACATTATATATTTCAATATCAGTTATAAGTATTAAATATAGTCTAATTACAAAAATAATTACACAAATAAAGACTAAATGACAAAATATAGCTTAATTATTCCATGTTTTGCAAATGATTACTGTAGTATCACATGGGCGAATCATGGATTCATTAGACTAGCTTTATCTTGTCGTTTAGGTATAATTAGTTTTTGTCGGGGACCATAATTAGGGGTACCCTCAAGACTCCTAAATCTCAGCTGGTAACCCCCATCAGCACAAAGCTGCAAAGGCCTGATGGGTGCGATTAAGTCAAGGATCGGTCCATTCGAGGGACGCGATCACGCCTCGCCCGAGCCTAGCCTCGGGCAAGGGCAGCCGACCCCGGAGGATCTACGTCTCGCCCGAGGGCCCCCTCCAGCAACGGACACACCCTCGGCTCGCCCGAGGCCCAGTCTTCACCAAGAAGCAACCTTGGCCAAATCGCCACGCCAACCAACCAAATCGCAGGGGCATTTAATGCAAAGGTGGCCTGACACCTTTATCCTGACGCACGCCCTCCAGTCGACAGAGCTGAAGTGACCGCAGTCACTTCGCCGCTCCACTGACCGGTCTGACAAGAGGACAGCGCCGCCTGCGCCGCTCCGACTGCTGAGCCACTCGACAGAGTGAGGCTGACAGCAGCCAAGTCCGGCCTCAGGTGTCATAGGAAACTCCGCTTCGCCCGACCCCAGGGCTCGGACTCGGGCTCAGCCCCGGAAGACGGCGAACTCCGCTCCGCCCGACCCCAGGGCTCGGACTCGGGCTCAGCCCCAGAAGACGACGAACTCCGCTTCGCCCGACCCCAGGGCTCGGACTCGGGCTCAGCCCCGGAAGACGACGGACTCCGCTTCGCCCGACCCTAGGGCTCGGACTCGAGCTCAGCCCCGGAAGACGACAGACTCCGCTTCGCCCGACCCTAGGGCTCGGACTCGGGCTCAGCCCTGGCCTCAGCCGATGGTCTCCACCTCGTCCGACCCGGGGGCTCGGACTCGACCTCGACCTTGGAAGACAGACTCGACCTCGACCTCGGAGGAGCCTCCACCTCGCCCAACCTAGGGCACGGACCGACCACGTCGACAGGAAGCGCCATCATTACCCTACCCCGAGCTGACTCAGGCTACGGGGAACAAGACCGGCGTCCCATCTGGCTCGCTCCACTATACGAGTAATGATGGTGCCCCACATGCCCTGTGACGACGGCGGCTCTCAGCCCCCTTACGGAAGCAAGAGGACGTCAGCAAGGACTCGACAGCCCCGACATCTGTCCTTCAGCTAGGCTCCAGCGCTCCTCCGACGACCACGACATCACACGAACTGGGTACCAAAACCTCTCCGGCTGCCACGATGGCATGTACTTAGGGCGCTAGCTCTCATCCTCTAGACACGTTAGCACACTGCTACACCCCATTTGTACACCTGGATCCTCTCCTTACGCCTATAAAAGGGAGGTCCAGGGCCCTCTTACAGAGGGTTGGCCGCGCGGGGAAGGACAGAACGGCGCTCGCGTAAGGCGGCTCGCTCCCTCCCGCGTGGACGCTTGTAACCCCCTACTGCAAGCGCACCCGACCTGGGCGCGGGGCTAACACGAAGGCCGCGGGTTCCACACTCCCACGCCTGTCTCCCTCCGGCTGCTTCTCCCCCCTTCACGTTCCGCCTCGCGCCGACCCATCTGGGCTGGGGCACGCGGCGACAATTCACTCGTCGGTCCAGGGACCCCCCGGGGTCGAAACGCCGACAGTTGGCGCGCTAGGTAGGGGCCTGCTGCGTGTTGACGAACAACTTCCCGTCAAGCTCCAGATGGGCAGTCTCCAGCAACCTCTCCGGCCCGGGACGGTGCTCCGTTTCGGGAGTCTTGAGTTCATGTCCCTCGACGACAGCTACGACATGATACTCCTTCCCCTGCCGCGTGACATCGACAATGGCGGTCGACAACCCACCCGCCGGCGGGGAAATCGACGACACCTTCCCCACGTGGTGGAAGGACGACATTCGGGCTTGTCTCGCCCCCTCCCTCGCCGACGGAGGAGGAGGCGGGGCAACCAAGGCCAAGCAGGAGGCGACACCTCGTTGGCTGTCGAGCGAGTCGACGGCGCCGGCGCCCCAACGGAGAGTGCGTCGGGCATCGGCCTCGCGTCTGAGACGAAGACGAGCGTCGTCTCCCCACAACACACCAACCTCAAGCAAACAGACGACGCCATCACTCTCGCGAAGGACTTGCTGGGCGTCACCCTCGTACCTGAGACGACGGTGCAGTCAGTCCCTGACGCGACTTCGTCACCGCCAGTCGACCAAAAGGTACCGACCGATTCCCATCTCGCGCCTTTTGGATTCGGCCTCGACCCGCCAAGCAACTCCGCTTTGGTGGACATTCCCATAGAGGCGAGTCCAAACCCTCTAGGGTATCGTGTGCGGTCACCCTGGGACCGGCTAACGGCCGACTCGACCTACGGGCCCTCGGGGTCCGAGGAAGATGGCGAGCCCGACCTCTGTTGGGATTTCTCCGGACTTGGTAACCCCAGTGCCATGCGGGACTTCATGACCGCATGCGACTACTACCTTTCTGACTGTGTAACACCCGGCTTTAAGGAACAAAGCCAGGTGCATCTCATACATGCGCCAAGAAGACAACACATATAATAACAGAGTGTATAGAGATAAATGTCATTAACATCAGAGTATTTATTACATAGCGGAAGACTTATTACAAAATAAAATAATAAATATAAAACGAACTAAGGATCGTCGGCGCCAATGTCGACTGGGAAACGCCACCTAGATCAAGTCAAACTCCTCGCCTTGAGGCTCCTCCTGAAACACCTGATCTTCTCCTGTGGGGGGGGGGGTGTGAGACAGCAAGGGTGAGCTCACACATGATCATAGCTCAACAAGTTGTGGGGAACCAGTGGACATAAACTCACAAAGGTGTGAGTTCATGTGATGTGTAAGGCTTAATCAATGACAGGGGTTAAAGCTGAGCATTGCTTTTAAGTAGTTGGTCAAAATTTTATTAGCAGTTACTAAGTGTAAGTAAATACCAAACCATAAGTAAAGTAATAGAACAAAATTAATAACAAACCCATGCAATGCAAATGACAAAATTGAATTTAAGTTCCATAATTTAAACATCAGAGAGTCCTGAGCCGCTCATGACCGTGAGCTCGGCTAGTATACCAGTTTTACACTCTGCAGAGGTTGTACCCTTTACCCACAAGTCATGTTACCCATCTGCCAAGGGGTCGCGACTCCCCATATACCTCTACCTAGGAAGCACGGCAGGGCAACACTACGAGGCCTTTACAAAGTTCCACTAGCTTCCGAAAACCCGCTACAGTTTATAGGAAGATCCAGTAAAGGGTTCCTGGCTGACCGCCATCGCAGCAAAATCAACCAGGGACCTCCCCGCACTGACCTCTCCCCTACTGCCCTTGCCCCTTTCGGGTAAGGTAGTCTTCCACTAGCTTTCCTAATTAGTCAGCCAAGGGCATCCCATTCCACCCTTGTGGTGGCACGTGGTTCTCAAGTTAAGCTCTATGTTCCAATTAACTTTAATGATAACAACATGAACATAAACAGAATAACAACAAGAATTGGAACATAGAGGTAATAAATGATTATCCCAAAACCATATAAAGCAATAGCAAACTACCCAAGTGATTCAGGGGTAAACAAGGTAATGAGATAAACAAATCTAGGGTGACCTATTGGGTCCCATCAAAATTAACCTATGCATGGATAAGTGATATTAAAGAACATTATTGGGTAAAAAGTGGTCAAGGGCACAACTTGCCTGCAATGAGCTCCTGCTCAGCTACTTCAACCTGCTGCTCACCAGGATCTTCAACAACGGGCTCTTCTACTCGCCACAATACAAACAAGCACCATATGCAGGGAAAAATTTACATTACACCAAGCATGTAAACAAAATACACAGAGATATTCTACATACTAAAATAGAAACCTAGGAACTGGAATCATAATTTTCTGAGTTATAGATTTTAAGTTATGCATTTTCAAAGGTTTTATGTGCTTTAAATAAGATTAAGTGATAAATAAGTTTCTTACTGTTTTCATGACATAACAGAGGCTCTAGGTGATAAAGAATAAAATTACAAAATTTTAGGAACTGGAATGGACTAATTTGGACTTCATATGAATTTTCTATGAATTTAGTAAGTTCTAGCAATTATTTTCCTATTAAAAATCCATTTTCTATTTCATTTATTCAATTTAAATGATCTCTGGACTGGGCCTCATTTTCCAGAAAAGCTAGGGGGCTCGGGGTAAAAATCCATAGACACAGTACGCAGTGAAGGTGGATGGCGGGTTGTTTATCGGGTTTCACGAGGGTTCTTTTGAAAGATTGTTTGGCTGAAGGGGTAACTTGTAACCCTGGTCGTCCAGATCAGATCGGATGGTCAAGATTAGATCGTCCCACGCTGAATCGGTATGCAACGTTAGCCGCTGGATCACCAGTGGACGCTTTGGATTTAAAACACCTTGGTCGATTGATACGCGTCCGATCTAAATCGAAGGGCACACGCTACCCCGACCCAATTGCTGCACTCCATCAAATCGGGACCGTCCAAACGAGGATCCGACGGTCACTACGGTTCTTCTCTGCTTGAACACGACCGCGACGGCGCAGACTCTCCCGCGGCGGCGCATCTCCGGTGACCCTGCCCAAACGGCGACACACTGCCCTGCACTGGAATCGGCTGGAGCTATACTACCAAGGGGAGGCGACAAATACGCAGAGGTTAGCCATACCGGCGATAATGGCGCGCAGACGCGGGGCCGCGGAGGTGTGTTGACGCGCGGTGCGCCCCAGCTCCGGCGAGCAATCGACGGTTGCACGATAATCGACTCCGCCCACCAATGCCACAGACGATTTCCTGATGGCACGCGCAAGCCTCTCCGACCCCGCCAAAGACTCCGGTCACCGGGAAGTGAAGATCTGTGGCGGCGTGGAGTTCTCGCGGCGCGGGGCTCAGTTCTCTCCTTACCACCCTTCTCGGTTCGGCCCAACTTATTTGCGATGTGACACGAAGGTGCGGCGCCAGCGCATAAATACGGAGGGAACTTGATCCCACAACGGCCTTCCGAGCTTACAACGGAAGGTGGCCGCGCATGGCGCTGAGTTTGTTGCGCGGGCGAAGGAAGAACGAAGGCCTGACTCGCGGGACCCGCGACTCAGTGAGGGGTTGAGCAGCGCGAGGGGAGAAACGGTGCTGACCGCGTGAGCCGCTGGCAAAGTTGGCCCACCAGTCGGCCAGACAGATATCACCAGGCGCGCGCCAAGGAGCTGACGAGCGGGCCCGCAATGTCAGTGAGGGAGTGGGACGGGCGCGCGCAGTTGTTGGGCCGCGCAGAAGGATTTGCTGCATGGGCCGAATAGGTGGCCGCCGGCCCAGGTAGGGTTTTATTCATTTTCCTTTTTATTTTCTGTTTTCTTTTATCCTTAACCCTTTTAAATCCAAATTTGAATTTGAATTGTGAGTTTCTGTTTTGAGTCCATAATACAAATTCACACTCTAATGTTGGAATAATGTATCTTCATTTACATATTTTAATCCTTACATTATTCATTTCTTTCTCTTTTCTAGATTCAAGAATTTCTTTTAGGGTTTAAATTCTCTTTTTGGTCTTTAATATTTTTCTTGTCACAAAATGCACACAAAATAAAATATCCAGCATGATGCAACAATTTATTAGTATATCTTTTTATTAATTGTTCTTGGACATGGTGTTCTCATATGATGATGCATAAAGATCAAACCCATATAAAGAGAAATTGTTTCTCTATTGGTATTATCTCTAGCAAATACAAAGTGGGTGTTACAAATCCTACCCCCCTTAAAAATAATCTCGTCCTCGAGATTAAGAAGAACTAGAGAAAAGGTGGGGAAAATCTATACGAAGCTCTTCTTCCCTTTCCCAAGTTGCTTCATCTTCACTGTGGTGACTCCATTGAACTTTGCACATCTTTATCACCTTATTTCTTGTAACTCGAGTCAAAGTATCCAAAATCTTGATCGGGTACTCCGTGTAAGTCAAATCTCCTTGAACACTGAGCTCTTCCATTGGTAACTGTTCCTCGGGAACACGGAGACACTTCTTCAGCTGAGATACGTGGAACACATTATGCACATCCGATAGACTAGCAGGTAGCTCGAGCTGGTATGCCATCTCCCCAACTCTTCTAAAGATCAAGAATGGTCCAATATAGCGAGGGGACAATTTGCCCTTGACTTTAAATCTCCTCATCCCATGAAGTGGTGACACCTTGAGATACACATGATCACTTTCCTCAAACTCCAGTGGTCTTCTTCTATAATTAGCGTAGCTCTTTTGCCTGGTTTGAGCCACTCTCAAATTCTCTCGAATTATACGAACTTGTTCTTCTGCTTCTTGAATAAGTCCAGGTCCAAAGAACTGTCTTCCTCTAGTCTGATCCAATATAGAGGAGTCCTGCATTTCTTGTCATACAGAGTCTCGAACGGGGACATCTTCAGACTGGCCTGGTAACTATTATCATATGAGAACTCAGCATAAGGTAGACTCTTGTCCCAACTACTACCATGCTGAAGGGCACAAGCTCTCAACATATCTTCCAGTACTTGGTTAGTCCTTTCGGTCAGTCCATCAGTCTGAGGGTGGTAGGTCAAACAAAAATTCAACTTCGTATCCAAATTCTCATGAAAACTTTTCCAAAGTCTGGAGGTAAATTATGATCCTCAATCCAAAATGATCTTCTTCAGTACACCATGTATAGACATATTCCGAGCCATATATAACTCTACCAATTGAGATACCTTATAAGTAGTCTTGACCGGAATGAAATGAGCCACTTTGGTCAATTTATCCACAATCACCCATATAGCATCATATCCTTTCTGGGTGCGAGGCAATCCAGTAATGAAATCCATATCAATCTCTTCTTACTTCCACTCGGGTAGCTTCAATGGGTGCAATAATCCAGCTGGTCTTTGGTGATCGGTCTTAACTCTTTGGCACACATCGCACATAACCACATGTGCAGCCATATCTCTCTCCAGTCCATATCACCAGCACTTCTGCTTTAAATCCTGATACATCTTGGTACTACCAGGATGAATAGAATAATCCAAGTCATGGGCTTCCTTCGATATAGTCTCGCGAAGGCTTTCAATCTCCGGAACACATCTCTTGTCCTTGAAGCATACGGTGCCTTGCTCATCTTCCGTGAATTCCGGAACTCGATCTTCAGTAATCAGATCCTTAATCTCTTGTATCTTAGCATCACCATTTTGTCCTTTGCGGATCTCTTGCTCCACGGTAGGTTCCATATCAATAATAACTCCTCTAGTGTGAGCAACTATCCCCAGGTTAAGTCTCCTGAAATTCTCAACAATCTCATCGAGTAGCTGGGCAACAACAGCTAAATGAACATGCTCCTTTCGACTCAAGGCATCTGTAACCAAATTTGCCTTGCCCGGGTGATAGTGAATTTCCAAATCGTAATCCTTAATAAGCTCCAACCAACGGCGTTGCCTAAGGTTGAGATCCTTCTGAGTGAATATATACTTCAAACTCTTATGATCCGTATATACTTGGCACTTCCCGTCCCATTTGAATTATCTTTCCTTCACCAAAAGCGAGGTCATAAGCTTAGCAATCTTAGAAAATCCTTCAATCAATCTCCAATATTATCCTGCACGTCCCAAGAAACTTTGGTCCTCCGTAACCGTAGTGGGTATGCCCCACACCACTATCTCCTTGACTTTAGCAGGATCCACTGATATCCCTCCATTAGAAATGATATGTCCAAGAAATGGCACCTCGCCAATCCAAAACTCGCATTTGCTGTACTTAGCGTAGAGTTGATTATCTCGTACCTTCTGTAGCACCAACCTTAGATGTTCTTCATGGTCACTCTCATTCTTAGAATAGATAAGAATATCGTCGATGAACACCACGACGAATCTGTCCAAATACTCCAAAAACATCTTATGCATCAAATCCATAAAATAAGCTGGTGCATTAGTTAATCCAAACGACATAACGATGAACTCATTTAATCCATATCGAGTCGTAAAAGCCGTCTTGGGAATATCTGATGGTCTAATCTTCATCTGATGGTACCCCGATCGGAGGTCAATCTTCGAGAATACCCTGGCTCCTCTCATCCGATTAAATAAATCCTTAATGCGGGGTAACAGAAACTTGTTCTTCATAGTGACATCATTAAGGAACCTTTAATCCACGCACATCCCTTGCAATCCATCTTTCTTCTTTACAAACAAAACTGGTATTCTCCAAGGTGAGGAACTCGGACGTAAGTACTCAGCCTCTTGTAATTCCGTTCACTGATTCTTCAGTCCCTTTAGGTGTAATTACTCTCATGGGTTTTCTCATATTGTCCAACACATATGCCGAAACCAAAATCTCAGCATGACGCATAATTTTTATTAGCAACTCATGGGGTCAAATAGACCTTTTTATTCCTCCTAAAATGGTATCATACCGAATACTAACTAAAGAAACATGTAGATCTTACAAATAGTAGTAATTTATATATATGTTTATGTAGCTTGGTGGAGCTGGTGGTGGTGGAGATGGTGGTTGCTCTTGTCGTTGTCTCTCCAACCGTGATTGCCTTATTTCTTGCTGTATCTCCAGACGGGCCTGACGTATTTCCTCACGTTCTTATCTTATCTGGCTTTGCATTTCGGTCATCATGTCTGTCAATTGCTGTATTACCAGCCTTTGGGTTGCGATCACTTGCTCGGTTTCAACAGGTGGGGGATTTGGAGGATTCATTTCTGTTTGCTGTTGCGTGATAATCTTTCCTTTCCTGGTATTGACCATCTGAGTTAGATACATAAGGTAAGAAAGAGCAGTAGACAAGGCAGTAATTACAACTCATGTTGCTTTGGGGGATTTATTAGCTAAGTAGATTAGTGTGTCACCTACTAAAGCTAATACAGTACCTTATAGTGGTACATGCTAAAATGTCCATATATAATATCTCAATCAATCAAAGAAGCAAATCAGGCATTGATCATCAGAACAATCAACCAATATTTTTAAATAGAGAAAAATAGTTTTAATTTTGTCTTAGGTTCCCTATCTCTTAAAAATGTCATAAGGGTAGGGATTCCAATATGTGAAATCCATCTTGTTTCAGAGTAGAAAGGATAAGATTAATCAAAGTAGAACAACAGAAGGTGAGACAAGATCAAGATGAGTATAGAGAGAATCAGAGTAAGGTAAGTATAGAATGAATCAGAAGAAGGTAAGTAGTTGAAGGGTTTGTCCATTTCTATCTAGGTCTCGTCCTACAGTCAACATTTCCTCTGATACCACTTCTGTAACACCCGGCTTTAAGGAACAAAGCCAGGTGCATCTCATACATGCGCCAAGAAGACAACACATATAATAACAGAGTGTATAGAGATAAATGTCATTAACATCAGAGTATTTATTACATAGCGGAAGACTTATTACAAAATAAAATAATAAATATAAAACGAACTAAGGATCGTCGGCGCCAATGTCGACTGGGAAACGCCACCTAGATCAAGTCAAACTCCTCGCCTTGAGGCTCCTCCTGAAACACCTGATCTTCTCCTGTGGGGGGGGTGTGAGACAGCAAGGGTGAGCTCACACATGATCATAGCTCAACAAGTTGTGGGGAACCAGTGGACATAAACTCACAAAGGTGTGAGTTCATGTGATGTGTAAGGCTTAATCAATGACAGGGGTTAAAGCTGAGCATTGCTTTTAAGTAGTTGGTCAAAATTTTATTAGCAGTTACTAAGTGTAAGTAAATACCAAACCATAAGTAAAGTAATAGAACAAAATTAATAACAAACCCATGCAATGCAAATGACAAAATTGAATTTAAGTTCCATAATTTAAACATCAGAGAGTCCTGAGCCGCTCATGACCGTGAGCTCGGCTAGTATACCAGTTTTACACTCTGCAGAGGTTGTACCCTTTACCCACAAGTCATGTTACCCATCTGCCAAGGGGTCGCGACTCCCCATATACCTCTACCTAGGAAGCACGGCAGGGCAACACTACGAGGCCTTTACAAAGTTCCACTAGCTTCCGAAAACCCGCTACAGTTTATAGGAAGATCCAGTAAAGGGTTCCTGGCTGACCGCCATCGCAGCAAAATCAACCAGGGACCTCCCCGCACTGACCTCTCCCCTACTGCCCTTGCCCCTTTCGGGTAAGGTAGTCTTCCACTAGCTTTCCTAATTAGTCAGCCAAGGGCGTCCCATTCCACCCTTGTGGTGGCACGTGGTTCTCAAGTTAAGCTCTATGTTCCAATTAACTTTAATGATAACAACATGAACATAAACAGAATAACAACAAGAATTGGAACATAGAGGTAATAAATGATTATCCCAAAACCATATAAAGCAATAGCAAACTACCCAAGTGATTCAGGGGTAAACAAGGTAATGAGATAAACAAATCTAGGGTGACCTATTGGGTCCCATCAAAATTAACCTATGCATGGATAAGTGATATTAAAGAACATTATTGGGTAAAAAGTGGTCAAGGGCACAACTTGCCTGCAATGAGCTCCTGCTCAGCTACTTCAACCTGCTGCTCACCAGGATCTTCAACAACGGGCTCTTCTACTCGCCACAATACAAACAAGCACCATATGCAGGGAAAAATTTACATTACACCAAGCATGTAAACAAAATACACAGAGATATTCTACATACTAAAATAGAAACCTAGGAACTGGAATCATAATTTTCTGAGTTATAGATTTTAAGTTATGCATTTTCAAAGGTTTTATGTGCTTTAAATAAGATTAAGTGATAAATAAGTTTCTTACTGTTTTCATGACATAACAGAGGCTCTAGGTGATAAAGAATAAAATTACAAAATTTTAGGAACTGGAATGGACTAATTTGGACTTCATATGAATTTTCTATGAATTTAGTAAGTTCTAGCAATTATTTTCCTATTAAAAATCCATTTTCTATTTCATTTATTCAATTTAAATGATCTCTGGACTGGGCCTCATTTTCCAGAAAAGCTAGGGGGCTCGGGGTAAAAATCCATAGACACAGTACGCAGTGAAGGTGGATGGCGGGTTGTTTATCGGGTTTCACGAGGGTTCTTTTGAAAGATTGTTTGGCTGAAGGGGTAACTTGTAACCCTGGTCGTCCAGATCAGATCGGATGGTCAAGATTAGATCGTCCCACGCTGAATCGGTATGCAACGTTAGCCGCTGGATCACCAGTGGACGCTTTGGATTTAAAACACCTTGGTCGATTGATACGCGTCCGATCTAAATCGAAGGGCACACGCTACCCCGACCCAATTGCTGCACTCCATCAAATCGGGACCGTCCAAACGAGGATCCGACGGTCACTACGGTTCTTCTCTGCTTGAACACGACCGCGACGGCGCAGACTCTCCCGCGGCGGCGCATCTCCGGTGACCCTGCCCAAACGGCGACACACTGCCCTGCACTGGAATCGGCTGGAGCTATACTACCAAGGGGAGGCGACAAATACGCAGAGGTTAGCCATACCGGCGATAATGGCGCGCAGACGCGGGGCCGCGGAGGTGTGTTGACGCGCGGTGCGCCCCAGCTCCGGCGAGCAATCGACGGTTGCACGATAATCGACTCCGCCCACCAATGCCACAGACGATTTCCTGATGGCACGCGCAAGCCTCTCCGACCCCGCCAAAGACTCCGGTCACCGGGAAGTGAAGATCTGTGGCGGCGTGGAGTTCTCGCGGCGCGGGGCTCAGTTCTCTCCTTACCACCCTTCTCGGTTCGGCCCAACTTATTTGCGATGTGACACGAAGGTGCGGCGCCAGCGCATAAATACGGAGGGAACTTGATCCCACAACGGCCTTCCGAGCTTACAGCGGAAGGTGGCCGCGCATGGCGCTGAGTTTGTTGCGCGGGCGAAGGAAGAACGAAGGCCTGACTCGCGGGACCCGCGACTCAGTGAGGGGTTGAGCAGCGCGAGGGGAGAAACGGTGCTGACCGCGTGAGCCGCTGGCAAAGTTGGCCCACCAGTCGGCCAGACAGATATCACCAGGCGCGCGCCAAGGAGCTGACGAGCGGGCCCGCAATGTCAGTGAGGGAGTGGGACGGGCGCGCGCAGTTGTTGGGCCGCGCAGAAGGATTTGCTGCATGGGCCGAATAGGTGGCCGCCGGCCCAGGTAGGGTTTTATTCATTTTCCTTTTTATTTTCTGTTTTCTTTTATCCTTAACCCTTTTAAATCCAAATTTGAATTTGAATTGTGAGTTTCTGTTTTGAGTCCATAATACAAATTCACACTCTAATGTTGGAATAATGTATCTTCATTTACATATTTTAATCCTTACATTATTCATTTCTTTCTCTTTTCTAGATTCAAGAATTTCTTTTAGGGTTTAAATTCTCTTTTTGGTCTTTAATATTTTTCTTGTCACAAAATGCACACAAAATAAAATATCCAGCATGATGCAACAATTTATTAGTATATCTTTTTATTAATTGTTCTTGGACATGGTGTTCTCATATGATGATGCATAAAGATCAAACCCATATAAAGAGAAATTGTTTCTCTATTGGTATTATCTCTAGCAAATACAAAGTGGGTGTTACAGACTGGTCCGACGGTAGCCGCAGCCTCGGCGACGAGGACTGTGGCCCAAGTCGTGAATGTTTCCACGTCGATCTAGGGGGTCCCGGCGAAGGCAACCATCTTGGTATGCCGGAGAACGGTGATCCCCCTAGGCCCGTGCCTCGCGTCGACATCCTTCGGGAGCTAGCTATGGTCCCCGTCCCGGCGGGGGGTCCTGAACCACAGCTCGAGCAAATCCACGAGATGCAGGCCAGGCTCGACGAGGGAGCAGGAACGCTTGTGCCGATCCGCCGGGACATCGGGCAGGAATGGGCGGGCCAACCTCCGGCCGGAGAAGCACGTCATCTCCCCCAGGGCATCCATCACCGCATCGCCGATGACGTCAGGGTAAGGCCGCCACCGGATTCCAGTGGAGTCGGCCAGAACCTGGCTGCAGCGGCAATGCTTCTCCGCGCGATGCCGGAGCCATCAACCACCAAGGGGCGGCGTATCCAGGGAGAGCTCAAGAATCTCCTGGAGGACGCCGTGGTCCGATGGGCCGAGAGCTCCGCCTCCCGAAGGCAGGGATACCCCTCGGAACATCGCGCCGCGACTTCCCGATTCATGCGGGAAGCCTCGGTCTACACCGGGCGCACGCGCAACACAGCGCCTACGGCCCCGGGTCGCCTCGGCAATGAGCACCATCACCATAGCCGTCGGGCCCACCTCGACGAGAGGGTGCGCCGAGGCTACCACCCCAGGCGTGGGGGACGCTACGACAGCAGGGAGGATCGGAGTCCTTCGCCCGAACCACCCGGTCCGCAGGCTTTCAGCCGTGCCATACGACGGGCACCGTTCCCGACCCGGTTCCGAACCTCGACTACTATCACAAAGTACTCGGGGGAGACGAGACCAGAACTGTGGCTCGCGGACTATCGGCTGGCCTACCAACTGGGTGGAACGGACGATGATAATCTCATCATCCGCAACCTCCCCCTGTTCCTCTCTAACACCGCTCGAGCCTGGCTAGAGCACCTGCCTCCGGGGCAGATCTCCAACTGGGACGACCTGGTCCAAGCCTACGCCGACAATTTCCAAGGCACGTACGTGCGCCCTGGAAACTCCTGGGATCTCCGAACCTGCCGCCAGCAGCCGGGAGAGTCTCTCCGGGACTACATCCAGCGATTCTCGAAGCAGCGCACCGAGCTGCCCAACGTCACCGATTCGGATGTCATCGGCGCGTTCCTCGCCGGCACCACCTGCCGCGACCTGGTGAGCAAGCTGGGTCGCAAGACCCCCACCAGGGCGAGCGAGCTGATGGACATCGCCACCAAGTTCGCCTCTGGCCAGGAGGCGGTTGAGGCCATCTTCCGGAAGGACAAGTAGCCCCAGGGCCGCCCACCGGAAGATGCTCCCGAGGCGTCAACTCAGCGCGGCACCAAGAAGAAAGGCAAGAAGAAGTCGCAAGCGAAACGCGACGCCGCCGACGCGGACCTTGTCGCCGCCGCCGAGTACAAGAACCCTCAGAAACCTCCCGGAGGTGCCAACCTCTTCGACAAGATGCTCAAGGAGCCGTGCCCCTATCATCAGGGGCCCGTCAAGCACACCCTTGAGGAGTGTGCCATGCTTCGACGCCACTTTCACAAAGCCGGGCCACCCGCGGAGGGTGGCAAGGCTCTCGACGACGCTAAGAAGGAAGATCACAAGGTAGGAGAGTTCCCTGAGGTCCACGACTGCTTCATGATCTACGGTGGGCAAGTGGCAAATGCCTCAGCTCGGCACCGCAAGCAAGAGCGTCGGGAGGTCTACTCGGTAAAGGTGGCGGCGCTAGTCTACCTAGACTGGTCCGACAAGCCCATCACCTTCGACCAGGCCGACCATCCCGACCATGTGCCGAGCCCGGGGAAATACCCGCTCGTTGTCGACCCCATCATCGGCAACGTCAGGCTCACCAAGGTCCTCATGGACGGAGGCAGCAGCCTCAACATCATCTACGCCGAGACCCTCGGGCCCCTGCGGATCGATCTGTCATCGGTTCGGACGGGCGCTGCGCCTTTCCACGGGATCATTCCCAGGAAGCGCGTCCAACCCCTCGGACAACTCGATCTACCCGTCTGCTTTGGGACGCCCTCCAACTTCCGAAGGGAGACCCTCACGTTCGAAGTGGTCGGGTTTCGAGGAACCTACCACGCAGTGTTGGGGAGGCCATGCTACGCCAAGTTCATGGCCATCCCCAACTACACCTACCTCAAGCTCAAGATGTCGGGCCCCAACGGGGTCATCACTATCGGGCCCACGTACCGACACGCGTACGAATGCGACGTGGAGTGCGTGGAGTACACCGAGGCCCTCGCCGAGTCCGAGGCCCTCATCGCCGACCTGGAGAGCCTCTCTAGGGAGGCGCCTGACGTGAAGCGCCACACCGGCAACTTCGAGCCAGCGGAGACGGTTAAGTCTGTCCCTCTCGACCCCTGCAACGACGCCTCCAAGCAGATCCGGATCGGCTCCGAGCTCGACCCCAAATAGGAAGAAGTGCTCGTTGACTTTCTCCACGCAAACGCCGACGTCTTCGCGTGGAGTCCCTCGGACATGCCCGGCATACCGAGGGAAGTCGCCGAGCACTCGCTGGATATCCGAGCTGGAGCCCGACCCATGAAGCAGCCTCTGCGCCGATTCGACGAAGAGAAGCGCAGATCCATAGGCGAGGAGATCCACAAGCTAATGGCGGCAGGGTTCATCAAAGAGGTATTCCATCCCGAATGGCTTGCCAACCCTGTGCTTGTGAGAAAAAAGGGGGAAATGGCGGATGTGTGTAGACTACACTGGTCTAAACAAAGCATGTCCGAAAGTTCCCTACCCTCTGCCTCGCATCGATCAAATCGTGGATTCCACTGCTGGGTGCGAAACCCTGTCTTTCCTCGATGCCTACTCAGGGTATCACCAGATCAGGATGAAAGAGTCCGACCAGCTCGCGACTTCTTTCATCACATCCTTCGGCATGTACTGCTATGTTACCATGCCGTTTGGTTTGAGGAATTCGGGTGCAACGTACCAGCGATGCATGAACCATGTGTTCGGCGAACACATCGGCCGAACGGTCGAGGCCTACGTCGATGACATCGTAGTCAAGACGAGGAAAGCCTCCGACCTCCTTTCCGACCTTGAAGTGACATTCTGATGTCTCAAGGCAAAAGGCGTGAAGCTCAATCCCGAAAAGTGTGTCTTCAGGGTCCCCCGAGGCATGCTCTTGGGGTTCATCATCTCCGAGCGAGGCATCGAGGCCAACCCGGAGAAGATCGCAGCCATCACCAGCATGGGGCCCATCAAGGACTTGAAAGGCGTACAGAGGGTCATGGGATGCCTCGCGACTCTGAGCCGTTTCATCTCGCGCCTCGGCGAAAGAGGCCTGCCTCTGTACCGCCTCTTAAGGAAGGCCGAGTGCTTCGCTTGGACCCCTGAGGCCGAGGAAGCCCTCGGGAACCTGAAGGCGCTCCTCACGAACGCGCCCATCTTGGTGCCCCCCGCTGCCGGAGAAGCCCTCTTGATCTACGTTGCTGCGACCACTCAGGTGGTTAGCGCCGCGATTGTGGTTGAGAGACGAGAAGAGGGGCATGCATTGCCCGTCCAGAGGCCAGTCTACTTCATCGGTGAGGTACTGTCCGAGACCAAGATCCGCTACCCACAAATTCAGAAGCTGCTGTACGCGGTGATCCTGACGCGGCAGAAGTTGCGACACTACTTCGAGTCTCATCCGGTAACTGTGGTGTCATCCTTCCCCCTAGGGGGATCATCCAGTCCCGAGAGGCCTCGGGTAGAATTGCAAAGTGGGCGGTGGAGATCATGGGCGAGACGATCTCGTTCGCTCCTCGGAAAGCCATCAAGTCCCAGGTCTTGGCGGACTTCGTGGCCGAATGGGTCGACACCTAGCTCCCAACAGCTCCGATCCAACTGGAGCTCTGGACCATGTTTTTCGACGGGTCGCTGATGAAGCCGGGGGCCGGCGTGGGCCTGCTCTTCATCTCGCCCCTCGGGAAGCACCTACACTACGTGCTACGCCTCCACTTCCCGGCGTCCAACAACGTGGCTGAGTACGAGGCTCTGGTAAACGGGTTGCGAATCGCCATCGAGCTAAGGGTTCGACGCCTCGACGCTCGCGGTGACTCGCAGCTCGTCATCGACCAAGTCATGAAGAACTCCCACTGCCGCGACCCGAAGATGGAAGCCTACTGCGATGAGGTTCGACGCCTAGAAGACAAGTTCTACGGGCTCGAGCTCAACCACATCGCCCGACGCTACAACGAGACTGTGGACGAGCTGGCTAAAATAGCCTCGGGGCGAACAACGGTTCCCCCGGACGTATTCTCCCGAGACCTGCATCAACCCTCCGTCAGGACCGACGACACGCCCGAGCCCGAGAAGGCCTCGGCCTAGCCCGAGGCACCCTCGGCTCGGCCTGAGGCACCCTTGGCTCGGCCTGAGGCGCCCTCGGCCCCCGAGGGTGAGGCACTGCGCGTCGAGGGGGAGCGGAGCGAGGTCACGCCTAATCAAAACTGGCAGACCCCGTACCTGCAATATCTCCACCGAGGAGAGCTACCCCTCGACCAAGCCAAAGCTCGGCAGTTGGCGCGGCACGCCAAGTCTTTCGTCTTGCTGGGAGATGGGAAGGAGCTCTACCACCGCAGCCCCTCGGGCATCCTCCAGCGATGCATTTCCATCGCCGAAGGCCAGGAGCTCCTACAAGAGATACACTCGGGGGCTTGCGGCCATCACGCAGCACCTTGAGCCCTTGTTGGAAACGCCTTCCGACAAGGTTTCTACTGTCCGACGGCGGTGGCCGACGCCACTAGAATTGTCCGCACCTGCGAAGGGTGTCAGTTCTACGCAAGTCAGACCCACCTGCCCGCTCAGGCTCTGCAGACCATACCCATCACCTGGCCGTTTGCTGTGTGGGGTCTGGACCTCGTCGGCCCCTTGCAGAAGGCACCCAGGGGCTACACGCACCTGCTGGTCGCCATTGACAAATTCTCCAAGTGGATCGAGGTCCGACCCCTAAACAGCATCAGGTCCGAGCAGGCGGTGACGTTCTTCACCAACATCATCCATCGCTTTAGGGTCCCGAACTCCATCATCACCGACAACGGCACCCAGTTCACCGGCAGAAAGTTCCTGGACTTCTGCGAGGATCACCACATCCAGGTGGACTGGGCCGCCGTGGCTCACCCCATGACAAATGGGCAGGTAGAACGTGCCAACGGCATGATTCTGCAAGGGCTCAAGCCTCGGATCTACAACGACCTCAACAAGTTCGGCAAGCGGTGGATGAAGGAGCTCCCTTCGGTGGTCTGGAGTCTGAGGACAACGCCGAGCCGAGCCACGGGCTTCACACCGTTCTTTCTAGTCTATGGGGCCGAGGCCATCTTGCCCACAGACTTATAATATGGTTCCACGAGGACGAGGGCCTACGCCGACCAAAGCAATCAAGCTAATCGAGAAGACTCACTGGACCAGCTGGGAGAGGCTCGGGACATGGCCTTACTACACTCGGCGCGGTACCAGCAGTCCCTGCGACGCTACCACGCCCGAGGGGTTCGGTCCCGAGACCTCCAGGTGGGCGACCTGGTGCTTCGGCTAAGACAAGACGCCCGAGGGCGGCACAAACTCACGCCTCCCTGGGAAGGGCCGTTCGTCATCGCCAAAGTTCTGAAGCCTGGAACATACAAGCTGGCCAACAGTCAAGGCGAGGTCTACAGCAACGCTTGGAACATCCAACAGCTACGTCGCTTCTACCCTTAAGATGCTTCCAAGTTATTCGTACACCCCGTTCACACACAAAGTCTGGTCATCAAGGAAGGGTCAGCCTTGCGTCGACAAAGCCCGACCCTCCCTCGGGGGCTAGAAGGGGGAACCCCCTCTGCGTTGAAATTTTCCTCGAAAAAAGAAAAAAATCTTTTCTGCCAGAATGCCTTTCGTGCTTTTCGACTACTTCAAAAGAGGATCCTGAAAACGATGGAGTACACGTAAGCAGCCAAGGCTGACCGAGCCGAGGGACTCCTACGCCTCCGGGATACGGATACCTCACTCATCACCTTTTGCGATAAGTAACTCACGCTCGGATAAGTGATTCCGCGGACCGAACAAGTCTTCACGCTCGAAAGTTCCTCTGCCGGAACGATTTTTCGGGCCTTCTCGGCTGCGTCGGTGACAGAACACTATGGACGAGTAAGAGTGCGCGTAAGCGGCAAGGTCGACCGAGCCGAGGGATTCCTACGCCTCCGAGATACGGATACCTCACTCATCACCTTCCGTGAAAAGCAACTCTCGCCCGCACAAACAATTCTGTTACCGACAAATAAGTCCAGATACTCGAAACAAGAGGAAAAGAAACGCAGCTTTACAACACGACGGTGGTGTGTTTGGGCCTCGGTGGCCGCAGAAAACATACACACACTACAAGACAACCTGATCCTGCAGGCTCGGACGTCGACAGTTGAAGGGGTCAGCAGCACCCTCGGCGTCAACTACACCTTCGGCGGGGTCTGACCTAGCCTCGGACGGCGACGCGGTCCGAGGATCTCCACTCTGAAGGATGACATCAGCACCACACCCTGGCCATCGCCGCTAGGGTCTTCTCCAGGAATTCGGCTCGAGCAGACGGCTCGGCCGGCCGCCCCGAGGCCTCAGCCAGCTGTCCCCCGAAGACATCAGCCCGGCTCGTGGCCTCGGCAGCTCAACTCCGGCGTCGGTCCCGCAGTGGACGACCCGGCCAGGCTCTGGCCGACCAAGTCTTCTTTCCGAGCCAACTCTGCCTCTGTCCGTGCTGACACCGCTACCTCCGGCTTCGGCTCATCGAAGAGCGGCCGAGGGGTTCCTTTAACTAAGCAAGAGAAGCCTCGGACAGCAAGGCTGACCGAGCCGAGGGACTCCTATGCCTCCGGGATACGGATACCTCACTCGTCACCTTCGCACGAGGCGACTCACACTTGGTGAAGCGGTTCAGATAACCAACAGGCGAGTCTTAGTGCTCGAAAATGAGGAAAAAAACACGGCCCCGTGCCGAAAATACATACATGTTCAGGCCCCGACAGCCACAATGAACAAAAGACCGGCACACAAAGTGCCATTACAAACGGAACTCCGGTTCCACCTCCGCAGGTACGAACAACCCCACACGATAAGGGGGGCCTGCGGAGCGACAGAAGACCGACGAACGGCTCGCCGTCGCCTGCTCCAGCAGCGGCGGCGACGACGACTTCTGCTCCGGGGGGCCGAACAGCAGCAGCGATGACCTCAGGGCGGATGTTGCTGCCATGAGGCCCTCGCCCATGCCCTCACTCGAGAGGCAAGGACGGGCAGAAGGCCGTAGAGCTGGAGGTCAGTCCATGGGCGGCACCGGCTAGCTCGTCGGCGGAGAAACCTCTTCCGGCTGCCGTGGCGGAAGGCGGCGCCGGGAGCGGCTCCGAAGCCACTCGGCTCAGAGAGCCAGGCACGCGGCAGCTGCCAACGCCCTGAACGGCGAACGCCCTTCCCCCGATCACTGAGGGAAGGAGCGGTCCGCCGCCCGCGCAGGGACCGACTCCAACTCGGCACACTCCCCTCCCCAGCACTGATGATGAACATCCTTGAAGCTGAGGGAGGGGCAGAGGCCGCAGCCCGGTTCGCTTCTCCCCGCCATCGAGCTGGAGGTCACCGTCTTGGGTGACCACCGGTGAGGGGATGCGGCCGAGCTCCATGATGAAAATCCTTGAAGCCGAACGATGGCTGAAAGGTACCAACTTCCACGAAGTTGCATTCCTCCAACGGCAAGGCGGAAGGATTGCGGGCGTCCCCCATCCGGGGGCTCGGAAGGTGGAAAGACACGGTACATAAGGGAGCGCGAAGACATGGCTGCCTTTCAAGGAGGTCACCCTCCTTTTAAAGGCGACTCTCCCTACTCGCGTCCCCAGCCGCCGCGGGCTGAGTCTTCTCCAACACGCTCCAAGGTCCTCCCCCTACGACACGGGGGCTAGGCCCCACGCGTCATGCAAGCTGGTCCAGGGCAGAAGGAGCCAAACCGCCGTGCGCAGGGCATGCAACTGCCTAGCGGTTACAAGCATTCCTCCACTTTCGCCCAGACCAGCGGGTGAAAGGGTGGACAGCCACGCAGTCGGCATGCAACCGCGCCAAGTGGGCGCCCCCCTTCGACTCAAACGCGCCCAGCATGGAGGCCCAGGCCCACACGTCATGCAACCGGCTCGCCGGTTGCTACGTGCGAGCAACTGCACCGCCCCTCGCGCCACTACCGCGCCTCCTCGACTACGGAACCGGTACCGTGACTCGAGGCAACCCTGCGTATGACCTAGCAGTGCCAGCCAGGCGCGACGATCAATATGGCCAAAGATGGGCCGACAGTAATGGCGGTGGCAGGCGGGCAGGAGCAGCGGTCACGTCGTCAGCCAAGCCTACGTCCCATCCAGGGGCAGCGAGAGAACCCTCTCTCACGGCGTGAAGACGACGCGCCCGTGTTCCGTTCCTCGAACGGCTCGCACACGCGCAACTGCTGCCTCGCGAACCACTCGCCCCGTCGCATTAACTCCGCAGCGGGACAGGCGGCGTCTCAGGCAGGAGAAGCAAGCGACGCTTCGCCTTCGCCATAATAACCGCGTCAAAAAAAGGTACGCCACGTCATTCGATTTCGTATCCTTTTCCTTTTCCTCTTTCTCTCTCTTGCAACAGGGACCGGGAAAGGGGGATACCCCGAAAAGGATCCTTCTCCGTGAAGGAAACAGGCCCCGAGCCTCCCTACTGATCAGAGGTTCAAAGGCTGGCCCCTCGGAGGGGTTCAACGGCCGCCTCAGAGCGCTTGGGTTCTGCGCCCACTACTGGTCAGAGGTTCGATGGCCGGCCCCTCGGAAGGGTTCAACGGCCGCCTCAGGCCACTCGGGCTCCGCGCCCACTACTGATCAGGGGTTCGTAGGCTGGCCCTCGAAGGGTTCACAGTCGCCTCAGACACAGAGCGAGGGATGACCCTGGGTACGTTCGATACATAACCAAGGCTCGGGCTACGCTCCCGAGGTACCCTAGGACATTTCCGAGACCAGCGGGAACGATCTTGTAACCGAATCCCATCAGAGGGAGGCATCGAGCCCTCGGACCCCGTCAAAAGGGGACCGGGTCCGGCAGATCACCCGCAGGTACTTTTGGAGCGCGCCTCCGGGCCTCTAGCCGACCCCTAACAAATGGGGCACGGGCGTCCACTCGGATTACCCGCCAGCAGCTCACCGGAGACACCATGTTCGGCGCTCTCCGAGGGCAACATGGCGCTTCCCCCCTCCTCCTTGCGGAAAGGCGACGCAGGGGCGTATGTAAAAAAGTCGAGTCTGTCCTTGACCGTCCTCTCGCCCTGTGCAGAGGCTCGGGGGCTGCTCTCGCAAACCCGGCTCCGGCCAAACCGTTGACAGCGTCAACATACCAGCCCGAGAACTTGGGACCTGACCGTACACCCGGGCTACGGCCAGCTCGCATGAGGGAACAACCAGACCAGCCGAAGTATTGCGAAACGCACTAAGACCTCGAAGGAGTCAAACTACTCCTCCGAGGCCTCGGGGGCTACACCCGGCGGGTGCGCTCGCGCGCACCCGCCGGAACAAAATGCAACCAAAAAAGGCTGGTCCCCTTGCAAAAAAGTGCGGCAAAAGCCTCCAAGCGAGTATTAACACTCCCTTCGAGGCTTGGGGGCTACTGTCGGGGACCATAATTAGGGGTACCCTCAAGACTCCTAAATCTCAGCTGGTAACCCCCATCAGCACAAAGCTGCAAAGGCCTGATGGGTGCGATTAAGTCAAGGATCGGTCCATTCGAGGGACGCGATCACGCCTCGCTCGAGCCCAGCCTCAGGCAAGGGCAGCCGACCTCGGAGGATCTACGTCTCGCCCGAGGGCCCCCTCCAGCAACGGACACACCCTCGGCTCGCCCGAGGCCCAGTCTTCACCAAGAAGCAACCTTGGCCAAATCGCCACGCCAACCGACCAAATCGCAGGGGCATTTAATGCAAAGGTGGCCTGACACCTTTATTCTGACGCACGCCCTCCAGTCGACAGAGCCGAAGTGACCGCAGTCACTTCGCCGCTCCACTGACCGGTCTGACAAGAGGACAGCGCCGCCTACGCCGCTCCGACTGCTGAGCCACTCGACAGAGTGAGGCTGACAGCAGCCAAGTCCGGCCTCAGGCGTCATAGGAAACTCCGCTTCGCCCGACCCCAGGGCTCGGACTCGGGCTCAGCCCCGGAAGACGGCGAACTCTGCTCCGCCCGGCCCAGGGCTCGGACTCGGGCTCAGCCCCGGAAGACGACGGACTCCGCTTCGCCCGACCCCAGGGCTCGGACTCGGGCTCAGCTCCGGAAGACGACAGACTCCGCTTCGCCCGACCCCAGGGCTCGGACTCGGGCTCAGCCCTGGCCTATGCCGACGGTCTCCGCCTTGTCCGACCCGGGGGCTCGGACTCGACCTCGACCTTGGAAGACAGACTCGACCTCGACCTCGGAGGAGCCTCCACCTCACCCAACCTAGGGCACGGACCGACCACGTCGACAGGAAGCGCCATCATTACCCTACCCCGAGCTGACTCAGGCTACGGGGAACAAGACCGGCGTCCCATCTGGCTCGCTCCACTATACGAGTAATGATGGCGCCCCGCATGCCCTGTGACGACGACGGCTCTCAGCCCTCTTACGGAAGCAAGAGGACGTCAGCAAGGACTCGACAACCCCGACAGCTGTCCTTCCGCCAGGCTCCAGCGCTCCTCCGACGGCCACGACATCGCACGAACTGGGTGCCAAAACCTCTCCGGCTGCCACGATGGCATGTACTTAGGGCGCTAGCTCTCATCCGCTAGACACGTTAGCACACTGCTACACCCCATTTGTACACCTAGATCCTCTCCTTACGCCTATAAAAGGGAGGTCCAGGGCCCTCTTACAGAGGGTTGGCCACGCGGGGAAGGACGGGACGGCGCTCGCTCCCTCCCGCGTGGACGCTTGTAATCCCCTACTGCAAGCGCACTCGACCTGGACGCGGGGCTAACACGAAGGCCGCGGGTTCCACACTCCCACGCCTGTCTCCCTCCGGCTGCTTCTCCCCCCTTCGCGTTCCGCCTCGCGCCGACCCATCTGGGCTGGGGCACGCGGCGACAATTCACTCGTCGGTCTAGGGACCCCCCGAGGTCGAAACGCCGACAGTTTTATAATTAAATTATATTTAATATTTTTAACTAGCATTGAAATATTCGGTGTGACAAGGATTAATGTTTAGTTAAGAGATCTAAACACCCCTAAAAACTTACTATCCTCATGTTAGAATAGTACTAAGGACCCGTTTGTTTCAGCTTATAGATTATATAATCTGGATTATAATCTAAATTATATAATCTAAATTATAATCTAGATATATTATAATCTACATGTAGTTGTTTGGTAGTTTAGATTATACAAATGTAGATTATTCACAAAGACAACAATACCCTTATTTGTTTATTTGAGGTGAGAAAAGAATGATGACATATATTGTAATTTCTATTTACATAACCATGGGTAGTGGATCTTTTGTCAAAATAATCTCAAATAAGTTACTCTTGAGAAGATTATAAAATTATCATAATCTGAAGTTTAGATTATATAATCTGAACCCATAATCTAGATTTTTGTTTACTATTAGATTATTTGCGCTGGATTATATAATTTAAAGAGATTATAATCTAAAATAAACAGGACCAAAAATAGTATTTTACACGTCCATTATTTATTACTAGCAGAGAAAGACAATTAGACAAACTACATCCTGCCGTCCTCCGTCGGATTCCTTTGGATTCGATTATGATAGGCTTCTCCACAAAGAAAAGCCAGAACAGCGCCAAACGAGTGGTGTTGCGCTTGATTTTTCTGGACATAGCTTCACTGAGCACGAGGGATATGTACTAGAATCTGGATTCTTCAAAAACACAAGCAAAATCCCGATTCTACGAGACGTGTGTCCGCCAGAAGCACGTCTCTGAGACACAAACAAACAGACCCTAGGTCTAGACGTGCCCCCAGCTTGTGGATTACAGAAGTGCAAAAGAAACTGACATGTTTGGAACGTGAAAAAAGAAATCCTATTTCTATGTTTTCTTTTGATGATTCCTGTGAAATTTATACGTTCCAAACAAACCCAAAATATCATACCTGGTTGTTTTTATAAGAACAAGAAAATGAAAATCAAAAGCGAATAGATCAACTACAAAGGCAATTGACACATGAACAGTAAAATGTATTGTGTGTATATATATACCTTTCATTTTTAATGTTTTACATGTATCTAAAATTATTCATGAATATCATTTTCTACACCATTGTATTCCTGTTTGGTAGAAAACAAAGCTAAGATAAATATGATTACAATATTTTTTAGAACCATCAATTATAGATGTTATTATATATACATATATGTATGTATAGTAATATAATGTACCATATCTGGACAGCTAAATCGAATCGCCCGTATTGAGCAACATAATAATGTATAATAGTGACCTATTTTATATACCTTTGTTCTGACATGTAAAATAAAACTGTCCATCTCATCCGTCAGACTTGTTGCAACGCTGTTTTGTTTCTCTCCTTGCTAGTTACATCTTCTGATCTTCATATACCTCCCCACGCTGTCCATTTAAAAGACCCCTGTGATTATTAGAGTTAGAGAAACATTCCTCTTCATGATCCAAAAATTTCCAGCTAACAATTCAAAGTTGCCTGAATAGCTCCTTATTAGGAGAAATTACATTTCTGAAGTTGTATTCACTGCCAGCCTTTTGAAAAAAATCATAAAAGGCATACACATGTATCAGCTCACGATTGACGGGAGAAGACCATCATTTAGCCACTAATATCTTCTGAATTTAAAAGAAGACCATCTGTAGGAAGCTGAACCCATACCCCTAACCAGGGATGGGGAGTAGTATTAATAGACTTAGTAACTGGGCCAGGCCCATTACAGTGAGGGGTGAGACGGTAATTACATGGGGAATACCCCAAACCCTAGAGTCCTAGACGGGTAGTCTAACACCCCCCGCAGTCACAACTCTATCCTGTACAGATGTTGAGACTGGAACGAAAGTCTAAGAATACACTCGACGGTAGTCCCTTGGTGAAGATGTCGGCGAACTGCAGCGTGGTGGGGACGCTGAGAACCCGAACGTCACCGGCAGCGACACGCTCGCGGACAAAGTGCAGGTCGATCTCCACATGCTTTGTGCGCTGATGCTGCACGGGGTTGGTGGAGAGGTAGACCGCGCTGACGTTGTCGCAGTAGACGAGGGTGGCGCGCTGGAGGGGACTGTGGAGCTCGTGGAGGAGCTGGCGCAGCCAGGAGGCCTCTGCCACGCCGTTGGCCACGGCACGGTACTCGGCCTCAGCGCTGGAGCGAGAGACGACGGGCTGACGCTTGGCGGCCCAAGAGACGAGGTTGGCGCCCAGGAACACGGCGTAACCGGAGGTGGACCGGCGCGTGTCGGGACAGCCAGCCCAGTCAGCGTCGGTGTAGACCACGAGCTCTGACGTTGGTGATGGTCGGAGAAGGAGGCCGTAGTCGAGGGAGCCGCGGAGGTAGCGCAGAATCCGCTTGAGCGCAGTGAGATGGGGCTCCCGCGGAGTGTGCATATGCAGGCACACCTGCTGGACGGCGTATGCGATGTCGGGCCTGGAGAAGGTGAGGTACTGGAGCGCGCCGGTCAGGCTCCGGTAGGACGTCGCGTCGGCGACCGGAGGCCCATCGTCCTCAGAGAGCTTGGCCTGAGTGTCGACAGGCGTGGAGCAGGGCTTGCAGTCAGACATGCCAGCCCGCTCCAGGATGTCGATGGCGTACTGGCGCTGGTGGAGGAAGAGACCCTGGGGCCGGCGCTCGGCGGTGATGCCGAGGAAGTGGTGTAGGGGCCCCAGGTCCTTCATCGCGAACTCCCGCTGAAGGGCGACGATCGTGCGGTGTAGAAGTTCGGCGGTGGATGCCGTGAGCACAATGTCGTCGACGTAGAGCAGGAGGTAGACGGTGTCGTCGCCGCGCCGGTAGATGAACAGGGACGTGTCCGACTTGGCCTCGACGAAGCCGATGGAGGCCAGGTAGGAGGCGAAGCGACTGTACCATGCCCGTGGCGCCTGCTTGAGGCCGTACAGGGACCGGTTCAGCCGGCAGACCAGTTCCGGACGGTCAGCGTCGACGAAGCCGGTGGGTTGGCTGCAGTAGACAGTCTCCGTCAGAGTGCCATGCAGGAAGGCATTCTTGACATCGAGCTGATGGATCGCCCAGTCGCGGGAGAGGGCGAGGGAGAGGACGGCGCGAACAGTGGCGAACTTGACGACGGGGCTGAAGGTCTCGTCGTAGTCCACTCCGGGGCGCTGTGTGAAACCCCGAAGGACCCAACGGGCCTTGTAGCGGTCGAGGGAGCCATCCGAGGTCAGCTTGTGGCGAAATAGCCACTTGCCGGTGACCACGTTGGTGCCTGGTGGACACGGCACCAGGTCCCAGGTGTGGTTGGCCAAGAGGGCCGCGTACTCCTCCTCCATAGCACGACGCCAATGTGGGTCGGCGAGGGCAGTGCGAACGGAGGAGGGCACCGGGGAAGCGCCGGGTGGAGTGTTGGACGTATCAGCTGCCAGGATCAGCCGGTCGACGGGGCGGAGAACGCCAGCAGCGCGCCGAGTCACCATCGGGTGGACGTGCCCGGGGTCGCGATGGATGGCGACCGGGTGGTATACGGCCGGCACGGAGCGGGCCGCCGGAACGTCGGGAGCGGCAGGTGGGGCCGGCTCACGGCGGTGATAGACGACGGCGGGGTCGGCGAATCGGGCCGCGCTCGTCGACGGGCCCGAGTCGGGGGGCGCCGAGGTAGTGGCGTGGCCGCGGCGATGGTAGACGAGGGCGGGGTTGGCGAATCGAGCCGGAGTCGACGGGGCCGCGCGTGGCGCAGGCGGGGTCGACGAGGCCGCGCGAGGTGCAGGCGGGGTCGACGGGGCCGCGCGTGGCGCAGGCGGGGTCGACGGGGCCGCGCGTGGCGCAGGCAGGATCGACGGGGCCGCGCGTGGCGCAGGCAGGACCGACGGGGCCGCGCGTGGCGCAGGCGGGGTCGACGGGGTCGCGCGTGGCGCAGGCGGGGTCGTGGGGGCCGCACGAGGGGCAGGTAACGGCGCAAGACGGGGAGCCGAAGGTGGGGGAGGAATCGGGTCGGACTCGAGGAGGGAGTCAAGATCGGTGGGGGGGGTGGAGCCAGCAAGGGGAAACACATCTTCGTCAAAGATGACATGACGAGAGATGATGATGCGGTGGGAGGTGAGGTCCAGACACCGGTACCCCTTGTGGTCAGGGGAGTAGCCAAGGAAGAGGCAGCGAGTGGAGCGAGGAGAAAGCTTGTTAGGGGCGGTAGCGGAAGTGTTAGGGTAGCAGGCACAGCCGAACACACGCAGGTGGTCGTAGGAAGGGGATGTGCCGTACAGGGCGAAGTGAGGTGTAGGGTGGCTCACCGCCTTCGAGGGAAGACGGTTGAGGAGATGCGTGGCAGTATGAAGGGCCTCTGCCCAGTAGGTGGCAGGGAGAGATGCCTGAAAGAGAAGGCAGCGGATCATGTTGGTGGTGGTGCGAATCATACGCTCGGCCCGGCCGTTCTGAGCAGAGGTGTAGGGACACGAGAGACGCAACTGGACGCCGTGAGTGAGGAAGAAAGAACGGGAGGCGTTGTTGTCGAACTCGCGGCCATTGTCGCACTGCAGGGCACGGACCGGGCGCCGGAACTGGGTGGATACCCAGGTGAAGAAGTGAGTGAGGGTGGTAAATGTGTCGGACTTCAGCCGAAGGGGGAAAGTCCAAAGGAAATGGGAGTAGTCATCCAGAATGACTAGGTAGTACTTGTAGCCGGAGAGGCTAAGGACAGGAGATGTCCAGAGGTCACAGTGGACAAGATCAAAGGCCTGAACAGCCCTGGACGTGGAAGTGGAAAAAGGGAGACGTGAGTGACGGCCGAGCTGACAAGCATGGCAGAGGCGCTCAGAAGAGCCCCGAGTATATGAGATGTCGGAGTGGCCGGAAAGCTGGGACATGACGTCAGGTCCAGGGTGCCCGAGGCGGCGGTGCCAAATGGCGGAAGAGGTGGTGGTAGTAGCGAGAACATGTGAAGTGGTGGTAGTAGTAAGTACAGGAGATGAGGCTACTCTGGTGTGGGGAGTGGAGGGCAAGTGAAGAGAATAGAGGGGGCCGGAGCTGTCACAGCGAGCGAGCACAGCATGTGTGGGAAGGTGGCGTATGGTGAGGCCCCATGGGTCGAACTCCATAGAGCACTGGTTGTCACTAGTGAAGCGACGAACCGAGAGGAGGGGATGAGTTAGTCCGGGAGCAACAAGGACGTCGTTAAGGCAGAATGGTCCTGGAAGAGCCGATGTACCTACTGAGGTGACCGGGAGGGTGGAACCGTTGCCGACGACGATGGAGGTAGGATGTGAGGGGTGGGGTGGATGGGAGTGGAGTAACGAAGTAGTGGTGGGGGTAGTGTGGAAGGAGGCCCCGGAGTCAACCACCCAATCGGTGGTGGTCCGGGGAGGTGGAAGTGGCGAAGGTACGTTGTGAGCGGAGAGGGCCAAAGAAGGTGCCCCGACAGAGGCACTAGGAAGGGAGGGAGATGACACGGGCTCAACCGCTAGGGAGGCGATCGCAGCACGTGGGAAGACAAGTGGTCCAGGCACGTGACGGCCCGCCTGAGGGTGGACCTCGACGCAGTCCCGAAGAATAGGGTTCCAGACGGGATCGAAGGACACGAACATGCCCCGGATGAGCTGGCCGTCGTGGAGGAGGACACGCACCGTCACGAGGGCGGCGAGCGAGGTAAAGCTCATGGCGACCGGTGCAGGCCGGCGCAGGGAGGCGCGGACTGGACAGCCGGGCGCGGAACAGCAGAGGTGGCAGAGTGCTCGGCGTCGGGCGTCCACGGCAGGGGCGCTGCGTGACGCGGAACAGCAGGGGCGCGGGACCACCGGGCGGGTGCTCCTGGTCGGGTGAAGCAGGGAGGAGAAGGCTGCTGAGCAGTGGGGAAGAACCGGCGTCCGGAGGTGGCCGGCGGCTGGTAGGGGAAGGGGAGCTCGCGTGGGACGCCACTCCCCTGGCCGGATCTCGCCCTGCTCGCCCCTGTTCGGACGCCCAGGCCTCTGCGCAGCTGGTGGAGGGAGCCTCGGCCGTCGGCGGGTGAAGGGGCGGCTGCGTCCTGGTCCGGTGAGGCGAGGGGCGGCGTCGGGGCGCCGGATCGGCAGGCGGTGCGGCGGCCTGGGCCGGTCGCGGACGCCTGGGCAGGAGCGGTGGCGCGCCTGGGTGCGCGGGGGCTCTGGCGTGGCCGGCCTGGTGCAGACGGGCGCGCCATCGGGGTCGCGAGCTGACGCGACGCGGCGGCCCCTGGGCGCGGAAGCGGCAGCCTGGCGGCGAGGAAGAGTGGGTGCGGCGGTCAACGGGGTGGAGAAAGGGGCGCGCAAGCGCCGGCGACGAGGAGGAGACTGCAGCTGGCGGCTGGAGAGGTGGAGACACCGGTCGTGCTGGCGCGCTGGAGAAGGCCAGGCAGCGGCGCGGCTTGGGGGAGAGGAGAGAGGAGTGGAAGGGAGCAGGGCAGTCGGCCAGCAGGGGGCCGACGGCGGGAGGGAGGCCGGCGGCAGGGGGCCGGCGGCGGCTGCAGGGGGAAGAATACCCCTGGCGGCTGTAGCTGGGGAGGACCTAAACCTAATCTGATACCATGTAGGAAGCTGAACCCATACCCCTAACCAGGGATGGGGAGTAGTATTAATAGACTTAGTAACTGGGCCAGGCCCATTACAGTGAGGGGTGAGACGGCAATTACATGGGGAATACCCCAAACCCTAGAGTCCTAGACGGGTAGTCTAACACCATCATTCAGGAACTAATATGTTCTGAAGTTCTTATGAATGTTTATATTACCTCAAAAGAACAATTTTTAGTGTAAGAATAATAAAAATGATGAATCTGCTCATCTTAGATGAGTTATTCAATTCCGCGTGTTGGATGCTCATGAAAATTGAGAGCATATTGGGAAGAGGCAAAAGGGAAATAGCACCTGCTGTTGTTTTGAAGTGAAGGACAGGTGAGGCGGCTAAAGAAGGTGAACAGGAGTCAATCAAATTTTGCTGCTAAAAACTGAAATTGAGCACTTAACTTCAATTGGGATGAAGCAAACGCTCAAACCAAAAGCACACCAGCAAAATGTTTATAAAACTCACACAAGACCAACAAAACGAACAGATTGCAAATCGGACATCGAAAAGTCCGAATTAGTCTAAAATCGTGTCGTTATCTGTCGGGGACCATAATTAGGGGTACACCAAGACTCCTAATCTCAGCTGGTAACCCCCATCAGCACAAAGCTGCAAAGGCCTGATGGGCGCGATTCCGGTCAAGGCTCCGTCCACTCAAGGGACACGATCTCGTCTCGCCCGAGCCCAGCCTCGGGCAGGAACAGTAGACCAAGGCAGATTCATGCCTCGCCCGAGGGTCTCCTCAAGCAACGGGCGCACCTTCGACTCGCCCGAGGCCCAGCTCGGACAGGCTTCGCGGAGAAGCAACCTTGGCCAGATCGCCACACCAACCGACCGTATCGCAGGAGCAATCAATGCAAGGATCACTTGACACCTTATCCTGACGCACGCTTTTCAGTCGACAAGGCCGCAGTGACCGCAGTCACTTCGCCGCTCCACTGACCGACCTGACAGGAAAACAGCGTCGCCTGCCCTGCTCCGACTTCTGTGCCACCCGCTAGGGTGAGGTTGACAGCAGCGAAGTCCAGCCTCGGGCGCCATAGGAAGCTCCGCCTCACCCGACCCCAGGGCTCAGACTCAACCTCGACTCCGGAAGATGGTCTCCGCCTCGCCCGAACCCGGAGCTTGGACTCAGCCTCGACCTCGGAAGACGGACTCCGCCTCGCCCGACCCCAAGGCTCGGACTCAGCCTCGACTCCGGAAGACGGTCTCCGCCTTGCCCGATCCCAGGGCTCGGACTCAGCCTCGACTCCGGAAGACGGTCTCCGCCTCGCCCGACCCTAGGGCTCGGACTCAACCTCGACGCCGGAAGACGGTCTCCGCCTCGTCCGACCCCAGGGCTCGGACTCCACCTCGACCCCGGAAGACGGTCTCCGCCTCGCCTGACCCCAAGGCTCAGACTCCACCTCGTCCTCAGAAGGCGGTCTCCGCCTCGCCCGAGCCCCAGGGCTCGGACTCAACCTCGACCTCGGAGGAGTCACCGCCTCGCCCGACCTCGGGCTCGGACCGACCACGTCATAGGGGGGGCCATCATTACCCTACCCCTAGCTAGCTCAGGCTACGGGGAACAAGACCGGCGTCCCATCTAGCTCGCCCCGGTAAAACAAGTAATGATGGCACCCCGCGTGCTCCATGACGACGGCGGTTCTCAGCCCCTTACGGAAGCAAGGAGACGTCAGCAAGGATCTGACAGCCCCGACAGCTGTACTTCCACAGGGCTCAAGCGCTCCTCCGACGGCCACGACATCACATGAACAGGGCAGCGACACCTCTCCGACAGCCACGACGGCATGTACATAGGGCTCTGGCTCCCCTTTGCTAGACACGTTAGCACATTGCTACACCCCCCATTGTACACCTGGGCCCTCTCCTTACATCTATAAAAGGAAGGTCCAGGGCTCTCGTACGAGAGGGTGGCCGCGCGGGAGAACGGGCAGACGCACAAGGCTCTCGCTCTCTCTCTCTCTCCCACGCGAACGCTTGTAACCCCCTACTGCAAGCGCATCCGCCCTGGGCGCAGGACAACACGAGGCCGCGGTTTCCCCTTACTGTTTTCCCCCTTGTGTTCCATCTCGCGCCGACCCATCTAGGCTGGGACACGTAGCGACAATTTACTCGTCGGTCCAGGGCCCCCCCCGGGGTCGAAACACCGACAGTTGGCGCGCCAGGTAGGGGCCTGCTGCGTGTTGACGAACAGCTTCCCGTCAAGCTCCAGATGGGTAGTCTCCAGCAACCTCTCCAACCCGGGACGTTGCTCCGTTTCGGGAGTCTTGAGTTCATGTCCCTCGACGGCAGCTACGACATGATACTCCTTCCTCCGCCGTGCGACAACGACAATGGCGGTCGTCAGCCCGCCCACCGGCGGCGGAATCGACGACGTCTTCCCCGTGTGACGGAATAGCAACATCCAGGTCTGTCCCGTCACCTTCCTCACTGACGGAGAAGGAGGCGGGGCAGCCATGGCCAAGCAGGAAGCGGCACCTCGTCGGCTGTCGAGCGAGTCGACGGCGTCGGCGCCCCAGCGGGGGACACGTCGGGCGTTGACCTCACGTCTGAGACGAAGACGAGCGACGTTTCCCCGCAACATGCCAACCCCAAGCAGACGGACGACGCCAGCACGCTCGCGAAGGACTTGCTAGGCGTTAGCCTCGTACCTGAGATAACGGCGCAGTCCGTCCCCGACGCGACTCCGTCACCATTCGTCGATCAAGAGGTACCGTCCGTTTCCCATCCTGTGCCTTTTAGATTCAGCTTCGACCCACCAAGCGACCTCGCTTCGGTGGATGCTTTCATAAAGGCATATCCGAACCTTCCGGGGTATCATATGCGGTCAACCTGGGACCGACTGATGGCCGTCTCGTCCTATGGGCCATCGGGTTCCGAGGAAGATGACGAGCCTGACTCTGGTTGGGATTTCTCCGGGCTCGGTAACCCCAGTGCCATGCGGGACTTCATGACCGCATGTGACTACTGCCTCTCCGATTGCTCCGATAGTAGGCACAGCCTCGGCGACGAGGACTGTGGCCCAAGTCGCGAATGTTTCCACGTCGATCTAGGGGGTCTCGACGAAGGCAACCATCTTGGTATGCCAGAGGACGGCGATCCCCCTAGGCCCGTGCCTCGCGTTGACATCCTTCGGGAGCTAGCTGTGGTCCCAGTCCCTGCGGGGGGTCAGGACGCACAGCTCGAGCAAATCCGCGAGATGCAGGCCAGGCTCGACGAGGAAGCAGGACAACTTGTGCAGCTCCGGCAAAATATCGGGCAGGAGGGGGCAGGCCGAGCACCGGCCGGAGAAGCGCGTCATCTGGCCCAGGACGTCCAGCACCGCATCGCCAACGATGTCAGGCCAAGGCTGCCTCCGGCTTCCAGTGGGGTCAGCCAGAACCTGGCTGCAGCAGCAATACTACTCCGAGCGATGCCGGAACCATCCACCACCGAGGGGCAGCGTATCCAGGGAGAGCTCAAGAATCTCCTGGAGGTTGCCGCGGTCCGACGGGCCGAAAGCTCTGCCTCCCGAAGGCAAGGGTACCCCCCGGAGCATCGCACCGCTACTTCCCGATTCATGCGGGAAGCCTCGGTCCACACCGGGCGCACGCGAGTCACAGCGCCTGCGGCCCCGGGTCGCCTCGGCAACGAGCACCACCGCCGCGACCGTCAAGCCCACCTCGACGATAAGGTGCGCCGAGGCTACCACCCCAGGCGTGGGGGACGCTACGACAGCGGGGAGGATCAGAGCCCCTCGCCCGAACCACCCGGTCCGCAAGCTTTTAGCCGGGCCATACGACGGGCGCCGTTCCCGACCCGTGTCCGAACCCCGACTACCATCACCAAGTACTCGGGGGAGACAAGGCTGGAACTATGGCTCGCGGACTACCGGCTGGTCTGCCAGCTGGGTGGAATGGACGATGACAACCTCATCATCCACAACCTTCCCCTGTTCCTCTCTGACGCTGCCCGAGCCTGGCTGGAGCATTTGCCACCTGCGCAGATCTCCAACTGGGACGACCTGGTCAAAGCCTTCACCGGCAACTTCTAGGGCACATACATGCGCCCTGGGAACTCCTGGGATCTCCGAAGCTGCCGTCAGCAGTCGGGAGAGTCCCTGCGGGACTACATCCGGCGATTTTCGAAGCAGCGCACCGAGTTGAACAAAATAACCGACTCAGATGTCATCGACGCGTTCCTCGCCGGCACCACTTGCCGCGACCTAGTGAGCAAGCTAGGTCGCAAGACTCCCACCAGGGCGTGCGAGCTGATGGACATCGCCACCAAGTTCGCCTCTGGTCAGGAGGCGGTCGAGGCCATCTTTCGGAAGGACAAGCAGCCTCAGGGCGCCAACCGGAAGACGTCCCCGAGGCGTCCGCTCAGCGCGGCACCAAGAAGAAGGGCAAGAAGAAGTCGCAAGCGAAACGCGACGCCGCCGACGCAGACCTTGTCGCCGCCGCCGAGCACAGGAACCCTCGGAAGCCTCCTACAGGCGCCAACCTGTTCGACAAGATGCTCAAGGAGTCGTGCCCCTATCATCAGGGTCCCGTCAAGCTAACCCTTGAGGAGTGCGTCATGCTTCGGCGCTACTTCCACAAGGCCGGGCCACCGGCGGAAGGTGGCAGGACCCCCGACAACGACAAGAAGGAGGGCCACAAGGCAGAAGTGTTCCCCGATGTCCATGATTGCTTCATGATCTACGGTGGGCAAGTGGCGAACGCCTCGGCTCGGCACTGCAAGCAAGAGCGCCGGGAGGTCTGCTCGATGAAGGTGGCGGCGCCAGTCTACCTAGACTGGTTCGACAAGCCCATCACCTTCGACCAAGGCGACCACCCCGACCGCGTGCCGAGCCCGGGAAAGTACCCACTCGTTGTCGATCCCGTCATCGGCTACATCAGGCTTACCAAGGTTCTCATGGACGGAGGCAGCAGCCTCAACATCATCTACGCCGAGACCCTCGGGCTCCTGCAGATTGATCTGTCCACGATCCGGGCCGGCGCAGCGCCTTTTCACGGGATCATCCCCAGGAAGCGCGTCCAGCCCCTTGGGCATCTCGATCTACCCGTCTGCTTCGGGACTCCCTCCAACTTCCGAAAGGAAATCCTCACGTTCGAGGTGGTCGGGTTCCGAGGAACCTACCACATAGTGCTGGGGAGACCATGCTACGCCAAGTTCATGGTCGTCCCCAACTACACCTACCTCAAGCTCAAGATGTCGGGCCCCAACGGGGTCATCACCGTCGGCTCCACATACCGACACGCGTACGAATGCGACGTGGAGTGCGTGGAGTACGTTGAGGCCCTCGCCGAGTCCGAGGCCCTCATCGCCGACCTGGAGAACCTCTCCAAGGAGGTGCCAGATGCGAAGCGCCACGCCGGCAACTTCGAGCCAGCCGAGACGGTTAAGTCCATCCCTCTCGACCCCAGCAACGACACCTCCAAGCAAGTCCGGATCGGCACCGAGCTCGACCCCATATAGGAAGCAGTGCTCGTCGACTTTCTCCGCGCGAACGCTGAAGTTTTTGCGTGGAGTCCCTTGGACATGCCTGACATATCGAGGGATGTCGCCGAGCACTCGCTGGATATCCGAGCTGGAGCCCGACCCGTGAAGCAGTCTCTACGCCGATTCGACGAAGAAAAGCGCAGAGCCATAGGTGAGGAGATCCACAAGCTGATGGTTGCAAGGTTCATCAAAGAGGTATTCCATCCCGAATGGTTAGCCAACCCTGTGCTTGTGAGAAAGAAAGGCGGGAAATGGCGGATGTGTGTAGACTACACTGGTCTAAACAAAGCATGTCCGAAAGTTCCCTACCCTCTGCCTCGCATCGATCAAATCATGGATTCCACTGCTGGGTGCGAAACCCTGTCTTTCCTCGATGCCTACTCAGGGTATCACCAAATCAGGATGAAAGAGTCCGACCAGCTCGCGACTTCTTTCATCACCCCTTTTGGCATGTACTGCTACATTACTATGCCATTCGGTTTGAGGAATGCGGGTGCGACATACCAAAGGCGCATGAACCACGTGTTCGGAGAGCACATTGGTCAAACGATCGAGGCTTACGTCAATGACATCGTAGTCAAGACGAGGAAAGCCTCCGACCTCCTCTCCGACCTCGAAACAACATTCAAGTGTCTCAAGGCGAAAGGAGTAAAACTCAATCCCGAGAAGTGTGTCTTCGGAGTCCCCCGAGGCATGCTCTTAGGGTTCATCGTCTCCGAGCGGGGCATCGAGGCCAACCCGGAGAAAATTGCGGCCATCACCAACATGGGGTCCATCAAGGACTTGAAAGGAGTACAGAGGGTCATGGGATGCCTTGCGGCTCTGAGCCGTTTCATCTCGCGCCTCGGCGAAAGAGGCCTACCTCTGTACCGCCTCTTAAGGAAGACCGAGCGCTTCACTTGGACCCCCGAGGCCGAGGAAGCCCTCGGGAACCTAAAAGCGCTCCTTACAAACGCGCCCATCTTGGTGCCTCCCGCTGCCGGAGAAGCCCTCTTGATCTACGTATCCGCTACCACTCAGGTGGTTAGCGCCGCGATCGTGGTCGAGAGACGAGAAGAGGGGCACGCATTGCCCGTCCAGAGGCTGGTATACTTCATCAGTGAGGTACTGTCCGAAACCAAAATCCGCTACCCGCAAATTTAGAAGCTACTATACGCGATAATTCTGACACGGCAAAAGTTGCGACACTACTTCGAGTCTCATCCGGTGACTGTGGTGTCATCCTTCCCCCTAGGAGAGATCATCCAATGCCGAGAGGCCTCAGGTAGGATTGCAAAGTGGGCGGTGGAGATCATGGGCGAGACAATCTCGTTCGCCCCTCGGAAGCCATCAAGTCCTAGGTCCTCGCAGACTTTGTGGCTGAATGGGTCGACACCTAGCTTCCAGCAGCTCCGATCCAACCGAAACTCTAGACCATGTTTTTCAACGGGTCATTGATGAAAACAGGAGCGGGCATGGGCCTGCTCTTCATCTCACCCCTCGAAAAGCACCTCCGCTACGTGCTGTGCCTCCATTTCCCGACGTCCAACAACGTGGCCAAGTACGAGGCTCTGGTTAACGGGTTGCACATCGCCATCGAGCTAGGGGTTCGGCGCCTCGACGCTCGGGGCGACTCGCAGCTTGTCATCGACCAAGTCATGAAGAACTCCCATTGCCGCGACCCGAAGATGGAAGCCTACTATGATGAGGTTCGGCGCCTAGAGGACAAGTTCTACGGGCTCGAGCTCAACCACGTCGCCCGACGATACAACAAGACTGCGGACGAGCTGGCTAAGATAGCCTCGAGGCGGACAACGGTTCCTCCAGACGTCTTCTCCCAAGACCTACATCAACCCTCAATCAAGACCAACGACACGCCCGAGCCCGAGAAGGCCTCGGCTCAGCCCGAGGCACCCTCGGCTCAGCCCGAGGCACCCTCGACCCCCGAGGGTGAGGCACTGCACGTCGAGGAAGAGCGGAATGGGGTCCCGCCTAATCGAAACTAGCAAACCCCGTACCTGCAATATCTCCACCGAGGAGAGCTACCCCTCGACAGAGCCGAAGCTCGGCGACTGGCGCGGCACGCCAAGTCGTTCGTCTTGCTGGGTGATGGGAAGGAGCTCTACCACCGCAGCCCCTCAGGCATCCTCCAGCGATGCATATCCATCACCGAAGGTCAGGAGCTATTACAAGAAATACACTCAGGGGCTTGCGGCCATCACGCAGCGCCTCGAGCCCTTGTTGGAAACGCCTTCCAACAGTGTTTCTACTGGCCAACCGCGGTGGCCGACGCCACTAGGATTGTACGCACCTGCCAAGGGTGTCAATTCTACGCAAGGCAGACGCACCTACCCGCTCAGGCCTTGCAAACAATACCCATCACCTGGCCGTTTGCTGTGTGGGGTCTGGACCTCGTCGGTCCCTTGCAGAAGGCACCCGGGGGCTACACGCACCTGCTGGTCACCATCGAAAAATTCTCCAAGTGGATCGAGGTCAGACCCCTAAACAGCATCAGGTCCGAACAGGCGGTGGCGTTCTTCACCAACATCATCCATCGCTTTGGAGTCCCAAACTCCATCATCACCGACAACGGCACCCATTTCACCGGCAGAAAGTTCCTGGACTTCTACGAGGACCACCACATCCAGGTGGACTGGGTCGCCATAGCTCATCCCATGACAAATGGGCAGGTAGAGCGTGCCAACGGCATGATTATGCAAGGACTCAAGCCACGGATCTACAACGACCTCAACAAGTTCGGCAGGCGATGGATGAAGGAACTCCCCTCGGTGGTCTGGAGTCTGAGAACGACGCCAAGCCGAGCCACGGGCTTCACGCCGTTCTTTCTAGTCTGTGGGGCCGAGGCCATCTTGCCCACAGACCTAGAATACGGTTCCCCGAGGGTGAGGGCGTACGACGACCGAAGCAACCAGACCAACCGAGAAGACTCACTGAACCAGCTGGAAGAGGCTCGGGACATGGCCTTACTACACTCGGCAAGGTATCAGCAGTCCCTGCGACGCTACCACGCCCGAGGGGTTCAGTCCCGAGACCTCCAGGTGGGGGACTTGGTGCTTCGGCTACGACAAGATGCCCGAGGACGCCACAAGCTCATGCCTCCCTGGGAAGGGCCGTTCATCATCGCTAAGATTTTGAAGCCCGGAACATACAAGCTGGCCAACAGTCAAGGCGAGGTCTACAACAACGCTTGGAACATCCGACAGCTACGTCACTTCTACCCTTAAGATGTTTTCAAGTCTTCATACACCTCGTTTACATATGCAAATAAAGTCTAACCGTCAAGGAAGGGTCAGCCTTGCCTCAGCAAAGCCTGACCCTCCCTCGGGGGCTAGAAGGGGGGAACCCCCTCTGCGTCAAAATTTTCCTCGGAAAAAGTCTTTCTGCCAGAACATCTTTCGTGCTTTTTGACTACTTCGATAGTGGGATCCTGAAAACGACGGAGTACACGTAAGTAGGCATGGCCGACCGAGCCGAGGGATTCCTACGCCTCCGGGATACGGATACCTCACTCATCACCTTCTGCGATAAGTAACTCACGCTTGGATAAGCGATTCCGCTGGCCGAACAAGTCTTAACGCTCGAAAGCTTTTCTGCCGAAACGATTTTTTGTGCCTTCTCGACTAAATCGATAACAGAATCCTACGGACGGGTAAGAGTACACGTAAGCGACAAGGCCGACCGAGCCGAGGGACTCCTACGCCTCCGGGATACGAATACCTCACTCATCACCTTCCGCAATAAGTAACTCTCGCTCGGATAAGCAATTCTGTTACAGACGAACAAGTCCTGATACTCGAAACAAGGGGAAAAGAAACGCAACTTTACAACACGACGACGGTATGTTTGGGCCTCGGCAGCCGCAAAAAAAACATACGCACACTACAGATGAACTGTTCCTGCAGGTTCAGACATCAATAGGGGGAGCAGCAGCACCCTCGGCATCGACTCCACCTTCGGCGGAATCCGACCCGGCCTCGAACGCCAACACGGTCGGATGATCTCCACCTCGAAGAAAGATGTCAGCATCGTGCCTGAGCCATCGCCGCCAGGGTCTCCTCTAGGAACCCGGCCCAAGCAGACGACTAGACCGGCCGTCCCGAAGCCTCAGCCAGTTGTCCCCCGAGGACATCAGCCCGGCACATGGCCTCGGCAGCCCGACTCTAGGGTTGGTCCCACTAGTGGACGACCTGGCCAGGTTCAAGCCGCCACTGCTACGCTTCCTCGGCCTGTGAAGTCACCTGCTCCTGGGCCAACGAAGTCTTCCTTTCGAGCCAACTCCGCCTCTGTCCATGCTGACACCGCTGCCTCTGGCTCCGGCTCATCGCAGAGCGGCCGAGGGTTTCTTTAACTGAGCAAGAGAAGCCTCAGGCGGCAAGGCCGACCGAGCCGAGGGACTCCTACGCCTCCGGGATACGGATACCTCACTCGTCACCTTCCGCACGAGGCAACTCACACTTGGTTAAGTGGTTCAGCTAGCCGACAGGCGAGTCCTAGTGCTCGAAATGAGGAAAAAACACGGCTTTACGCCCAACTACATCGATGTTCAGGCCCCGACAGCCACAATGAACAGACACCGGCACTCAAGGTGCCATTACAAACGGAACTCCGGTTCCACCCCCGCAGGTACGAACAACCCCCCACATTGGAGGGCCTGCGGGATGACAAAATCCTAGGTGGCTCGCCGCCGCCCACTCCGGCAGCAGCGACAACGACCTCCGCTCCGGGCAGCCAAACAGCAGCAGCGATGACCTCAGGGCAGACGCTGCTGCGATAAAGCCCTTGCCCACGTCCCCACTCGAGGGGCAAGGACAAGCTATCAAAGCCAAAGAGCCGAGGCCCGGAGCGCGGACGACAGAGGCAATCTCGTCGGCGACGAGGACTTCTCCAGCCGCCACCACCTCAGCACCGACGACGGCAGCCGCCTGCCCGCCGGCAGATCCCCACTCAAGTCCTCCCGGATGGGCGAGCACCGACCTCCGCGCAAAGGTGTCGTGCCGGAGCAAGGGCAGGACAGCCCAAGAACACGAAGGCCGCCCTAGCAGCGCGCGACGTCTTGGGCGGTCCCTTGATGCGCGCAGCGCAACAGCCGCCCGTATGGCGGGCAGATAGCCGCACTCCGCCCAGCGGAGGGAGGTGGCACCAGAAGCCATGCCAGAGCCAGCTGAGCCAACGAACCAGACATGCTGGAGCTGACGACGCTTGCGGCCGCTCGGCCCCGCGTTGTCGAAGTCCGCCCCTTCTGCTAGGCCGGTGAGCGCCTTATCCCCTGAACGCTGAAGGAGAAGGTGGCCCACGAACCCGTGCGGGAGGTAGAGCTCCGGCTCAGCTCGCCCTCCGCCCCAGCAAGGATGATGAAGATCCTTGAAGCTGAGGGCGGGGCAGAGGCCGCAGCCCGGCTTGCTTCTCCCCACCATCAAATTGGTGGTCACGGTCTTGGGTGACCATCGGCGAGGGGATGCAGCTGGGCTGCCTGATGAAAATCCTTGAAGCCGAGCGATGGCTGAAAGGTGCCAACTTCCACAAAGTTGCGTTCCTCCAACGACAGCAAGACGAAAGCAACGCGGGCGCTCCCCATCCGGGGGCTCGGAAGGTGGAAGGACACGATGCATGAGGGGAGTGCGAAGGCATGGCTGCCATCCAAGGGGTCGCCCCCTTTTTAAAGGGGACTCACCCCACTTGCGTCCTCAGTCGTCGCGGACTGAGTCTTCACCAACATGCTCCAAGGTCCTCCCCCTACGACACGGGGGCTGGGTCCCGCGCATCATGCAAGCAGGCCCAGGGCAGAGGAAGCCAAACCGCCGCGCACAGAGCGCGTAACTGCCTAGCGGTTACAAGCACTCCTCCACTTTCGCCCAGACCAGCGGGTGAAAGGGCGGACCGCCATGCAGGCGGCATGCAACCGCACCAAGGGGGCGCACCCTTTCGACTTCGATGCGTCCAGCATGGAGGCCTAGGCCCACACGTCATGTAACCGGCGCGCCGGTTACTACGTGCAAGAAACTGCACCACCACTTGCGCCAGTACCGCGCCTTCTCGACTGTGAAACCGGTGCCGCGACTCGAGGCAACCCTGCGCATGGTCCAACAGTGCCAACCGAGCACATCGGTCACGGGACAGTCAGCCGCCGGAGAAGGCGCGACGGTCGATATGGCCAAAAGTGGGCCAGCAGTAATGGCGGCGGCAGGCGGGCGGAAGTAGCAGTCAAATCGACTGCAGGCTCACGTCCCCTCCTGGAGAAGCAGGAGAGCCCTCTCCCACGGCGTGAAGACGACACGCCCGTGTTCCGTTCCTCGAACGGCTTGCGCACGCACAACGGCTGCCCCGCCAACCACTCGTCTCGTCGCGTTAACTCTACGGCAGGGCAAACGACACCTTTGGTAGGCGAAGCGGGCGACGCTTCACCTCCGCCATGATGACCGCGTCAAAAAAGGTACGCCACGTCGTTCAATTTCGTATTCTTTTCCTATTCCCCTTTCTCTCTCTTGCTACAGGGACCGGGAAAGGGGATACTCCGAAAGGAATCCTTCTCCACGAAGGAAGCGGGCCCCGAGCCCTTCTACTGATCAGAGGTTCGAAGGCTGGCCCCTCGGAAGGGTTCGACAGCCGCCTCAGAGCACCCGAGCTCCGCGCCCACTACTGTTCAGAGGTTCGAAGGCTGGCCCCTCGGAAGGGTTCGACAGTCGCCTCAGGCCACTCGGGCTCCGCGCCCACTACTGATCAGGGGTTCGTAGGCTGGCCTCCGAAGGGTTCGACAGCCGCCTCAGAGCACGCAAAGCGAGGGATGACTCTGGGTACATCTGATACATGGCCGAGGCTCGGGCTACGCTCCCGAGGTACCCTAGGACATTTCCGAGACCAGCAGGAGCGATTCTGTAACGGAATCCCATCAGAGGGAGGCATCGAGCCCTCAGACCCTATCAAACGGGACCGGGTCCGACAAATCACCTGCAGGTACTTTTGGAGCGCGCCTCTGGGCCACTAGCCGACCCTTATCGAACGGGGCACGGGCGTCCACTCGGATCACCCATTAGCAACTCACTGGAGACACCATGTTCGGCGCCCTCCGAGGGCAACATGGCGCTTTCCCCCTCCTCCTTGTGGAAAGGCGACGAAGGGGCGTATGAAAAAATCCGAGTCTGTCCTTGACCGTCATCTCGCCCTGTGCAGAGGCTTGGGTGCTGCTTTCGCAAACCCAGCTCCGGCCAAACCATTGACAGCGTCAACATACCAGCCCGAGAACATGGAACCTGACTATGCACCCGGGCAACGACCAGTTCGCATGAGGGAACAACCAAACCGGTCGAGGCATCACGAAACACGCTAAGACCTCAGAGGAGTCAAACCACTCCTTCGAGGCCTCGGGGGCTACACCCGGCGGGTGCGCTCGCGCACACCCACCGGAACGAAATGCAACCGAGAAAGGCCGGTCCCCTTGCAAAATAGAGCGACAAAAGCCTCCAAGCAAGTACTAACACTCCCTTCGAGGCTCGGGGGCTACTGTCGGGGACCATAATTAGGGGTACCCCCAAGACTCCTAATCTCAGCTGGTAACCCCCATCAGCACAAAGCTGCAAAGGCCTGATGGGCGCGATTCCGGTCAAGGCTCCGTCCACTCAAGGGACACGATCTCGTCTCGCCCGAGCCCAGCCTCAGGCAGGAACAGTAGACCAAGGCAGATTCACGCCTCGCCCGAGGGTCTCCTCAAGCAACGGGCGCACCTTCGACTCGCCCGAGGCCCAGCTCGGGCAGGCTTCGCAGAGAAGCAACCTTGGCCAGATCGCCACACCAACCGACCGTATCGCAGGAGCAATCAATGCAAGGATCGCCTGACACCTTATTCTGACGCGCGCTTTTCAGTCGACAAGGACGCAGTGACCACAGTCACTTCGCCGCTCCACTGACCGACCTAACAGGAAAACAGCGCCGCTTGCCCTGCTCCGACTGTTGTGCCACCCGCCAGGGTGAGGCTGACAACAGCTAAGTCCAGCCTCGGGCGCCATAGGAAGCTCCGCCTCGCCCGACCCTAGGGCTTAGACTCAACCTCGACTCCGGAAGATGGTCTTCGCCTCGCCCGAACCCGGAGCTCAGACTCAGCCTCGACCTCGGAAGACGGACTCCGCCTCGCCCGACCCTAGGGCTCGGACTCAGCCTCGACTCCGGAAGATGGTCTCCGCCTCGCCCGACCCCAGGGCTCGGACTCAGCCTCGACTCCGGAAGACGGTCTCCGCCTCGCCCGACCCCAGGGCTCGGACTCAACCTTGACGCCGGAAGACGGTCTCTGCCTCGCTCGACCCCAAGGCTCGGACTCCACCTCGACCCCGGAAGACGGTCTTCGCCTCGCCCGACCCTAGGGCTCGGACTCCACCTCGTCCTCAGAAGGCGGTCTCCGCCTCGCCCGAGCCCCAGGGCTCGGACTCAACCTCGACCTTGGAGGAGTCACCGCCTCGCCCGACCTCGGGCTCGGACCGACCACGTCACAGGGGGGGCATCATTACCCTACCCCTAGCTAGCTCAGGCTACGGGGAACAAGACCGGTGTCCCATCTGGCTCGCCCCGGTAAAACAAGTAATGATGGCACCCCGCGTGCTCCATGACGATGGCAGTTCTCAGTAGGACTGGGCATTCGGGTATACCCGAAATTTCGGGTCGGGTTGTTCGGGTTTTAAATAATTCGGGTATTCAAGAGGCGAACCCGAACTCGACCCGATTTGTTCGGGTACCCGAAAATTCGGGTATCAAAAAAACGGGTTCGGGTTCGGGTAGTTTATAGTTACCTGATTTACAGACAATTAGCAAACTGCATTAGGCAACTCGTTCACAATTACAGAACTGAATTAAAGTAAAACATCCACTGAACAAAATAAAAAAAACATACAGAACTGCAACCGACGACCATTACAGGTTACAATTACAAGGACAAATGGACAATATGCAAACTGCAAACAACATGTTACAGCCAAGAATAGGAAGCTACAAGAGGAGTTTGTGGCGAGCGTCCAATGCTATAGCTTGCAGCATTACAGGTTTTGAAAACAAACAGCATTACAGGTTCTGTACGGTAGTTTGTTACTCTCTCAAATGAAAACAAATAGCATTACAGGTTGCTGCCCAGTGCTATAGCTTGCAGATCATATATTTTGATCTTTCTGTTCGGTTCTGTACGGTAGTAGCTTGCAGATCATAGATCATAGATTTTGTAGCCCTACAAGGCTACAAAGTACAAACAACATTACAGGTTACAACATCTGCAAATTCTGCATAAACAAAGGATACCTGTGAGGCAGTGACTACACAAAGAACTTAAGGATAAAGTAAAACATAAGTGCTTTCAAACCTTAAGTAGCAGGTCTTTCATCAGATTTAGAGGGAGGGCATCTACTGCTGCTTGGTGTAGCTTGAGACTTGGAAGTGGTAGGATTTTGTTTCCCTTTCCCACCAAATTCTTCAATTAAATCTATTATAAAATGAATTCAACTAGTCAAATATGTAGTTAATATAACAATTACATGGATTACACTACAATGGTGAATATTGACTATACCTGCTTCAATCATGGCTAATTCCTCCATATTCTCTTGGATGTTGATTGGAGTAGTCCTTCTCAACCAATCTTGGGTACATACAAGTGCCTCCAGCATGAAAGGAGTTAGCGATGTACGAAAGTCATCTAAGATACGTCCACTCGTGCTAAAAGCGGACTCCACAGCCACTGTTGAGATAGGAACACCAAGCACATCACGGGACATGTGAGCTAAAACAGGAAACCTATGTGCATTTACCTTCCACCAAAAAAGTATGTCAATCTTTGTATCAGTCTTCAGTCTCTTCAGTTAGATACTTTTCAAGTTCTGACTTCATTGTGCTACTAGAATAGTTGGTCATCTTCATCCTCTTGGCAATTACTTCTCTAAGTTTGCCTCCTCTTCCACCCTTTGCTTCACTAGGATCAGTTACTTCAGTCGTTACTTCAGTTGGAGCATAAATATTTTTGTATTCTTCAAACAGCTCACGGACACAAGACTGGTCCCTTAACCTTAAAAAATCCAATGATTTTTTATGCAAATTCCAACCCTCATCTATAAAAGTTGCAGTCACTGCCATATAACCATCTTATTGTTGGGAAGTCCAACAATCTGTGGTTAAGCAAACTCTTTGACATGAGTCTTTAAAAAAGACTTTAATTTGGTTTTCTCTCGAAAGAATTGGGATACTATGTCCCTAGTGCATGTTCTTCTAGATGGTGCTTGGAAACGTGGGCAAGCTTTAGACATGAATTTCTTAAAGCCAGGCTTTTCACCAAAAGCAAAAGGCAGCTCATCTTCAATAATCATCTCAGCGAAGGCCTCCCTAAGTGCATCTTGATCAAACCTCCAAGTAGAAACACCTTCCCCTTGAATTGCTTGTAAATATCCTTGCTTTCCATCTTTTTCAAACTTGTTAGGATTGTGCTTGCAACTTTGTAGGTGTCTCTTCAAGGCAGATGTACCATGTCCCTTAGAGTCTGCTTTCATGTTGCGATGGCAGTACTTGCATTTTGCAGCTGTCATAATGCCTTTATCATCTTTGGTCTTGGTGAAATGGTTCCACACATCTGATCTTGGTGCCATCTTCTTCCTTTCATGTTGTGCACAATCCCTGTCAAGGTCAACCACATCTTGATCAGCAGCCCCTTGTGATTGTGATGGTTGTGTTTGTGTCCCATCATTTTCTAGAGTGCCAGTGCCCACTAATTCCATACCCTTGTCAATATGTCTTCAGGTTCAGGCATCTATTAAAAAGGAGGACACACATAGTAAGTCAATAAGGAAGATGAATACATGATGCAAGGAAAACATCTCATGTGCAAGAAGGAAACACGCAATATTACCAATTCACACAAGAACACATTAGTACAAGAACACACTAGAATTAGTACTGTACGAGGACAAGCATGTACTACACTACTAGTTCTACTAATCCTAGCTATTAGTGTATTACCAATTCACCATTCGCACGAGTACTACACTATTATCTCTACTGATCAAATCTGCTTGAACAAAAAAAATCAAACACTGAGCAGTGAGCACTTAACAATTAACACATACATTGCAAGATTCTTTCGATGTTGGTGCTGTTCTTCAATGTTGCCTTCACTACACCACGAGCCAAGCACCGGGCAGGCGAGCACAGGGCGCCGGCGTGCAGCTTGCAGCTTGCTGGCGCAAATCGGCTTGTGCAGTTGTGCTTGCCTGCTTGGACGACGGCGTGCAGCTTGCAGTTGCAGTTGTGCTGCTGCTTGCCTGCTTGGAGTCTTGGACGACCAGACAGCAGATACTACTACTGGCTGCTGCTTGGTGGTCGGCTGGTCGCTCGGCTCACTCGCTTGGTCGGCACTCGCCAGTCGGCAACGGCAAGGACGCACGGTCACCGGTCGGAAGGAACGGCGCCGTGTATTGGTGCTCGTCTGCTCGATGGACGACGACGTCGTGGACTGGTGCAGTGGTGGCGAGGTGCTCGATGGATGACGGCGGCAGCTGCTAGGGTTAGAGTCGGAGATGGAGTTGGAGAATGGAGAATGCAGAACTGGCTGCTGAACTGGACCGCTGTGGCGCTGTTGCCTTGGGCAGTTGCCAGCAGTTGGGCTGTTCACTGAGCTATGCTGTTGGGCTTGGAATTTGGAAGCATGGGCTTGCGTTGTGCAAATTTGGGTAGAGTTTAAATTCGGGTACCGGATTACTGAACCCAAATTTTCTTATAAAATTTCGGGTACCAGAAGTTTCTACCCAAATTTCTTTTCGGGTTTTTCCGGTTCGGGTTTTTCGGGTTCGGGTTCGGGTTTTTCGGGTTCGGGATTCGGGTATCGGGTTTTCTGCCCAGTCCTAGTTCTCAGCCCGTTACGGAAGCAAGGAGACGTCAGCAAGGATCCGACAACCCTGACAGCTGTACTTCCACAGGGCTCAAGCGCTCCTCCGACGGCCACGACATCACATAACAGGGCAGCGACACCTCTCCGACAGCCACGACGGCATGTACATAGGGCTCTGGCTCCCCTTTGCTAGACACGTTAGCACATTGCTACACCCCCATTATACACCTGGGCCCTCTCCTTACATCTATAAAAGGAAGGTCCAGGGCTCTCATACGAGAGGGTGGCCGCGCGGGAGAACGGGCAGACGCACAAGGCTCTCGTTCTTTCTCTCCCACGCGAACGCTTGTAACCCCCTACTGCAAGCGCATCCGCCCTGGGCGCAGGACGACACGAGGCCACGGTTTCCCCTTACTGTTTTCCCCCCTTGTGTTCCGTCTCGCGCCGACCCATCTGGGCTGGGACACGCAGCGACAATTTACTCGTCGGTCCAGGGACCCCCCGGGGTCGAAACGCCGACACTATCTAGTGCTGATTTCAGTAGCTCGAAAATTCAGTTTTCGAATATGAAACTGAACCAAACGAACTCTAATTGAGCTGAAATTTTGCAAAAGAGGAATTGCAATGTCTCCACAAAATTTGAACTCAATCGGATTTGTAAATCAAACACAGTTGACATAATTGGGGTTTTGTTGGGGTTTTCAGCAACAGACTCAAACTGAGATCAACTCGGATCATGACCAAGAACTACACCAAGGTGATGTATGTAGCGATCCAGAGAGTGCATCTCAGCACCCAACAATGTCCAAACGAATCTCCAACTCAAGAACCCGAAGGTTCTTCCACAGATCCAAAAGAGAGGGGAAGGGAAGAACATGAGAGCAGAATTGAATCAAAAACCGCAGCGAAGACAAAACTGTATTGCCTTGCACAGAGTGGTCAGACATCACCTGGTAATCCAGACTTATTGCCTTGCATCAATGCATGCAGTCCAATATGCACTCTGGTGTCCGGAAGACATCCATTCATCCTCAAGGCTTCTACAGATCAAGTGTTCATGGTTTCATCAATGGTACACGCATCGATTTGGACTTTTTCAGTGGTGTACGAGTCGATTTGGACTCTGAAGCTTGAGAGCACCTAGAGGGGGGTGAATAGGTGATCCTATAAAATTCAACGCTAATAGCCACAAAACTTTGTTATGTAAGTTAGAACGGCTAAGTAGCTTGAAGCGATTTCTTGAGAACACAGATAATCAAAGGGAAAGCACACAAGAGACACGCGATTTTTATCTCGTGGTTCGACCAAGTAATACTTGCCTACTTCCATGTTGTGGCGTCCCAATGGACGAGGGTTGCACTCAACCCCTTTCAAGTGATCTAATGATCAACTTGAATACCATGACTTTTCTTCCTTATCTCTTTTTCCCGTTTGCGAGGAATCTCCACAAGTTGGAGTCTCTCGCCATTACAACAAAGATCACGATGAAGGCACAAGAGTAAGGTTGGAGAGCAACACACACAAATTTGCAACACACACACAAGCCAAGACTTGAGCTCAAAATGAAGCACAACGAGTTCACAACTAGAACAGAGCTCAAATCACTAACACAATCGATCAAGTGCGCGGAGACGGAGTGTGGGAGACTTAGAATGCTTAGTGAATGCTTGGGTAGCTCCTCCATGCGCCTAGGGGTCCCTTTTATAGCCCCAAGGTAGCTAGGAGCCATTGGAGGTTAACAAGAAAGGCCAAAGTTGCCTTCTGTCGGGTGGTGCACCGGACAGTCCGGTGCACCACCGGACAGCCACTATTCATGTCCGGTGCGTGATCTCCTTCCTATTCCGGCGCAGACAACCGTTGCAGATTCGTGGCAGTTGGCGCACCGAACACTGTCCGGTGCCCCCTGCCGACCATTAGCGCAGGCCACGCGTCGCCCGCGGATTGCGCGACCGACCGTTGAGTTGGGGGATGCACCATCGTTGAGGAAGAAGGTTGATCTTGCTCTTGTCGTTCCTGTGGTAGCACATCTCCAATCGCCATGGTGCGTATTGCGGCCGTCGGAACTTCATCTTCATCTATATCATCAAGATCAACTTGCTCTCTTGGAGAGCCATTAGTCTCATCAAATACAACGTTGCTAGAGACTTCAACCAAACCCGATGATTTGTTGAAGACCCTATACGCCTTTGTATTTGAGTCATACCCTAGTAAAAACCCTTCTACAACTTTGGGAGCAAATTTGGAATGCCTACCTTTCTTCACAAAAATGTAGCATTTGCTCCCAAATACACGAAAGTAAGATACATTAGGTTTGTTACCGGTAAGGAGTTCGTAGGAGGTCTTCTTGAGGAGACGATGTAGATAGAGCCGGTTTATGGCATGGCAAGCTGTGTTCACAGCTTCCGACCAAAACCGCCCGGGCGTCTTGAACTCTCCAAGCATCGTCCTCGCCATGTCGATAAGTGTCCTGTTCTTCCTCTCTACTACACCATTTTGCTGTGGTGTGTAGGGAGCGGAGAACTCATGCTTGATCCCTTCCTCCTCAAGATACTCCTCAACTTGTAAGTTCTTGAACTCGGACCCGTTGTCGCTCCTTATCTTCTTCACCTTGATCTCAAATTCGTTTTGAGCCCTCCTTAGAAAGCGCTTTAGGGTCCCTTGGGTTTCTGATTTATCCTGCAAAAAGAACACCCAAGTGAAGCGGGAAAAGTCATCTACAATTACAAGACCATACTTACTTCCCCTGATGCTAAGGTAGGCGACGGGTCCGAAGAGGTCCATGTGAAGAAGCTCTAGTGGTTTTGATGTTGTCATCACATTCTTGTTGTGATGAGTGCTTCCCACCTGTTTCCCTGCCTAACAAGCTACACAAGGTCTGTCTTTCTCGAAGCAGACATTGGTTAGTCCTAACACATGTTCTCCCTTTAGAAGTTTATGAAGGTTTTTCATCCCAACATGTGCTAGACGGCGATGCCACAGCCAGCCCATTCTAGTCTTAGCTATTAAGCATGCATCTAGATGGGCCTCCTCTTTCGAAAAATCAACTAAGTAGAGTTTACCGTCTAATACACCCTTAAACACTAATGAACCATCACTCCTTCTAAAGACAGAAACATCAACATTTGTAAAGAAACAATTATAGCCCATGTGGCACAATTGACTTACAGACAGGAGGTTATAACCAAGCGACTCTACTAGGAATACGTTTGAAATGGAGTGCTCGTTGGTGATGGCTATCTTGCCCAAGCCTTTGACCTTGCCTTGATTCCCATCTCCGAAGATGATCGTATCCTGGGAATCCTTGTTCTTGACGTAGGAGGTGAACATCTTCTTCTCCCCCGTCATGTGGTTTGTGCATCCGCTGTCGATAATCCAGCTTGAGCCCCCGTATGCATAAACCTGCAAGGTAATTTACACTTGGGTTTTAGGTACCCAACTCTTGTTGGGTCCTACAAGGTTAGTCACAATAGCCTTTGGAACCCAAATACAAGTCTTATCTCCCTTGCATTTGGATCCCAACTTCCTAGCAACTACTTTTTCATTCTTACATAAAATTGCAAAAGAAGTATTGCAAGCATGGTAAATAGTAGAATGTCCACTACATACTCTCCTAGGCACATGATGCACAACATGATTTCTCCTAGGCTTACCATGCACAAAAGTAGAGCTAGAGGCAATCATAGCATGTGAATTAAAGGCATCATGATTATAACTCCTATTATAATGAGCATTCCTAGAAAATTTTCTATCATTATAAATGTAAGCATGATTCCTTTGAGTACTAGTATCCATAGGGGCCTTCCCTTTCTCCTTGTTGAGAATGGAAGCCTTATGGCTTGTTAAGTTTTTGGCTTCCCTTTGAAAGCCAAGCCAATCCTTAATTGAGGGGTGTCTACCAACGGTGTAGGCATCCCTAGCAAATTTTAATTGATCAAAATTAATTTTGCAAGTCTTAAGTTGAGCATTAAGACTTGCCACCTCATCATTTAATTTAGCAATGGACGCAAGATGTTCATCACAAGCATCAATATCAAAATCCTTGCATCTATTGCAAATTACAACATGATTTACACATGAACTAGATTTATTTGCTTTCTCTAGCTTAGCATTTAAATCATCATTTACACTCTTTAAGCTAGACACAGTTTCATGGCAAGCAGATAACTCAGAAGATAGCATTTCATTCCTTTTATTCTCTAGAGCAAGAGACTTTTGAACACTAATAAACTTATCATGCTCTTCATACAAAATATCCTCTTGCTTTTCTAAAAGTCTATCCTTTTCATTTAAAGCATCAATTAGCTCATTAATCTTTTCTACTTTAGCTCTATCTATTCCTTTGAACAAGCTAGAGTAATCTGCTTCATCATCACTAGAATCCTCATCACTAGAAGTAGAGTACTTGGGGGAATCTCAAACACTCACCTTCTTTTCCTTGGCCATGAGGCAGGTGTGGCGTTCGTTGGGGAAGAGGGAGGACTTGTTGAAGGCCGAGGCTGCCAGTCCTTTATCGTTAGATTCGGATGAAGAGCAGTCTGAATCCCATTCTTTGCCAAGGTGAGCCTCGCCTTTCGCCTTCCTATAGTTTTTCTTCTTCTCCTTCTTCCCATGTCTTTCTTCCCCCTAGTCATTTTCATTATCGGGACATTGAGCAATAAAATGACATGTCTTACCGCATTTGAAGCAGGAGCGCTTTCCCCTTGTTTTGTTCTTGTTGGGGTACTCCTTGCGTCCTTTAAGTGCGGTCTTGAAGCGCTTGATGATAAGCGCCATCTCATCCTCATTGAGGCCAGCAGCCTGTACTTGCGCCACCCTGCTTGGAAGCGCCTCCCTGCCGCTGGTAGCCTTAAGGGCCACATGTTGAGGCTCGTAGACGGGTAGTGGACCGTTTAGCGTGTCGTCCACATATCGAGCCTCCTTCACCATCATGCACCCGCTTACAAACTTCCCAAGAATCTCCTCGGGCGTCATCTTGGTGTACCTGGAATTCTCACGAATAAGGTTGACAAGATGGGGGTCAATTACAGTAAATGACCTTAGCATTAGTCGGACAACGTCGTGGTCCGTCCATCTTGTGCTTCCATAGCTCCTGATTTTGTTGACCAGGGTCTTGAGCCTGTTGTATGTTTGTGTTGGCTCCTCTCCCCTGATCATTGCGAATCTTCCTAGTTCGCCTTCTACCAACTCCATCTTGGTGACCATGGTGGCGTCGTTTCGCTCGTGTGATATCTTGAGGGTATCCCAAATCTGCTTGGCGTTGTCCAAGCCGCTCACCTTGTTGTATTCATCCCTGCACAGAGATGCTAGCAAAACAGTGGTAGCTTGTGCATTCTTATGAATTTGTTCATTAATAAACATTGGGTTATCCATACTATCGAAATGCATTCCATTTTCAACTATCTCCCAAATACTAAGATGGAGAGAAAATAAGTGAGTACGCATTTTGTGACTCCAAAAGAGTAGTCTTCTCCATCAAAGTGTGGAGGTTTACCAAGAGGAATTGAAAGCAAATGAGCATTGGAATTGAACGGAATACGATAGTATTCAAAAGAATAGTTTTGATTAACCGGTTTCTTTTTAGACGAGTCATCGTCATTGTCGTCTCTTGGTGAAGAAGAGGAGGCGTCGCTGTCGTAGTAAATGATCTTCTTGATCCGCCTTTTCTTCTTACCGCCCCTCTTTTTGTGACTCGATCCTGAGTCAGTGGGCTTGTCGTCCCTTGGCTCGTTGAAGAGGGACTCCTTCTCCTTGTCGTTGACCACCATCCCCTTTCCCTTAGGATCCATCTCTTCAGGCGATTAGTCCCTTAAATGAAGAGAACGACTCTGATACCAATTGAGAGCACCTAGAGGGGGGGTGAATAGGTGATCCTATAAAATTCAACGCTAATAGCCACAAAACTTTGTTATGTAAGTTAGAACGGCTAAGTAGCTTGAAGCAATTTCTTGAGAACACAGATAATCAAAGGGAAAGCACACAAGAGACACGCGATTTTTATCCTATGGTTCGGCCAAGTAATACTTGCCTACTTCCACGTTGTGGCGTCTGAATGGACGAGGGTTGCACTCAACCCCTTTCAAGTGATCCAATGATCAACTTGAATACCACGGATTTTCTTCCTTATCTCTTTTTCCCGTTTGCGAGGAATATCCACAAGTTGGAGTCTCTCGCCCTTACAACAAAGATCGTGATGAAGGCACAAGAGTAAGATTGGAGAGCAACACACACAAATCCCCAGCACACACACGCACACAAGCCAAGACTTGAGCTCAAAATGAAGCACAACGAGTTCACAACTAGAATGGAGCTCAAATCACTAACACAATCGATCAAGTGCGCGGAGACGGAGTGTGGGAGACTTAGAATGCTTAGTGAATGCTTGGGTAGCTCCTCCATACGCCTAGGGGTCCCTTTTATATCCCCAAGGCAGCTAGGAGCCATTGGAGGCCAACAAGGAAGGCCAAAGTTGCCTTCTGTCGGGTGGTGCATCGGACAGTCCGGTGCACCACCGGACAGCCACTGTTCATGTCCGGTGCGCGATCTCCTTCCTATTCCGGCGCAAACGACCATTGCAAATTTGTGGCAGTTAGCGCACCAGAAACAGTCCGGTGCACACCGGACAGTCCAGTGCCCCCTGCCGACCGTTGGCGCGGGCCACGCGTCGCCCGCGGATTGCGCGGCCGACCGTTGCGCTGGCGGCCGTTGGCTCACCGGACAGTCCGGTGCACCACCAGACAGTCCGGTGAATTATAGCCGTATGCCGCCAAATTCTCCCGAGAGCGGCCAGTTCACCGGAGCTCAGCCTGCACCACCGGACACTGTCCGGTGCACCACCGGACAGTCCGGTGTGCCAGACCGAGCAGGACTTTGGCTGTACCAAGCCAAGTCATTTGCAATTCTTTTCTTCTTTTCTTCTCACTGTTTCTAGCACTTGGATAAAACATATTAGTACTTAAAAACTATGTACTAAGTCTAGAAATATACCTTCTCTTTGAATTGCACTTCTCTCTTCAATTAGCACATAAGACCTTATTTTAAATGTGTTGAACACTTAATCACCAAAACATAATAGAAATTGCCCAAGGGCACATTTCCCTTTTAAAGCTGTATGATCCTTTGTATGTTCAAGCAACTTGAACTCCATGTTGTACCTTTTGTGAACACATTCATTTCCTCTACCCTCAGGTACAAATTTCTCTCTAACTGCACTGTTAATAAGTAACATGATGAATGGGGCATATGTCATTCTCTTTTTATTGTGCATGTGGTTGTTTTTTATCTCCTCGAACATCATGTCTACAATGTTAAAAGACTTCCAGAACAAAATATGATACAATAGGGTCTGACTAATCCGTGAATGTTACCTCTATCTCCATTAGCGGGATGGATAGTCTTTCTAATAATCTGATTTAATGAATTCACTTGGTTACCATCTGCACTCTTATTTTTTTTCTTCTTGTGCATCAGTCAATCGGCGCTCAATCTTAATATTGTGCTCGGTTGGAACATGTAGAACCTTCTGACAAAATTTCTTTGTGACAGTAATCTTCCTATTACCGCATGTCATCCATGTCAATGAGGTCCTACTTTCATTTACAAACAATGTGGAGTAGAACTGTTTGATTGTTTCTTCATGCCAGTTCTGTTTTATAGCCATCAATTCATGAAGACCAATGTCATGACATGCTTTCTCAACATCTGGCATCCCAGTGAATTGTCTGATCTTTTCCCAATTGATCCATTTATTGTCAGCACATTGCTTCTCGCTATATATATTGTTGTATAGATTCATATGCTTGTTCAACAAAAAACGGTCATCGCTTGCAGTTCTATCCTGTAGATACAAATTTACGCATTTAACCGATGACTTCTTCCTTTTTAATTTTTTGTAGCTCACATGCATCCCGGCTACAGCCTCAGCTAGTTGGGGCAAACCTTCTAGAAGCTCAATTAGAGGACAATCTTCTTCCTCTAGTTAGTACAACTGCTTCATCTGTGAGTTGAGCACCTGTAGTAAACTGACTGAGACAGGCGCTCTTACTTGAAGGACTGGGTGAGAGCTGAGCAAGATGCACTTGTTCTGCATGTGCAGATTCTATAACCTCTTCATCTATGAGTTCTTCATCTGGAGTAAACTGACCGTCAGGCTGGTCCTCATGCAAAGAATGGGTCCTCTTCCTTGAAAGACTGGACGAGAGCTTATCAAGATGCACCTGCCCTGCAACCCCTCCTGCATGCACAGGCGCTAGCTCTGCATGTGCAGGCTCTTCAACCTGTGCCTCGTCTTTGGTCTTGTGGCACGGTTGTCACCTGTGAGTTGTGCATCTCGAGCACACTGACATTTATTGTTCAATCGCAAAACACTATGACGGGTGAAATCTGAAACAAACTTAAATATTTTGCTGCACCGAGGCGTCGTGCATTTGTAAGGCTTGGCCCCAGCATGGACCTTGATAGGGGTGAAAACGGGTCAGGTATACCCGTCGGGTATCGGATACGGATAGTGCAAATACCCGTTTTTCGGATATGAATTCGGGTATTTTTATATTCGGGACGGATACAGGTAATACCCGGATACTGAAGCTTCGGATTCGGGTTGGATACAAAGCAATGACTACCCGGTAAATACCCGGATAGTCGGGTCGGATACGGGTACCTGGAATTTGGGTACCCGTTTTTTCATTTCTTGCATAATAATATAGTTATAAAATCATAACTTTTACATAGGAAATCGGATGAAGATAAAGTTTATATAAAAATTGTAGAGCTCGAAGAGATCTATAACTTTGTAGTACATCATTTCTTGTTTAAACATATATTTAGGCTAAAATCATTGAAATAATGTTCAGATTTATATCAAATTAATATACTTTATCATTTTTATGTGGGGGGGCTTAATGTTATCTCCACGTGGGAACTTAAGGTTATCTTTATAGAGACTATTTATTAGTATTGGTAACTTATTTGCAATTTTCGATCGACGCTACATTATTTTATGCATTTAATTGTATTTTGATGATTTTCTATGACAAGAAATTAATAGATGTATAAATAGCCTCAAAAAATAATGAAACTTTACTGAGTCACAACATATGTTCATATATAACCATAAAAAATGTTTGGGTCATAAGATCTATAAGATGCACGCGTTTTTTTCCATTTCACTTTCACTTATTTGTATGAGTTACATGTGAAATCACTATAAGTATCCAAGTTTCAACATAATCAATACTTTACTTTATCATTTTCATACGAGGACTTGAGTTATCTTCGTATAAAATGTTTATTAGTTTTTGTAACTTATTTGCAATTTTTTAGTGAAACTAGAATATTTTATGAATTTTTAATATTGTGGTGTTGGTTCTACAATGTCCTCGTGATTAGTAACTTTGAACTGCATGATATCAATTTTATCGGTTTCCTCTCCTACATTAGAAGCATTGGCAAGTTTAACATTTATGGACCCAGCTGTTGATAAGACACTTTCACAACTATCAGTGCTCACCAGGGGCGAATTTGGGCCCCGGGCCACCTAGGCCATGGCCCGGGGCGCTGCCCAAAAACCCTTTTATATATAGGTCTTTTTTCAACCAAAAAATCTAGCCCAAAATACATTTCAGCCTAAAAATATGGCCTAAAAGACCTCCTGCTGCACCGATTGAGTCTGACGCTTTCGGCCTCCTTCAGTCGCTCAAGTCACGAGAACACAGACTCTTTCAATTATTTCGCAAACCTGCGCGACTGTCGTTTCCTATGTTGCCAGCGGCGCGGCCGCCTCCATTCAGTCCTCTATCGCTCTCCATGCCTTCAGGCCCTACGAATCCGGCAAGGGAACAAGGCAGCAACCTCCGAGGCAGCCGAACGGACTCTGACTCAGGCATCCGCCAGTTCGCCTCCAGCGTCCCTACGAACCTATAGCAATGACGCGTGCGACCCGCACTAGCGCCACGCCACCGCCCAAATCCGACCTGCCAATACATCTCCCAAACTATACAACTTCCTCGACCTATTTTCCTTTCTTTTCTTACTCATAGGGCAGCGACCACCTAAGCAGCGAGCGTTGTGTGCTGAGTGCTGACTGCCATGTGCCCGTGATTCTCCTCTATTGTGAGTAATTGTTCCCGAATGTCTGATTCCCTTTCTCTATCTGCCATAGTTCCACTGGATTGTTTTAAATATTACTACCCATAAAGTGCGAAAAAATAAAAGACGAGTTGTACATCGTTATATTTGTAGAGTGGTCTGGGACGTTATTTTTACGGAGCTCCGCCAATGGTGCTCACCAGTGTCTCCTCTTTCTCACATATAACACCATCTTCTAAGTCAATATTTTCCTTCTTTACCTTCAGCAGCTCTGCCTTCCTCTTACCTGTTCGCCTAGCATAACAAATAACATATGTTCGCCCTAATTTACCAATGCTTCTGGTCAATACGTCCATTATAAGTAAAACACTGGGTGCAACAGATTTATCCTTCAGCACTCCTCCCTTAAAGGCTGGTCCTGAGCACAAGATTCAAAATGCTCTGTGGATAGATTTGGCCACCCTTCCCTCGGATACAGAGTTGAAGAACACAAACACAAATGCAGAACTAAAACCTACGGATCTCAGCTACACTAGGGAATAGATACTAGAGAGCAAAAATGAAACTACCTTAATGAGATAGCCCCAAAGAGATGGCTGAAACATACAACCCACCCATCTATTTATATAGGTTATTACTACTTCATAAACTACCCCTAGATAAATATAGCCAATCCACTATGTCAGGGCAAAATGGACTAACTCCTCAAATATTGATCTGACGGTCACACGCTCTACACGAAGTTGCTTTGCTTCGACGCACCCCCATGATGTTGCCACATGCCGCCTCTGACTCCCGCCATAACCACCACCAACGAGTTTTGAGGCTAAACTCGGTCGACAACCCGTTGTCCATAGCGCTGGGAGGTTTTTCGAGGTTCAACCACCAAACCACTACGAGTATCACACCTCTTGTGCATTCCCCATGTCCTCGACACGTGTCCCGCCAGTCCTCGACGGCGGCGGCAACATGGCTTGCTCTGCCACATCCTCACGCCGATGTGTGTCCCAGGTGTCAGCCATTGCGGCTAGTCACCCGACGACTCTAGTCCATCGGTCAAGTTCTAGCGCTCGTCCTTCACCGCTCTCGATCCATCGACACAAACCTGCATGACCTTCACCTTCGCCGCTGGCCACCATACTTGTGCTTCATACTTGCACACCACAAGCCGAGAGACAATCACGCATCATGAGTCCAAACCATAAGGGACAAATTAACCTTATGTTACGCATGAAGAATTATTTAGTCTCATCCTTGCTCTCACCATAAAATTGAAATAGAACCTGAGTACCCGACTGGTTATTTTTTTCACAAAGGGCATATACCAAAATAATAGTTACATAACACAGAGTCGAGCCCACATTAAATCTGAGATTTTGTATATCAAACAAAACATAATCCGATTTTTTCAGTTCGATCTTCAGCAACGACATCAAAAAGGCTAACACTTTTGGGCCATTCAAAGACTGTACAATATTCTGATGCCTTTCTTCTATGTAGTATTTGGTTGAAGTGTGGCTTTTAAGAAACTGTTGTGAGTTATGGGCCGTGAAAAAGCTATCTTGAGATATACGATGTGAGAAAATCAAAATCCATTTGGCTGCACACTTGTGGCTTTTGGAAAAAAACTTTGAAGTGGACTCTATACGTCATCCATGTTTCTCACTACTCAAATCTCTCTCTCGCACTGAGAAGTAGACCTCACTCATCAAGCCCTTCTTCCTTTCATAGAAGATGCAGGCCGCACCACTACCGGGAAAGGGAAATAATTACGGGAAAAGAAAAAACGAACTAGTATCTTCCATGACCAATGGCAGTTGGTTAATTTTTGTGAATAATTGAAAGTCAAAAATGGATGAAAGGAAGGATAAAAGTGCTTTCAAATTTGTATTAGGAAAAATGCTTTTGACCGTGACTTTTGACGAGAGCACCTAGAGGGGGTGAATAGGTGATCCTGCAAAATTCAATACTAATAACACAAACTTGGTTTATAATATGTTAGTTAGATAAAACCAAGTGGTTATAAAGCGAGCTCTTGAGATGGAATCAATCACACAGAAAAGCAACACAAGAGACACATAGTTTTTATCCCGTGGTTCGGCTAAGTAATACTTGCCTACTTACACGTTGTGGCGTCCCAATGGACGAGGGTTGCACTCAACCCCTTTCAAGTGATCCAATGATCGACTTGAATACCATGGTCTTTTCCTTTTGAGTACTCTTCCCGTTTGTGAGGAATCTCCATAAGTTGGAGCCTCTCGCCCTTACAATGTTGATCACAAAAGAAGCACAAAAGTAAGGGAGGAAAAAGCAACACACGCAAGACTCAATCCACAGCACACACGCTCACAAGTCAAGACTTGAGCACAAAACACGGCACAGGGAGTTCACAACTCAAACGGAGCTCAAATCACTAAGACAACAATTCAAATGCGGGGAGACGAAGTCTAGGAGTCTTAAGATGTTTTGTGAAAGCTTGGTGTACTGCTCCATGCACCTAGGGGTCCCTTTTATAGCCCCAAGGCAGATAGGAGCCGTTGGAGATCAACTTGGAAGGCAAATCTTGTCTTCTATCGAGTGGTGCACCGGACAGTCTGGTGCACCACCGGACATGAACAGTTCATGTCTGGTGCGCGATCTCTTTCCTTTTCTAGCGAAGCCGACCATTGGATCTTTGGATCCGTTGGCGCACCGAACACTATCCAGTGCCCACCGGACAGTTCGGTGCGACTATCTGACCGTTGGCTCGGCCATGTGTTGCCCGTTGATCACGCAGATGATCATTGGCCACGGGCGCCTATGGTTCACTGGACAGTCTAATGCACCACCGGACAGTCCGGTGAATTATAGCCACGGCGCCATCTCCTTTTCCTGAGAGCGACGAGTTCGTCGCCGAAGTGCTTGGGCGCGGGCGCAAATGACACATCGGACAGTCCGGTGAATTTTAGCCACTTTGCCCCGCCGATTCCCGAGAGCGAGGACTTAGCCACCGGGCCAGCCAGAGCATCGGACACTGTCCGGTGCACCACCGGACAGTCCGGTGCGCCATAGGCTGGTGCTGTTTTTGGCTGAACTTAGCCAAATCTTCTCCAGTTTGTTTTCAATTTTCTTGGCACTGTCTCTAACACTTAGATAAACATGTTAGTATCCAAAAACAATTTACTAAGTTCAAAGACATACCTTGTTCCTTGATTTGCATCTTGGCGCTTATAAACTTAAAACCATGTGTTGAGCATCTAATCACCAAAACAATTATAGAAATGGTCCAAGGGCACTTTTTCCTTTCAATCTACCCCTTTTTGGTGATTTATGCCAACACATTAAAAAGCAACTAAGAAGTGCAAATTTAAGACCAAATTTTTCTTCACTTAGTATTTGGCATATTTGGATCACTTTTGCCACCACTTGGTTTGTTTTTGCAAATCAAATTCTTTTTCTTATCTCTAAGTCAAACACACTTGTTTGGGCAAATAGAGAGATATTCCAAGAGTAGAATTGATCAAGTGCCAAAAAACTCCCCCTTTTCCCATAATCAAGATTCTCCCCCATAAGAGACCAAATTTTGCAATAAGAGTCATTTGGCCAAAATACAAATTCTAACTCTACTATTTTTGAAATTCACAAGTGGTTGGCTGATCCATTTGCTTTGGCCTTAATTTCTCCCCCTTTGGCATCAACCACCAAAACGAGATAACTTTTGGCCCTTTAACCCCATTGCCTTATCAAAATGTCAAAGGAGAGCAAAAAGGCAATGAGAGCATTAGTATGAACTTGGAATTAAATACACTTATACCGGAGTGCAGTGAAAGTCTTTTCATCGTCCAAGTTTATTTTCCCTTTCAATGTACCTTCGAGACTACTTCAAGTGTACTCAAACAACCAAGTTAGTCTCAAAAAGGTCAAGTTATAGTTTATCTCCCCCTAAACATGTGCATCATTTGCATATGGACTTATGAGGTCCGGAGATGATGTAATACTAAAAAGTGTAATAAAGAGAATAGAGATAATCTCAATAGTTTGTGGCATCTACTATTAATTACATGTGATCAACACTAGTTAAAAGTGGATAAATAGAACAAAGAACACATAATTAACCTGTGCATCATGCTGAATCTTACTTTGTGTGCGTTTTGTGATGATATAAAAATATAGTAAATATATATATAATAATAATAAGTATGTTAATAATGGGAAATTAAATCCTAAAAGAAATTCTAGAGTTTGGAAAAGAAGAAAGGGAATACTATGTGACAAAAAATAGAATAAAAATATATATAAAAAGTGTATTATTTCTACATTAAGATTTGAATTTGTACATTTACTCAAAGGTGCAACTCATAAAAATATTCAAATTCAAATTGGGAATTCAAAATAGAAGGAATAGAAAATAGGAAAAGAAAAGAAAAGAGGAGGGGAAGCTAACTGGGACTCAGATTTCTATTTCGGCCCACCTCCTCTTTGCTTCCCTTGTGCACAGCCCACCAGCTCCTCAACGCTGCGCCGACTGGTGGACCCGCGTGGTCAGTCCTTTTCGCGCACACGTGAGCCGTTTGGCTGTCGCGTGAGGCCCCGTGACCAGACTCTGCGCCGCGCGTACGCTGTAGTCGCTGCACCATGGGACCCACTGTCAGCCACACCTTTGCTCCACCCACGCGATCGGTGTGGCCTACTAACCGGTAGGCCCGGCCGGTCAGAGGCGTCTCCTACACCTAACTCACGCAACGGAAGGCGCGATTACAGCCGCCATGACCGGGAGCGTGGGCGACCTCCCTCTCCCTCTAAACCGGAACCCCGTGGGATAATGGGAATCCCTGTGACCCGTTCTCTCCCTTGCTACCGTCACGCGCGTGCTTGCTCTCCCAGAACACCGCCACCTTCGTGTTCCTCGCCGCCACCGCGAACAGCCACCTATAGTGCGAATTGGACCTCATTCGGGACACTGGAGGCTTGTGTTGCTCGCATAGGAACCATACGTGGGCGCAATCGAAGGGAGGTGAACGGAGGTCGTGCGAATTCCTCACCGAGGTCAGAGATCCGCCACTTGCCGTGGCCAAGGCTTTCTGCATCGTATCGTGGGGTAAGTTCACGTTCACCACATTCATCATGCTTAGGGCATCGAGTAGAGCATCTTGGATCAGTGCGTTGCGCGCGGTGCTGTGCTTTGGGATGTCCCGGCCATGGCGTCGCCATGCCAGGTTCCGTGCCGCCGGTGTGTTAGTCGGGGTAGGGCAGGTGTGTGTTCCTCCGTCCGATTTTGCTTGGGCGGTCTAGATTAGATAGGGAGCACTGAGTGAATCAGATCGTTGATCTCCTACGCAACGACTGAGATTAGATAGTTCCCATCCGTTCGCGCAATTGAGCAGATACCGTTGATCCGCGATCCTTCAGTTCATATTAGTTCTGGTTTCATTAAACAGTGGCCATGGATCTCGGATCCAGTGGCTAGGATTGCGTACCGATTTGCGCTGTCTCGGATCTAATCCGTACCATCTATTTTCAATCGTGCGGCCATTGTGGCTCCATACCCCTTCACCGAGCCAATTTTGTAAAAGAGCCCCTGACCAATGTGGGAATCAACCCGCCATCCACCTCCACTATTTGCTATGTCTAGGACATCTTACCCCATGACCCTTGTCTTTCCTGGTAAATGGGGCCCAATCCAGTGTTGATTGAAATTGAATAAATGAATTGAAAAATAGATTTTTAATATAAAATACGTGCTAGAATTTGTATAATTCATAGAAAATTCATATGAACTCCAAATTAACCCATTCCAATTTCTAAATTTTTGTAATATTATTTTCTATCACCTAGAGTCTCTGTTTTGACATGAAAACAGTAAGAAAATTAATTCCTTACTTAATACTATTTTAAGCACATAAAACCTTTGGAAATTCATATCTTAAAATATATAACTCCAAAAATTATGATTCCTGTTCCTAGGATTATATTTTAATGTGTAGATTATTATTATGTATTTTGTTTACATGTTTGGTGTGATGTTAATTTTCTCTATATACTATGCTTGTTTGTATTGTGACGAGTAGAAGAGCTTGTGACTGAGGATCCTTGTGCCCAGCAGATAGAAGTAGCTGAGCAGGAGCTCATCGAAGGCAAGTTGTGCCCTTGTCCACTTTTTACCCAATAATGTTATTTAATATCACTTATTCATGCATAGGTTTAATTCTAATGGGACCCAATAGGTAGCCCTAGTCTGTTTATCCTTTTTACCTTGTTACCCCTAAATCACTTGGGTAGTTTTGCTATTGCTTTACATGATTTTTGGGATAATATTTTCATTATATCCATGTTCCAATTATTTTGTTATTCTATTTATGTTCATGTCAAGATCATTAATGTTAATTGGAACATGGATCTTAACTTGAGAAACACGTGACACCACAAGGGAGGAACGGGACCCCTTGGCTAACTAATTAGGAAAGCTAGTGGAAGACTACCTTACCTGAAAGGGGCAAGGGCAGTAGGGGAGTTGCATGCAAGGAGGTTCTCGGGTTGATTTTGTTGCGATGGCGGTCAGATGGGGGATTCTTGCAAGTGCTCTTCCCATAAATTGTAGCGGGTTTTCGGAAGCTAGTGGAACTTTGTAAAGGCCTCATAGTGTTGCCCTGCCTCGCTTCCTTGGTAGAGGTGTATGGGGCCCGTACAACCCCGTGGTAGATGGGTAACCTGACTTGTGGGTAAAGGGTACAACCTCTGCAGAGTGTAAAACTGGTATACTAGCCGAGCTCACGGTCAAGAGCAGCTCAGGACTCTTGCATGATTAATTTATGTAACTTAAATTCAATTTTGTCATTTGCATTGCATGGGATTATTATTAATTTTGTTCTATTACTTTATTTAAGGTTTGGTATTTACTTACATCTAGTAATTGCTAATAAAATTTTGACCAACTAATTAAAAGCAATGCTTAGCTTTAACCCCTGTTGTTGATTAGCCTTACACATCACATGAACTCCCACCTTTGGTGAGTTCATGTCCACTGGTTTCCCCACAACTTGTTGAGCTATGATCATGTGTGAGCTCACCCTTGCTGTCTCACACCCCCCCATAGGAGAAGAACAGGTGGTTCAGGAGGAGCCACAAAGCGATGAGTTCGATCTAATCTAGGTGGCGTTTCCCAGTTGAATTTGGCGCCAAGGATGATCTTTAGTTCATTTTATATTTATATTTTATTTTGTAATAAGACTTCCGCTATGTAATAAATACTCTGATGTTATTGTGACATTTATCTCTATACACTCTATTATTATATATGTTGTCTTCTTAGCGCATGTATGAGATGCACCCGGCTTTGTTCCTTAAAGTCCAGGTGTGACAGAAGTGGTATCAGAGGAAATGTTGACTGTAGGACGAAACCTAGATAGAAATGGACAAAACCTTACCTACTTATCTTACTCCGATTCTTTCTATACTCATCTTATCTTGATCCTGTCTCACCTTTTGCTGTTCTACTCTGATTACTCTTATCTTTTCTACTTCAAGACATGATGGATTTCACACCTTGGAATCCTACATTTATGACATTTTTAAGAGATAGGGAACCTATGACAAAATTAAAACTATTTTCTCTATTTAAAAATGTTGGTTGATTGTTCTGATGATAAATGCCTGATTTGCTTCTTTGATTGATTGAGATATTATAAATGGACATATTAGCATGTACCACCTGTCGGGGACCATAATTAGGGGTACCCTCAAGGCTCCTAATTCTCAGCTGGTAACCCCCATCAGCACAAAGCTGCAAAGGCCTGATGGGTGCGAATAAGTCAGGGATCAGTCCATTCGAGGGACTCGATCACGCCTCGCCCGAGCCCGGCCTCGGACAAGGGCAGCCGACCCCGGAGGATTTCCGTCTCGCCCGAGGCCCCCCTTCAGCGCGCGAACATATTTCCGGCTCGCCCGAGGTCCTGTCTTCTCTAAGAAGCAACCCTGACCAAATCGCCGCACCGACCGACCAAGTCGCAGGAGCATTTAATGCAAAGGTGGCCTGACACCTTTATCCTGACGCGCGCCCCCCAGCCGGCAGAGCCGAAGTGACCGCCGTCACTTCGCCGCTCCACTGACCGGCCTGACAGAAGGACAGCGCCGCCTGCGCCACTCCGACTGCGGTGCCACTTGACAGAGTGAGACTGACAGGCGGTCAGGGCCCGGCCAAAGGCACCATAGGAAGCTCCGCTCCGCCCAACCCAGGGCTCGGACTCGGGCTAAGTCCCGGAAGACGGCGAACTCCGCCCGACCCAGGGCTCGGACTCGGGCTAAGTCCCGGAAGACGGCGAACTCCGCCCGACCCAGGGCTCGGACTCGGGCTAAGTCCCAGAAGACGACGATCTCCGCCTCGCCCGACCCAAGGCTCGGACTTGGGCTCGGCCCCAGAAGACGACGATCTCTGCCTCGCCCGACCCAGGGCTCGGACTTGGGCTCGGCCCCAGAAGACAGTGATCTCCGCCTCGCCCGACCCAGGGCTCGGACCTGGGCTCGGCCCCATAAGACGGCGATCTCCGCCTCGCCCGACCCAGGGCTCGGACTTGGGCTCGGCCCCAGAAGACGACGAACTTCGCTTCGCCCGACCCCAGGGCTCGGACTCCGCCCCGGCACCAGCCGGCGATCTCCGCCTCGCCCGAACCTGGGGCTCGGACCCGACCTCGGCCACGGAAGACAGACTCGACCTTGGCTTTGGAGGAGCTTCCACATCGCCTAACCTAGGGCGTAGACCAGCCACGTCAACAGGAGGCGCCATCATCACCCTACCCCGAGCTGACTCGGGCCACAGGGAACAAGACCGGCGTCCCATCTGGCTCGCCCCGCCAGATAGGCAATGATGGCGCCCTGCATACTCCGTGACGACGGCGGCTCTCAGCCCCCTTACGGAAGCAAGAGGACGTCAGCAAGGATTCAACCGCTCCGACAGTTGTCCCTCCGCTAGGCTCCATCGCTCCTCCGACGGCCACGACATCACACCAGCTGGGTGCCAAAATCTCTCCGGCTGCCACGACGGCATGTACTTAGGGCGCTAGCTCTCCTCCGCTAGACACGTAGCACTCTGCTACACCCCCCATTGTACACCTGGATCCTCTCCTTGCGCCTATAAAAGGGAGGACCAGGGCCCTCTTAGAGAGGGTTGGCCGCGCGAGGACGAGGACGAGAACAGGCGCTCGCTGGAGGCCGCTCGCTCCCTCTCCCGCGTGGACGCTCGTAACCCCCTACTGCAAGCGCACCCGACCTGGGCGTGGGACGAACACAAAGGCCGCGGGATTCCCACCTCTCTCACGCCGGTCTCCGGCCGCCTCGCTCTCCCCCCTTCGCGCTCGCCCTCGCGCTCGACCCATCTGGGCTGGGGCACGCGGCGACACTCACTCGTCGGCTCAGGGACCCCCCGGTCTCGGAACGCCGACACCACCATAAGGTATTGAGTTAGCTTTAGTAGGTAAAACATTAATCTGCTTAGCTAATAAATCCCCCAAAGTAACATGCCTCGTAATTACCTGCCTTGTCTACTATTCTCTCTTACCATATATTTCTAACTCAGATGGTCAATACCAGGAAGGGTGGTGGAATTGATTTACCTCCCAATCGACACACTCGGAGGATATTCAGACAACCCCAGCCACAACCAGTAGAGATGGATCCTCCACCACCGCCTCCACCAGCAGGAGTTGACCCACTGGTTGCAGCTCATATGAGGATGATGCAACAAATGGCAGACACTATGGCAGATATGCATGCTCAGATGCAGCAAGAACGCCAGGAGATGCGCCAGGAACGAGAAGAGATACGTCGAGAGTTGTGCCAAGAACGAGAAAAGATACGCCAGGAAAGGAGGGCGCAGCAGCAGCAACAACAACAACATCAGCAAGCACCACTACCTCCACCTCCACCACTAGTTCCACCCTGGGACAAGCATCGGGAGTTCATGAGCCATAAGCCACCGACATTTGCTAGTTCTCCTGATCCACTGGACGCAGATGATTGGCTGAAATCTGTGGAGAAGATGTTGATAATTGCCCAATGCTCTGACCGGGAGAAGGTTCTATATGCTTCTGGTCGTCTGACAGGTCCTGCTGCTGATTGGTGGGATTCATATACTGATGCCCACGATGCTGCTGATACTATCACATGGGCGGAATTTGCTAGTCAAGACTCAATCCGCAGCACACACATGCATACAAGTCAAGACTTGAGCTCAAAACACGGTGCAGGGAGTTCATAACTCAAACGGAGCTCAAATCACTAACACAACAATCCAAATGTGTGGAGGCGGAGTCTAGGAGTCTTAAGATGTTTTGTGAAAGCTTGGTGTACTGCTCCATGTGCCTAGGGGTCCCTTTTATAGCCCCAAGGCAGCTAGGAGCCGTTGGAGATCAACTTGGAAGGCAAATCTTGCCTTCTGTCGAGTGGTGCACCGGACAGTCTGGTGCACTACCGGACATGAACAGTTCCTGTCTGGTGCGCGATCTCTTTCCTTTTCTGGCAAAGCCGACCATTGGATCTTCAGATCCGTTGGCGCACCGGACACTGTCTGGTGCGACTATCCGACCGTTGGCTCGGCCACGTGTCGCCCGTTGATCGCGCACATGACCGTTGGCCACGGGCGCCTATGGTTACCGGACACTCCGGTGAATTATAGCCGCGGCGCCATCTCCTTTTCCCGAGAGCGACGAGTTCGTCGCCGAAGTGCTTAGGCGCGAGCACAGATGATGCACCGGGCAGTCCGGTGAATTTTAGCCACTTCGCCCCGTCGATTCCCGAGAGCGAGGACTTCGCCGCTGGGCCAGCCTGAGCACCGGACAGTCCGGTGCGCCACAGGCTGGTGCTATTTTTGGCTGAACTTAGCCAAATCTTCTCCAGTTTGATTTCAGTTTTCTTGGCACTGTCTCTAACACTTAGATAAACATGTTAGTATCCAAAAACAATTTACTAAGTTCAGAGACATACCTTGTTCCTTGATTTTCATCTTGGCGCTTATAAACTTAAAACCATATGTTGAGCATATAATCACCAAAACAATTATAGAAATGGCCCAAGGGCACTTTTCCCTTTCAAACACCTTTAGTTGATTTTTGGTAGGTTAAAAAGCTTTTTAAATGGTCCTAAGCATATCCATGCAATAATCCATGCCCAACAAAACGACCAGAGATACCTTATGCCATGTGGCCAAGGATATATGATACAACAGTACATACCTGCTGTCTCAATGCAGCAAAATGCACCTGTGGGGATTCAAAGGGCGGGAACTCATGAGGCAGTGAGTGAAAATCGTGTTGTTGAAGGTGTGTGTGATGCAATTTAAAAGTGGGAGAACCTAGATAATGCCAAGGCCACCACACCGCTATCGTTGTAAGTTTATTGGGCATCTAGTTGAGGCATGCATGCAATACGAAGAATTCACTTATCGCGACCAAATGTCCTTTGCTCAAGATGGAGAAACCAACTGCATCCATGAGTGTATATGCCAAGAACGAATTTTGTTTCTCTCGTATACCAGTTTTTGAGTATAAACTTGAAACACCAAATGTTGCTCCAACTGTTTGATAAAGATGTTTGGGGCAAGCTTGATGTTGTCTCAATTCAATCCAAATTGGCAAAACTGGCAAGGTTAGAATGGGCTTGGGAAGCTCTATAACACGGGGACTCGTATACCAGTATTAGGTTCACGTACTGTACCTTGGGGATGACGGTGATTACACCAAAGTATGACTTGTTGTAAATGTTGGAGGACCCGTATATGTGTGATATGCCATTGTTTAGCTTGAACTTTGGTGTAATCACCCTCATCCCCAAGGTACAAGATATGAACCTACTACAACAATATGGACCCATTTGCCTCTTGAATGTCAGTTACAAGATCTTCACCAAAGTGGCTACAAACATGCGAGGGTGTACGAAATAATATAATCAATTATGGGTCATAGAAAGGCAAGGGTGGTCAAGGACATATAAACTAAAATATTAGAATAGACATCCGATATCCAGAGGTAAGTATAGGAAAGAAGTGATAAGAATTCAAGGATAAGAGCATATCAGGACTAAGGGAATAGAAATTGCCAAAGGATAGCAACTTAATGATGGAATAGGGAAGAATCCAATAGAGCAAGAAGGTTATGGTTTGGGGGCATCTACAAAGATGTCACAAGCACAAGAGTGAGAGTAGATCTAATAGAATAAGTAAGTAGAGCATAGAAAATACTAAAATAAAATATTTTAGCAAGGTGATATATATAGGATCATAACATAGAATTAGTCGAGCTGACTAATTTTTTTGAAGCAGCATCAAGGTTGGGCGTGAATCAAATGTGTGATAGGATCAAGTCTCACACATATGATGACTCATGGTACAGAAATCAATGTCACAACTTTATTATATAGCAACGGTTTTACACAAAATAGCTAGATAAATACATCATATGACATCAACGATCATCCACAACCATAGTTTACTGGGAGACAACGTCTAAACCTCTCATGAACTCATCGCGACATCCTTCATGCTCCTCATCTTAGAGGTACCTATTCTTGATCTGGGTGTGAGTACAACAAGGGTGAGCTCAGATAAGATCATCACTCAACAAATTATGGGAAATAATGTGCATGAGCACACTTATGGTGGGGGCTCATATGAAATGTAAGGCTTACCAAAGAGAATGTTTAAGACTGAACGTTGCTTTTAATAAGTTGGTCAAAATTTTATTAGCAGTTACAAAGTATAAGTAGATACCAACCTAATTAAATAATTGATCTCAATTAATAATAAATCCCACAATGCAATTCAAATGACATATTAAGTTTAATTCCATAAGTTACTCATGTGAGGGTCCAAACCGCTCATGACCGTGACTACGGCTGATATACCAGTTTTACACTATGTAGAGGTTGCACATCTTTGCCCACAAGACGTGTTTCCTAATTAGCCAGGGTTTACAGGACCCTCAGACACTCCCAAGGTGAATGGCTAGGGATCCACTGTGAGGCCTTTACAAAGCTCCACTAGATGAGAGAACCCGCTACGAATTTTAGGCTAAAGGCGATATAAGAATCCCTCGTCCGAAAATCTTTACAGACAGTCCGACCAGAGGATCTCCCTATACCTGCACTCCTTCACCCCGCTTGCCCGTTTCGGGAAAGGGTTAAGTCACACTAGCTTTCCTAATTAATCAGCCAAGGCCCAAGGGTGTCCCAATCCACTCTTGTGGTAGCACAGTTTTCCCGGGTGGTCGCTTGTAACATCCTGAATTTGGGGGTATAAAATTTCTTTCTAATGATCATCCAAATTCAGGTGTTACTCTTCTCTATCTCACTCTATTTTCTCTCTCTCTCTCTAGTTTTCTCTCTCTCTCTTTTAATAAGGGTTAGTTGTATTAGTGAGGGATTATTTAATTTATTTTGTCCAAAACATATGAGTCATGGAATGTTGCATCATATTGAGCCTAAATATTCCTTGAAATGTTGCACATATTTGATTTGGTTTGAATTTGAAACTTGAATTGAATTTGAATTGAAAACCCTAGAGAAATAAATAGAAAAAGGCAATAAAAATTCCAGGAAAATAGGAAAAACCAATTCGGCCCAAGGCAGCCCATTAAGCCCAGCCCGCGCCCGCGCATCTTTGTGCCTCACAGGCGGACCCCGCCTGTCGGCGCAAACCCGAGCGCCTTCTCTCCCTCACTCTCTCGCTGCTCCGTGGGGCCGACCTGTTGGTGCCGTTGCTCGTGCCCATGCCCTCTCTCTCTCTACCCCGCCGTCTCCACCTGTTAGCTCGTCCCTAACCTCTCGCCCACGATCTCTAGCCATGGACGCGCCCACAACCGCGCGTTCTCCGGCCACGTCCGAGCCCCCGCGCCCCTTTTGAGCCCCCGTGCCCTGCTCGCCCACCTCCCCTCTCTCATTTGCGCCTAGCTCCCTCGCCCTCTCGCTCGCTCTGCCCGCATGAACCAATAGCCCCGCCACCGCCCGCCGACGACCCTTGCCTGTTCCGTGGCCACCGTTGCGCCCGTGCCCCGTCCAGTGCCACGGTGAGCTTCGCCTTGCCGTCAGCTACTCGGGACACCCTTCGGTGTGCCCTCTCTCTCTTTGTCTCATCCGGTCCGCGCTTGCCGAAGCAGTTTTGCGCAGCCAGAGTTCCGTCGCTGTCGACCCGAGGCTCCACCGCACCCTCGGCGTTCTCCAAGCGTCCCGGAGTTCACACTCAAGGTGAGCAACCTTCCCATGCCTTTATTTCACCAAGTATCGCCCTAGAGCCCACGCAATTGCTCGCCGGAGTTAGCTGCGCTGCCGCAAAACCTTTTCCACCGCGATCTGTGTTCTCTGGCGCCCCCATGCCGGTTCTACGCCCACGGTCGTGTTCGCCGTGACGCGCTGGACGTGTCTGACTCTTTCCCTAAGCCACCAGAGCCCCGCCGTGGCCAGCCTGCTCGTCTCCGACGAACTCTCGCCGTGGAACCGAGCGGCGCCACCGGGCCGAGTCTGCCCCCTGCCGTTAGATCTCGGTCGTCCTCCCGAGATCGGGCGGTTTAGACTTAACCCGAGCGGATCTGATCGTAGCCCTCCGATCTGGATCCGGTCGCTCCCCCCTCTCCCCCTCACCCGCGCCTCTGCCCCTGGGCCTGGCCAGTCAGCCCGCCTTGACCCGCTGACGCCCTGGCCCCGCTTGTCAGCCGCGCATGCACGCCCGCGCCCGCGCGCGCGCTCGCGCGATCTAGTCTCAGTCGTCGGTTTCTGATCCAACGGTTGAGGGAGCCCAATACCCTTTCGTGTGGTTGTTTTACTTAAGAACCCCCCTGGTTTTAGGAAATCAACCCGCCATCCTCTGTTTTAGCGCATAGGTCCCTGGTTTCTTTAGAATAGCCCCCTGGACTTTTAATTAATTACAGATTTAGCCCTAATTTCATATTTCAAACTTCAAAACTTGTCTATTTCATATCTTTTTTATATGAACTCCAAATTTAGTGGTTCAAATTGCAAAATGCTCACAAGATTATTCTCTGTTCAAATAAAATATGTGTAATACTCAAAATTGTATAAAAGGATTATATAGTGAATTCCTTATCTTATGTGCCATATTTGCATCATAAAAAGAGCATACATGAAAGTTGGAGATGAATTAAAACAAATGATAAAAAGAATATGCATCATGTTGGAGTTTTATATGTTTGCATATTAAATAAATAATAAGGATAATAACAATGAGTTAATAATTCTAAAGGTTGGATCAAACCCTAAATGGAAATTAGAGTTTGGAAATAAGAAAAAGAGAAGGGATATAAAAAAATATATAAATAATATATATATAAATAAATATATTCAGAATTAATATCCCTAATTTCACAAATATAAGTTGAAGTGATGAGCCATAGAAGTTTGAATTTAAGTTTGAATTCAAATTTAACTTGGAAATGGAAAAAGAAAATAGAAAATAAAATGGAAAAAAATTAAAACCTTGCCTGGGCCTCGGATTCCCCCTTTCGGCCCAACTGCAGAAGCACTCCGCGCGGCCCACTACAGATGGCCCTCGCGCGCGCTTGACCGGTGACACTGCCGCGTGGGCCCGCTTGACCAGCCGCACCCTTCGCTCACGCGCTCAGGAAAGGAACAGTTGCTGGCAAACCGGACTCGTGTGTCAGCTGCTGCAACCGCTCCGCGAGCTCGCCGCAACGGACTGCCGCGCATGGCGGGCACGACGCCGGCGATTCTTGCGCGCTCGGCCCTTGACCATGCTGGGGGATAAAATCCCAGGGACCCTAACCTCTCCTCCATTCCATTTCCCCATTGAGTTCACACTAACACCGAGCTTCTAGAGCCGCCATCGTTGACCAGTGAGGAAGAGTGAGGATCCGCCGCCGACGAGCACGAGAATCGTGGTCGCTCGGGTATCCGTGGGGTATTCCGGAGCGGTGTCGTGGTTCCTGCGAGCTCCGTAAGCCATCAGTTCCTCCATCGGTGTCTCTGTGCTTGGGCAATTGCTCGCCGGGTCGGGCGATTCGCAGCTGCGCCGTGCCTCACCGGGGCGACTGCCTCTAGGGGCCATGGGTGGGGTCGGGGGCCATCACCGGTGTACACCGAACATGGGCGCGTGATCTTCCAGCATAGGACGGAGGAGCACCGCCGGCAATCACTCACCGGCGCTCAACCAGCCCCGCCGTTCCGCCGTGCGCCGTGGACAGGATCGTTCACCCTGCAATTGTCGGTATGAACCCTTCTCCGATGTTCGCCGACGTGCCAATTCCATTTTGCGGGTGTCATCACTAGAGTTAGGGCACTGTAGTGACGGGAATTGCGCGGCGCTGGTGCCTGCGCCGCCGCTGGGTGCGCGCGCCGCCGCGCGGGTGCTCGGCGTGTTGGGGGAGATGGGTATCCACCGTCGGATCTGGACTGCGCGGCTAGGATTAAATCGCGCGTGTTTTAGACTTGGGCCGTGAGATCGTGATCTGGCAGCCGGCATTGCGTACCGGTTCATCGCCGGTTTGATTTAATCCGGACCCTCGGTTCTGGATCTAGCGGCCGAGATCTCTCCGTACCCCTTCGCCTCGTGCTTTTGCTAAAGAAGCCCTGGCGAATTTCAATATAAACCCGTCGTCCAGCTCGGGGTGCCCTCTGAGTCTGGGGAGTTTTCTTAGATAAGCCCCTGCGCTTTCCTGAAATTGAGGCCCAATCCAGAGGGTTATTAAATCAGAAAAATGAATTAGAAAATGAGTTTTTGATATAAAAAACAATTCATAGAATTTGTATAATTCATAGAAAATGCATTTGGACTCCAATTTGGTCCATTCCAGTTCCTAAGTTTTATAATATTATTGCCTAACTATTAGTGCCTCTGTTATAACATGAAAGATGATTTAAAAATTTATCTAGCACTTAATCTTGTATTAAATACATAAAACATTGGAAAATTCATAACTTAAAATTTATAACTCCAAATTTAATGATTCCAGTTCCTGTGATCATATTTTAATGTCTAGTTTATTACTGTCTATTCCATTTGCATGTTTGATGTGATGTTAATTTATGCTATGCTATGTATGTATTGTGTTGATGCGAGTAGACGAGCAAGCCACTGTGGAATCTGAGGTTCAACAAGTAGAAGTAGCTGAGCAGGAGCTCATTGAAGGCAAGTTGTGCCCTTGATCACTTCTTTTACCCATTCATGTTCTTATTAATCATAATGATCTGCATAGGATAATTTTGCTGGGACCCAATAGGATGCCCTAGATTTTGACTATCTTTATACCTTGTTTCACACTGGTTTTACTACTAAAGTTTTGGGTAGTTCATGCTATTGCTTTATGTGGATTTGGGTATAGAGATATTCAGCACTCATTTTTACACTTGTTATTATCTGTTCATTATTTTATGTTCATGATAAGATCATTATGTTAATGGGAACATGGAGAACCACCCAGGAAAACAGTGCTACCACAAGGGTTTAATGGGACGCCCTTGGCTGATTAACTAGGAAAGCTAGTGGACGGCTACCTTACCCGAAAGGGGCAAGGGCAGTAGGGGAGTGGTCAGTGTAGGGAGGTCCTTGGGTTGATTTTGCTGCGATGGCGGTCAGGCAAGAACCCTGCACTGGAGCTTCCTATAAACTGTAGCGGGTAGTCTGAAGCTAGTGGAACTTTGTAAAGGCCTCGTAGTGGTACCCTGCCTCGCTTCCTTGGTAGAGGTGTATGGAGTCTGATCAACTCCGTGGCAAATGGGTAACACGACTTGTGGTTAAAGATGCGCAACCTCTGTAGAGTGTAAAACTGGTATACTAGCCGTGCTCACGGTCATGAGCGGCTCGGACACTCACATGATTAATTTATGGAACTTAAACTTAATTTGACATCTCATTGCATTTGGGATTATTTTATTATTACTTTTACTTATTATTACTATGGATTGGTATTTACTTACACTTAGTAACTGCTAATAAAATTTTGACCAACTTATAAAAGCAATGCTCAGCTTCAGCCTTTATTTCATTGATTAGCCTTACACTTCATGAACTCCCACCTTTGGTGAGTTTATGCCACATTATTCCCCACAACTTGTTGAGCGATGAACATGTGTGAGCTCACCCTTGCTGTCTCACCCCCCCACAGGAGAAGAGCAGGTGGTTCAGGAGGAGCCACAAGGCGAGGAGTATGATCTGATCTAGGTGGCGTTTCTCAGTTGACATTGGCGCCGACGATCCTTAGTTCGATTTATATTTATTCTTTTATTTTGTAATAAGTCTTCCGCTATGTAATAAATACTCTGATGTTTTGTGACATTTATCTCTATACACTCTGTTATTATATATGTTGTCTTCTTGGCGCATGTATGAGATGCACCCGGCTTTGTCCTTTAAAGCCCGGGTGTGACAATATGACCAACTGTAATCTGTATACTTTAATTTTTACACTTAGAATATAGAATTAAAGTATATGTTGATTTATTTATTTAATGAGATAAATAAAAGGAGAGTCCTAGGAGTAAAGTATATTCAATTTTATGAGATTAGTGTTATGCATCTCATGGACTTATTTTTGGCTTAACCTTTAGGTCTTAATGACATAAATAGAATTAGGAATGTAATTATGGATAACACTTAAAGGATAATCAAATTCCTAAATAAGAGTAGTTCATCTTATAATTTAATCTCAACTTGTTTAATTATGTCTTAACCTTTTTGAGCCATGTTCCAAACACTTAGAGAGAAATCAATCCTCCACTTAGGATTAGTCCATTTTATAACTTGATATTATTCCCCTGTACTTAATACTATACCTTTTTGAGTTGTGTGTCAATGTTTCAACATGTTTGATGTGCTGTTCATTTGTACTTTTTCAAATGTATTGAATGTATGCTCGCTTTACTTAGACAACGAGCAGTCCGAGGTTCCTGAGTGTGTTGTTGGAGACCTCCCTGAGCAACAACCTAGTGAAGGCAAGTGTCCTCAGACCTATCATGTCCTACTTTACTTTATAATTCACTATCCCGCATTACATAATTGAAACTTAAGGATTGACTAGTCTGTATTTACCTTACCCTTGTTTACCTTTTTGGGTTAATCATGGTTAGCTTATGCTATTGCTTTAACTTAATCAATGAACATGATGTGATCTTTTATGATACGATGATGTTATCCCGATGAGGTCCTTGTGATTACTTTAGGGGGCTCAGGCTGTTTCCTGAGTTACCTCTCCGTAAGGACCTGTTTGGGGAGTGACAACCTGGGATAACAGTGCAACCATGAGGGTGGAATGGGACGCCCTTAGTTGATTAATTAGAAGAACCAGAGGAGTAGTTGCCTTCACCGTAGGGCCGTCAATGGGGTCCGGGCACAGTACTTGCTCTGCCGAGGCTAGTTGCAGAGGTTTCTTTGATTTAGTTTTGTTAGTCACCCTTCCTCTGGGGAGATGTACTGTGTTTATCAAACTGGAGAAACATAACGGGCGGCTATGACCTCTAGGAAATCTTTTTTAAAGGCTACATAGTGAGACCCTGCTAGGTCACCTTGGTAGTGATCAATGGGGAGGCTAGAACCCCAGGCAGAATGAGAATCATGGCTTGTGGGTAAAGTGTGCAACCTCTGCAGAGTGTTAGAAACTGATATATCAGGCGTGCTCACGGTTATGAGCAGCCTTGGGATACTCTTCTATTAGAAGAACTTTGGTTACTTTTATGATGATAGTTAACAGTGATGGTTACAATTTTTTATCTCTGGTATTTCCTCTTTGAGGGAGTGCCTCTGGGTAATAACTGGGTTATTACTAAAATTTGGCTCTACTTATGGTAATAAAACTTGGCCAACTAAAAGCAACTGCTTAACCTTAACTCCACATACAGCTAGTCCACTTTAGCCAAACGGGACATTTGCTGAGTACGTTGAAGTGTACTCACCCTTGCTTTACAAACCACCCCACCCCAGGTTGTCCCCACTGGTCCTCAGTGCTCAGGAGGTGAAGCTGGTAACATGGAGGACTTTGAGGAGTTCCAGGACTACGATGAGTTCTAGTTTACTTTAGTGGCAAAACCCCTAGTCAGCTGCCTGTGTAGGCTTATCTTCTATGTTTCGTTACTCTGCACTTTGATGTTATTTTTAAACCCCTATGGATATGTATTAGACTCTGTGGATGTCCCAGACATCTTGATGTAACTAAGTACCTTTCCGCTATTTAATTCAAGCATTGTGTGATGATGTCCAATTATGTAATCGCTGTGTACGTGAGTTCTGATCCTGGCAAGTACATGGTTCGCATTCAGTTTACCTTCCAAACCGGGTGTGACATAAGTGGTATCAAAGCCTTGGCTGACTGTAGGACCGCTAACTAGACTAGAATGGTCACTCTAAGGACTATAGACCCCTACTCTTACCTTGACCTTACTATCTTTTCAAAAGTTGGTCATCTTGATCAACTCTATGTTATTTACTTATCTCAAAAGTTTTGTCTCACTTTTCTTTCTGTTTACTTTCTGGTCTCATAGTTCTACTCTTACTCTTGTGCTTACGATATCTTTCATAGATGGCCATTGGTCAGACCTTAGCAGCGATGCAGCAGGTGCAGCAGCAGCCACCACCACCTCATCCTCTAGTGCAAGTTCAAATGACACAAGTGCCCAGAGACAAGCGGGCAGAATTCATGAGGGGCCATCCCCTGTCTTTGCTCACTCTGCTGATCCCATGGACGCTGAAGATTGGTTGCGTACCGTGGAGCGTGAGTTGTACACTACCCAGTGCAATGATCATGAGAAGGTGTTGTATGGTCCCCGACAGCTGAGGGGAGCAGCCCAGTCTTGGTGGGAGTCTTACCTCGCCACCCATGCCAATCCTGAAGCCATTACTTGGGAGGAGTTCAGGGACAACTTCCATCGCTACCATGTGCCCGAAGGACTGATGATAGTGAGGAAGGAGGAGTTTCTCGCCCTGAAGCAAGGTCCCCTGTCCGTTAGTAAGTACAGGGATAAGTTTCTGCAGTTGTCACGTTATGCCCCAGAAGACGTCAACACAGATGCCAAGAGGCAAGTACCGCTTTCTGAGAGGATTGGTTGATCCCCTCCACTACCAGCTTATGAACCACACTTTCCCCACCTTCCAGCATTTGATAGATACAGCAATCATGACTGAAAGGAAGCGTCAGGAGATGGAGGATAGGAAGTGCAAGATTGGTGGATCTCAGGCCAGGAGTAGCAGTCGTCCCCGCTACTCAAGCAACTCACCACAGCAGTTCAAGCAACGTCACCAACGTCAGCACCAAGCACCAGTACCAGAGGCAGTTTCCTCAGTAGCAGCAGTACCGTCAGAACACTCAGCCGGGAGGAAATCAGTACCAGCGTCAAAACCACCAGGCAGCTCATCTTCCTACCCCAGCAACCAACCAGAATGGCCAAGCAGCCCCAGCTCAAGTAGGAGGTCGTGCATGCTTCTACTGTGGAGAACAAAATCACTAGCGAAGAACTGTCCCAAGAAAGCAGCTCAGCAGCCGCCAGCAGTCAATGTCCCAGCAAGACAAGGAGCACCACAACAAGCACCCGAAGTCCATGGTCAGGCTTACAACCGTGGAAGGTGAACCACCTGGAGACCGAAGCAATCTAGGATGCTCAGGACGTGGCAGTAGGTATGTTTCCAGTTGAATCCTACCCAGCAAAATTATTATTTGATATTGGTGCCACGCATTCTTTTGTTTCTACATCTTGGGTAGAATCACATAACATCCCCATAGAACCAATGATCCTACCTTTGAGAGTTAATTCAGTTGGGGGAAAAGTTTAGTCCGATAGGATTTGTCCGAATCTAAGGATTGAAATAAGGGGATAGACTTCCCCGCTAGCCTAGTAGTAATAGGAACTCAAGGGTTAGATGTCATCCTAGGGATGAATTGGCTACATAGAAATCAAGCCACTGTCAGTTATGACAAGAGAACAGTCAAGTTGGTGTCCCCATTAGGAAAGGAAGTAGTAACCAAACTGTACTTACCTAAACTAGAATAAGGAGCCTATCACCATTTATAGTAGATGACAAGGAGTTCAAACCGATTGAGGCAATTAGGATTGTGTCAGAATTCCCCGATATATTCCCCGAAGAGTTACCAGGCATGCCACCTGAAAGGAAAGTTGAATTTGCCATAGAGCTTATCCCAGGCACCGCCCTATTTCCAAGAGAGCTTATCGAGTGTTCGGACTAGAGTTGGTGGAACTCAAGAAGCAGATTGATGAGTTGTTGGAGAAAGGCTACATCAGACCAAGTACCTCGTCTTGGGCAGCCCAGTGCTATTTGTGGAGAAGAAGGATGGCACAAAGAGGATGTGCATCGATTACAGAGCCCTGAATGAAGTCACTGTCAAGAACAAGTACCCCTGCCTCAAATCGAGGACCTATTTGATCAATTGAGAGGAGCCAGTGTATTCTCCAAGATAGATCTGAGGTCAGGTTACCATCAGCTAAGAATCCGACCCTCAGATATACCGAAGACAGCATTCATCACCAAGTATGGACTATATGAGTTCATGGTTATGTCATTCGGATTGACAAATGCGCCAGCGTACATCATGTACCTGATTAATAGTGTGTTCATGGACTACCTCGACAAGTTCTTAGTGGTGTTCATTGATGATATTCTCGTATATTCTCAGAATGAGCAAGAGCATGAGGAACATTTGAGGAAGGTACTTCAAAGGCTACGAGACTGTCAGTTGTATGCCAAGCTTAGCAAGTGTGAGTTCTGGATCAGCGAAGTTCTGTTCTTGGGTCATATTATAAACCAAGATGGACTAGCTATGGATCCAAAGAAGGTAGCGGCGATTCTGGACTGGAAAGCACCAAAAGATGTCCAAGGAATCAAGAGTTTC